>JASPKZ010007698.1:0-447500 GCA_030220185.1 Diploptera punctata | reverse complement strand
AGGAAAAATTGAGGGAGTTCAAAATGACAAGTTTAAATTACATCTGTTAAAAGATGAAAGCGTTAGAATGTTTTATGAACGAAGAATGAATCAAGAATTAAATGAAAATTTGGATGGAAATACTGATGAAATATATGGGTATATTGTAAAGAGTCGAGGTAGTGTGCTGCCTTGTCATGCAGCGGGCCTGGGTTCGATCCCTGGTCGGGGCAGTTTTTCTGGGTGAGGTTTTTATCGGGGTTTTTCTTCACCTGTAAGACAAATGTCAGGAAAACTTTAAAGCCCAAATGGTCCCCGAAATCATATGGCCATCATTATCATCTCATCATCATCCTTCACTGGTGTGGAAAGCATTGGGAAGCTACCACACCTACAATTCCCTGGTAAAGCTCCAAAGCATACCATGAAAATGCTATGATTGCAGTGAAAGACCTGCCCTCGGGCAGAATTACTATGGATGGATTGTAAAGAGTATTAAAAAAGTGGCCTTTGAGACTCTAGGGACAGTAGGAAAAAAATAAATACAAATGAATGGATAACACCAGACATTTTGCAGAAATTAGATGACAAAAAGAAAGCTTATGAAAAATGGCTCAGTTCAAACAATGAGGAAAACAAAAATATATATAAAGCAAAGAAGCATATAGTAATGAAAGAAATAAGGAAAGCTAAAAATGACCATTGGGACAGAATATGTGCAGAAATAAACTGCCAAATAGGATTTAAACAATCGACAGCAGCCTCGGCAACTTTAAAGAAATTGAGAACAAATATTTCACGTCGAACAAATATGGAACTAATTTCATTAAAAGAATGGGAACATTATTATAATAAATTAAGTGATGAATGGGCAGAATACATGGAAGAAGGCAAATTTATTCATGAGAATATAGATTGGGAAATATCTGAGGATGAAGTGGCAGCATGTATCCATGAAGGGAAAAATGTGAAAGAAGCCAGTGGACCTGATGGAATTAATCTAGAGTTATTAATATATGGAGCATGAAAAGTGATAATTTTCCTTATGAAATTATGAACAAATATTCTTACAGGACAAACAATATCCTCAAAAATGAAATTGGTGGTTTATAAGCTCGATATATAAGAAGGGAGAGGGAAGAAACTGAAGTAATTATAGAGGGATATGTGCGAATGACTCAATTATGAAAATATTCACTCCCATTATAAAACATAGATTAGACAGAGAATACAAAGATATGGAAGAACAAAATGGGTTCACTGCAGGCAAATTAAGCACTAATAACATATTCATACTGAGAGAGGTGTTAGAGAAATGCCAAGAGAAATTGCAACTAGTAGATTTGATCTTTATTGATTTGTTAAAGACGTATGAGAGTGTACCCAGAATTATGCTCTGGAAAGCCCTAGAATAGGTGAATATAAATGACAAAACAATTAATATTATAAGTTTTGTTTTATAAAAATGTATATACCTTTTTTATTTTTGTATTTCTCTATTCCGTCTTCCTCAATATTTCTTTATTGTTTCATATATCTGATTTTTGTGAAGTTTTTCAAAAAATTTATTTCATTATTTATTTTATTTATTTATTTGTTTATTTGTAGATTGTATATAATGGATTTTGGTTGCTAGGTAAAATTTCATGTAGTAAATTTGTATTTCCTGCCTCCTTGATGATTTCTATCTCTTCTAAAATATTAATCTTCTGTCTGTTCTCTTTATGTATTATTTTTATTGTTTCCTCTCTACTGCCAAATTGATGGTCTGTTTTTGAAATATGTTCTGCGAAATTTGATTTTCCTTCATTTTTAACATAATCTGATAAATGTTCATTAAATCTTATTTTAAAACTTCTTGAAGTTCTGCCTATATAAAATTTTTCACAGTTTTTACACTTAAATTTATATACTCCTTTATTTTCATATTTATTATTTTCTTCTACTTTACTATGTATTAGGTTATTTAATTCTTTTTTAGTTTTGTATGCTATTTTGATGTTTGTCAAATTTCTTGATAGATTTTGCCATTTTTATTGTTTCATTACCTGTGTAAGTAAATGTAATCCAATTTTTTGATTTTATATTACCTTCTTTTTAAAGTGTTGTTAATTTTCTTAAATTGTTTTTAATTTTCTTTATTATTTGTGAATTGTATCCATTTTGTACAGCTAAATGTTTTATGTAGTTCATTTCTTTTTGGCATTTTTTTTATTTAAGGGAAGTTTTATCATTCTATTTATTAAAGCTTATGAAGGTACTCATTTTTTGTTGATATGGATGTATTGATTTGTTTTGTATTGCTATAGTATTTGTAGGTGGTTTTCTGTAAGTCCAAATTATTGTTTTAAAATTTTTAGTGATTGTTAAATCCAGGTAGTTTATTGAATTGTTTTCTTCTGATTCTTTGGTAAATTGTATTTTATGGTGCATTTTGTTAGTTTATCCATTTTTTTTATCTGTGTTGTTTTCATTTTCATATATAAATAGTAAGTCATCTACATATCTCACTAATAATTTAATATTACATTTTTTGTAAGTTTTTGAAAATGTTCTTCTAAATTTTGTAAAAATATTTCTGATATAATATCTGAAGTTGGACTACCCATTGGTATTCCATCATCTTGGGTATAAATCTTATTATCAAATTTGAAATAATTTTATTGTAATATTGTTTTTATCATTTTGTTTAGTTGTTCTGTATAATTTTTATTATGTTATTATCTTGCAGTTCTTGTTCTATTAAATTTATTGTTTCAGAAATTGTGATATTAGTATAGAGATTTTTTATGTCAAATGATTTCATTTTTGTGTTATTATTATTTTTAGTTTATGAACGTTTTCTGCTAGTTCATATGAATTTTTGATTGTGTATTTATTTTAAAAAGTTACTTCTTTTAATTTTTGTGTAATAAATTTTGATAATTTATAGTTTGGTGCATTTGTGCAACTTATAATTGGTCTTATAGGTATTTCTTGTTTGTGGATTTTTGGCATAGCTTTCATTGTTGGTGCTGTAGGATGATTGTTAGTCCATTTATAGTTGATAATTCTGTTTATTTTGTATACTTCTTTATTATCAATTTGGTTATCTTTTAAAATGGCAGTAGATTTTTTAGGATATCTTTTATTTATCTTTTTCTATTTTTTTAGGATATATTTTATTTCTCTTTGAAATACACCACATTGGTGTAATATAAAATAATAAAAAAATGAATTTAATAAATATAGTATACTCAGAGAACAAATGACAAATTAAGATGGGAAACAGACTTTCAGAAAAATTCCAAACATCAAAAGGTCTAATTATATTTTTCTTTTCAAATATAATTTGTCCATCATTAAGATGTTTAAAAACGAATAATATTAACATTGAAAGAAGCACTACTGGCTTTATAAGTAATGTTTAAATTCCCAATAAAAAGTTTTCTTAATAAAGAAGCTGCCATTTGCAAAAATTGTAGCAATGGCTCGTAGCATTTGGGGTTAGGGAATTAACTATGTGTAAGAGAAAAATACGCGTTTAGATTGGAGGCCTAGGTAGCTCAGATGGAAGAGCATTGACATAGATAGTCAAAGGTCCTGGGTTCAAACCCCGGTCTAGGCGTATATTTTTCTTTTCAAATATAATTTGTCCATCATTAAGATGTTTAAAAATGAATAATATTAACATCAAAAGGTCCACTACAAGGATGTTGCTTATCACCAATGTTGTTCAAAATATATATTGATAATTGTACGAAGAACTGGTCAGGACACTGCAAATATATGGGAATTCAAATAGAAGATAATTATTACCTTCACCATTTACTATTCGCAGATGATCAGGTGGTAATTTCTCAGAATTCAGATGATGCATCTTTCATGTTATAGATATTAGAGATAGATACAAAAAATGGGGATTACAGATAAATTATAATAAAACAGAATATCTATCTTTCGATACAACAGATGAGCTAAAATGTAATTCAGGAAGATTGCATAATGTTAAAAATGTTAAATATCTAGGATCTATTTTAGATAAAAGTGAAAATTCAAATACAGAAATTGAAAGAAGAATAACTGATGGAAGAAGAATCATTGGTATGTTGAACTCAGTGCTTTGGAATAGAAATATAATATATAGAACGAAGAAAACTACATTTCATGTTCTGTTACAAAGCATTTTATTATGTGGGTCCGAAACCTGGACAATAAGTAGAAAACAAGCCAACAAGCTGTTAGCAGTAGAAATGGATTTTTGGAGGCTATCGACAAGATTTCAAGAATGGATAAGGTCAGAAACAGCACAATAAGAGAAATTATGCAAGTTGAAAAAAAATTAGGAAAAATAGAAGAAAAACATTTTCCAAGACCATATCGAATCATTCATTAAAAATAATAATTTTTGGGAAACATGTTTCAATAGCAATCAAACCAAGTACTTTGATACCCTTCATGACTTCCTGATGGAAAATCATCTTTCTTTGGACGAAAGTATCAAGAACATGATTAAAGAATATTTGAAGGGACTTAGAAAAAACCTTTAGAGAATATTTTCCTGCTATTCTAATAATAACAATTTGAATTCACAATTTGTTCAAAGAGTCGCCAATTTTAGAACCCACATTAAGCATAAATTAAAAAAAGAGCAGTTTCTTGAGATTTCCACTGATTTTCAGTTACAGAAAAGTTATATATATTTGTCATTAATTGGTTTTTGTTTAACTTTAAAGCAGATCCCAGTATTAGCTAATAAAGCCGTAATGATTTTATTAACTTTTTCATCCACATATCTGTGCGAAAAGTCATTTTCTTCATAGGCCAATTTGAAAAATAAATACAGAAACAGACTTTGTACTGAAAGTGGTTTGATTGTTTATTTAACTTCTGTGGTTCCTGACTTCAAAGCTCTGTGCCATGGAAAGCAGGTGCAACCTTTTGATTGAATTCCAAGGAAGAGATGAGTAATTACAATGAAAACTTTTATTTATTATCTCAATTTGGCCTACACGTTGTGTAAGCTTTAAGCCATAACTAGAGTAACTTTAGGTTTTAAACGTTAAGGGTTAAGTTAATTTAAGGTTATTAAAGCTTTTGCTTGAAATTAAATTTTATGTATATTTAATCTTTAAACACCCAAGAGCCCATGTGCTGGGTTTTAAATTGTATGCCCGCAGACCCAGCGTATGGGTTCTGAGCAGGCAGAGCTGTTTGGTTGCTTGAAATTATACTGGATAACACTACTTTTGTTACATACCTTTTTTCAGGGTTATCAGATGCTTGGCAACATGAAGTGAAGATAGCATTTGTTTATTAAATGCTGTGTTTTTGTGTGATAAGTCTCGAAACAATCACCAATACACAAACCGACATCACACTTTTTACACTTCACTTGCGCACTTTTCTGATTCCCTGTGCCAAACCACATGACAAATTAGTCTTTTTAAACCTACCGGCCAATGTTGACTAAAGTTAACTTCAAGTCACGAAATGTCTGTACTCAATATACTAGGTCTACCAGGGAGTCGTCTACAGAGTGTTCTACCAGCCTGTTCCAAAAAGTCTCTGACTAGTCTAAGTCGGAAGTCTCTATGTGTTGTTTTGGCCCAATGTTGACTAAAGTTAACTTCAAGTCACGAAATGTCTGTACTCAATATAGTAGGTCTACCAGGGCATCGTCTACCAGGGCATCGTCTACCAGGGCATCATCTACAGGGTGTTCTACCAGCCTGTTCCAAAAAGTCTCTGACAAGTCTAAGTCTGAAGTCTCTATGTGTTGTTTTGGCACCAAAGAAGTCAGAAGAAGAAAACTGTTTATAATGGTCAAGTCTAACAAATGAAAAAAATAATTTCTTCGTCGAGAAAACCAGCTATAACGGCTGGGGGACTAGACATGCTGACCATATGTCACCCATGCACTGGCTAGATGATCATTTACCTTCGTGATTGACACCTGTCGCACCATGGAATTATTATTATTATTATTCTTAGATTATTAGGCATCCCTTTTCTCTTAGGTCTTACTATCCCACAACACGTCAAATCCCATTGGAATAATTAGGCCACAAAAAGCCACATTTCTGATTCTGTCACGTCAGGGGGAAAAGTACAGTTTTCTTCACTGTCAATTCTTGTTTCACGAACCCAAAACCTTACCCGTAAGTCAGGTGTCTCACAGGTATAAGTGTCAGTTGATTGTAGCTCGTGATTGTCATTGTTATCGTCTTTGTCTTTGTCATAATCCGAGAATTTCTTATATTTCAGCAGAAGTAAGTGATTTTGTACCAAACATATCATAAACTTCACTCTGAGTCACAAAACTGTGAATGAATATGGGCTGTGTTGGAATGTTACCTGTTTTTTTTTTCAAAGCTTTTCTGCTTTGGGGGGAAAACTGACCGGATGCAACATAACATGAATTCTAAACAAAAGATTGCAAGAGGGTTGGAATATACCTATATATATATATATATATATATATATATATATATAGCTTTTCACTTCTAACCTGATTCACAACACTCTAAAATGCCTAAAGTTATTTGGTAACTATTGAATTTAAAAATTCTCTCTATGGTATAAAATATCACTATAGGTTTTTGCCGTGAATACCACCAATTTTACAATAATATTTAACACTTTAAACGTTGTTTGATGTTTGTGACCCCCACAGATTTTAAAATATGAGTTAATAAAATTAGCAAAGTTATAGTCAAAAGCCAAGGAGTTTAAAAGCTAGGTGGACATTTAAACATTTAAGCCTGCCACTACCAGGCCATTTAAACTTGGTGCTTAAAGGTTAAAATGTCAGTGGTTCACCCAACTCAGATCGTTGTGGAAGGGTTTCGTGGGTTGAAAAAGTTGGGAACCGCTGGTCTACAAAATAGCCAGGAATTACTTTGAAAAATAAGTAGGGCCTAATTAAAAAAAAAAAAACTTCATAGGCAGAACATGACATAGAAATACTCACAATACTGATGGAAGGTTACTCAAAAAGCTTTTCTCTCATCTTCAGGTAATTCAGAAATTGAAGTTGATATATTTTCAACGAAATGCCTGCTTCATAATTCGGATCCTCTTTGGATATACAGTTAGTGTAGAAAAATCACAGACAGAAATAAATAATTTAATCATTTCTTCTCTATTACAAAAACAAAAATATACACCTTTAAATTGCACTTTATGAATTTATGTACACATAGTTTCCTCTGATTTAACATAACAATTAGCCAGTAAAAATAATCTATATATGAACAACAAAAATTAATGAACAAAAACTATTTATACAGTACTGAATTTCAGTCAACAGAAAGTGCACGTGCAGTCTAGTGGGGGTGGGTCTTGTAGTGTTGTTATTCAGTCTACCATTGAGTACTTTGCTGTGTAGTTTGTGTTTTCTGGCTGCAGATTAACGCTAGAGTAGGGTGCAAAGGTAGAGAGACAACAGTAGATGAAATGGAATTAAATATTCATTTGCATGATCAGTGCAATCGCTAAATGAAATTAGTGAATAATTGGAAGGCCAAGAGCAACTATTTAGCATATAATTGATAGGTAGGCGAACGAAAACCTTTGATAAATAGCCACAGATCAGGAGTCCTAGAAAACTGAATGCTAATGTTGAAAAGCATTAATGAGAAAAGTAAAGCAAAATCCTCAATGCAGTGAACTTAAATAAGCAGCTAGTATCAAGAATCACTTTAATTTTAGTATTTCTGTTAACAGTGTTCGTAACTTAGAGTATCATAGGAAGAGAGCCATAGCTAAAATTGAAGTTCGCAAAAAACATAGACAAAGCTGGGAACAATTTGTCTCATTTTTGGAAATTATATCACAAGGCCTCAACCATAAATATATAAAGTTTTAAAAAATTTAAATAACGATTCAAGAGAAAATGCATATTTAAATTCAATATCTAAAGAACTTTGGCTTAACTACTTTCATCATTTGTGGACACAAAAGGATGATTTATTACAAATACCAATCTCTAATAACACTGCTTTGGAACAAATTTCTATAGATGAATTAACTGATGTTGTTAAATCATTAAAAAGTAACAAAGCTCCCGGAGAAGACCACATTAATCAAGAATTATTTAAATTTTCAACTAAAAATATTTAGACAGATTTCTTATTCCCCTTATATGATAAGGGAAGGACAAGAACCACCACAAAGCTGGAACAAATCCATTGTAATACCAATCTTCAAAAAAGGAAGTCGCCAAAATCAAAGATAACTATCGTGGAATTAGCTTGTTGAACTCTGGATATAAAATTTATGCTAATATAGTTAAGAATAAATTGAGAAAAATTTCTGAAAATATAATTGGAGAAGAGCAGAATGGATTCAGAAAGGGTAGATCTTGTACAGATGGATTTTTCACTCTAAAACTACTATTAGAAAAGCACAAGGAATTCAATATAGAAACTCATATCGCCTTCGTTGACTTCATACAGGCTTTTGACAAAGGAGACAGAAATATATTACTACAAATTTTAGCTGATGATAACGTTCCACAACAATATATTACTAATATCTTCAACATCTATAAAGATAATGAAATCTCTGTTAAACAAGATGGCAAATTATCTTCTTGGGAAAAGATCAACAATGGAGTAAGACAGGGATGTGGACTTTCACCGGTGCTTTTCATTATATATATGAATAAATTAATAAACGATTGGAGGAAAACAACGAGGTTATATACCCATCAATAGGAACCTCAAACTCGATGCTATTCTTTTTGCAGACGATTTAGCTCTTCTGGCACTTTCCGAAAATGATTTTCAACGATCAATTTATAATTTACAAAAAATAGGTGCCAAATTTAATATGGAAATATCAATTAACAAAACTAAAATTATGGCATTTCATGGGAAGGACCCCATACAAAGTAATATCTGTCACCAGAATAAAATTTTAGAGAGATCTAATCAATTTAAGTATCTTGGATATTATCTCTCTATCTGGGATGAAAAGGATATCCCTGAAAAAATTACTAGTTATAATAAAAGTTTAGGAATTATTAATCAAATTATGAAACCATCCTTGTACAAAAAACACCAGATTACGTTTATATAACACTTTGGCTAGACCAGTGTTGACCTATGGTAGTGAAGCATGGACACTAAAAAGACAACATGAAAGCAGAATAACGGCTTGTGAAATGAGATTCATGTGCAGAACAGCGGGTTACACCAAATGGGATCGGAAAAGGAACACTGATATCTTAAAAGAATTGAAGACTACGCCAATTTTGGAATATATTAAACAGTACCAACTAAATTGGAAACACCATCTTGAAAGAATGAGTTCAAATCGGATCCCCAAAGCTGTTTATAATTATATACCAAGAGGACGAAGATCACTGGGCCGTCCTATGAAACGCTGGAGGGAAAATTTTCTATAGGATCGTAACAGGCCTTGGCCTAATACTTGGAAGGAAGAAGAAGAAGAAGTGTTTGTAACTGTGTAAGAGCTAACGAACTACATGGGAGAGCAGCCCTTAGAAAATGATTTGTAAGTGAAAATAAATATATAAACTTTGCTAAAACACACATCAACACCTCCATAGAGTTTTGGTAAAAAGTAATTTTTACTGACGAGTCTAAATTCAACATTTTCTGTTCAGATGGAAGAATAAAAGTCTGGAGGAATTAAAATACAGAGCTACAAATCTAAGTCTCCAACCCACTGTGATATATGGTGGTGGTTCTTTATTAGTATGGGGATGCATGAGTGCCTCTGGAGTCGGGACTTTGCATTTTATCGATGGTGTGATGGATCACAAACAGTATACACATGTATTGAAGACCTCTGCAGAGGAAATGGGAATTAGACAAGATTTTGTATTTATGCAAGATACTGATCCCAAACACACCACTTTCAATACGCGGTTATGGATTTTGTATAACACACAAAAGTACATGAAAATACCCCTGCGGTCTCCGGACATAAACCCCATTGGGATTTTATGAGAATATTTGAAAAGAAGAATTAATTTAACCATATTTCCAACAAGCAAAACCTGAGAGAAGAGTCGGAAGAAGAATGTACTACTATACCTTCTTCAATAACTTCAAATTTAGTCGAGTCAATGCCACACCGTCTTCAGGCCACCTTGGAATAAAAATGACTCCCAACCGAGTAATGTACTCAAAAAGGTAAAGAATCAAAACAGCCATAATATGAGACTGTATCAATACTTTTTGTTTGTTCATTTGTGTTTTTCATGTATAATTTTTACTTGTTAATTGTTATGTTAAAACAAAGGAAAATGTGTTTATTTAACTTTATAGAGTGCAATGTAAAGGTGTATAATTTTTATTTTTGTATATAGTGAAGAAATAATTAAATTATTTAATTCGGTCTGTAATATTCTTAAGTGTATCACTATTTTCTACACTAACTGTAGACGATCCCGAGGAACTCGTGTATACTACTGATACATCTTTGTAAGAAACTAATATAGAGAATGATAAAGAAGTGTTTCATGAAAATTTGATTGGTAAGAGGAAAAGAAATTTTAAGCCACAAAATGGTAACTGGAAGATTATAAATAATGATAAAAAAAAATAAACGTAGAATGAATGGGGAAGCTTATCTAGGCTACAAGAGGTCAAAAGATGGAAAAGTTACATATGATACAGAAAGAGATGCAAGGAAGCTAGGGCCGGCCACAGAGTACTTCTCAAATATGTAAAAATTCAAAAGTAAAAGGTTGCAATTTAATTTCCACTGAGAAAAGGGAACACACATTACAGGTATTCTGGAAAACTATGAATTGGAAACAGAAAAGTTTTTATATTATATCATATCGATTACATTTCTACAAAAATACACGGTAATCCAATTTTGGAATTTAAGAAGAAAGGGAACACTTATCTAAAACCTAAGAGTTGATGATAAAAAATTCAGGTTTGCAAAATGATGTTCCTGCAAACATTAGGAATTAAGGAATGGACCTAAGAAACTATCTGAGAATGTCTTGTTTCCAAAACTTTACAACCAAAGACTGAAGATTAGTGAATAGAAATGGAATCATCTGCAGCAATTGAAGACCAAAAGACTGTCAGAGTTTGTTACGATAATATTCCACATTAGTGTTATAAATTGTGTTATTTTCCTCATTTCAGATGTAATAACTTTAATGTATATCACGAATATTATGCCTGAAGTCGCACATTGTACATGATATGTTATATTTTATAAATAATACTTCTCTGCTCATCTCTGCTCATTATTATTAACTGAGTCAGTCATATTGTTGTAAAAAGGCTATAGGCTTATTTATCTCATTTGTATAACACTATGTTTCAAAAAATTGTATTTAACTACGCTGTAACTAAATAATGCAATTTGCTATATTATTATTACAATTATTATTATTACTGTTATTGTTGTTGTTGTTATTCTCCTCATCATCATCATCACCACCACCATCATTGTCATCGTCATCATTATCGTCTCATCATCGTCATTATAGTTATCATTGTCGTTATTGTTACTATTATTGTTATTATTTTATTATTATTATTATATTATTATTGTTATTATTATTATTATTATTGTTATTATCATTATCATTGTCATTATTATTATTTTTTTACGAGTATTTATTGTTAACATCCTTTAGAGCATCATAGATGCTTTAGGACTTGTTAAGATTTCAACCTATATATAAACAACAAAATAAAATATAACATACACATACATAAATATATAACAAAAACTATTTACATTGCAACTAAAATACACCAAATATCAAGGGACAAGATGCAATTTCAATCAATTTTTTTTACTTACAATTTTATATTTAGGTATTCACCCATGCTTAATGGTATGTAAGACAATAAAATGTTCTTTAGAGCAAGCTTAAATTGTCTGTCCTTAAGAAGTTTAATATTGGAAGGGAGATGATTATATAGATTACTACCTCTATGTGATATGCTGTTAATACTTCCGGTAAGCCTGTGACAATTTAGGTGTACATTGTTAGATATTCTAGTGTTATGTTCATGTATATCTGAATTTATTTTGAAGAGTTTTAAATTTGTATGAATAAAGCAAAACTGATTGTAAAATATAAATACAAGGAAGAGATAATATTTTTAGTTCTTTCAAGAGTTTCAGACTTTCTGTTCGGAATGGTGCTTTCTTCATGAATTTAATAATTTTTTTTTTTACTTTGAGTATTTGAGTAGATTTTGGCGATGATCCCCATAGTATAATACCATATGTTAACTGTGACTGTATGTATCCAAAATATATAGTTTTTAATACTTCCTCTGGTAATATTCTAGTGAGGATGTGAATCGCATAGCATAATCGGTTAAGTTTTTCAGGTAAGTGTTGTATATGGCATTCCCATGACAGATTGGAATCAATCCATATACCTAAAAATTTGGCACAATTTGCTTCTTTTATTAAGGTGTCATTAAGCATAATGTTGATGGGATTATACAGATTTTGTTGATTGAAATACATATATACTGTTTTGTTTAGATTTAGTTTGAGTATATTGTTTACTAGCCATTGTTCTAGATTTGTTGTTGTTTTATCTATCTTCAGATGTAGATCATTATTATCAACGTCACTGAGTATGATGTTTGTGTCATCTGCAAATAATATAGTTTTGGCTTCGGGCATAATTATGGGAAGGTCATTAATATATATAAGTAAAAGGATTGGACAAAGAATTGATCCTTGGGGTATTCCATGCACTATAGATGTTGAATTTGATTGGATATTGTTAATTTCAACTATTTGTGTTCTGTTATTTAAATATGAAATAAACCATTTTTCTGCCAGTCCCCTAATACCAAATGCATTTAGTTTTCTGATTAAAATTTCACGGTTAACCACGTCAAATGCTTTACTAAGATCTAGAAAAAGCCCTATTGTTTGTTCTCTATTATCTTTAGCTTTGAATATTGATTCTGTAAATGGTTGTATAGCATTGATGATTACTGTACCTTTACAAAATCCACATTGAGAACCAGAAAGCACATGATTACATTCCAGGAAGGGAACCAGTCTATTATACATAACTTTTTCAAGAATTTTAGAGAAAACTGATAGTTGTGATATAGGTCTATAATTTTCAATATTTAATTTATCACCCTTCTTGAATATTGGATGAATTTTCGCTGTCTTAAAAATTTTAGGAAATTTCCCTGTGATCAGTGATAAATTTGAGATGTCTAGAAGCAGTGTTATCAGTAAACTGGAACATATTTTAACAATAAAGTCTGGTTATTATTATTATTATTATTATTATTATTATTATTATTATTATTATTATTATTATTATATTTCTTTTGCATAGTGTTGAAATTTAATTGATAGTCAAAGAATGGAGAATAGTGAACAAAGGACTACACACACTACAGTTGTCCCAAGCCACATACTATCGATCTTTAACTTGACTTTCCATTCGACAATATTTGTAGGTCTCATTCCAATAACACAATTAACATTAGAAGTTTGCACGTAATATTTCTAAGACAGAGAGATTATCCTAAGCTCTCAAGCTACTAAATTTGTATCACTTACAATACTGTGTAACTAACAAAATATAGCAAATGGCAGTGTTCCAATACCACGTAACCTAAGCGACGGGAAGTACTAAGTACGTACATGATTATTTATTTTCATTTATAAATTATTTAGTTACATTATTTTATAACCAGAAACAAATTTTCAACGCTTTTGAATTACTTTAATGGTTTTTATATGTTTTTTTCTTCTCTAGTAAATTTTACTTTTTTTCAATTATGCAGTAATTCTTAAACGATGATACATAATTAGGAATGAAAATGGGAATGTGATTGCTAGTTCCATGAGTGTAATAAATATGTGAAAAATTACTTAAATCAACCTTTAAATGTACATGCAGAACAGGATATCGGAGAGCAGAAATATTTATTAGTTATATAATCGAGCGCATTAGACGTTGAAATGGCAGATATATATAGCATCAGATTCAGATTAGATCCCAGAAGAACTGATAATACATTCACGGGCAGAAAAATTGACTTGATAAGATAAAATTGGTTGCTTAGGGTCTATGATTTGAAGAAAAACATAGGTTCTTCCAAATGAATTGAAAGAATCAATTATCATACCATTCTATAAGAAAGGAGATTGCCACAACTAGAGGGCATCTAGACTACCATCAAGCTTCGTACAATATTCTAACAAAATAATTAGTCTATTCAGACTTGATCCCTGCATTTAAAGACATAATAGGATAATCATACATGTTGGATATTAAAAGAAATAAAGGTCATACAATAATATATATAGTCTTTAATATGAGAGCTTTTAAAAAAAGGAACATGAGAATAATAGGTCACTTGTGCATAAACTTTATGTTGAACATCAAAAAAGGCTAACGATTCAATTACAATTTGAGACAAGTTATATATTATTCTGTTGGAGTTCAGAATTTCTTCAAAACAAAGATATACACTTTATTTTTCCGATCGGTCTAAATGGCATCAAACCTATGGTGCTTGTATCTCAAACAATTTTCAGATGCTTTGGGGAAAGTCATAAAGGGTAGAACCAGTTAGATGCACATCGTTCTTCCTCATACTGTCAAAATCTTTAGAGGATGAAGAATGTCTACAAATCAATGCTATTAAATAAGCTTGTTAGATTATGCTGGATTGATGTAGTATTATTAGGTGACAGCGAGAAAATACAAGGAGCAAATATTCACACTCTATATTAAGTCACACTGAGAAATTGGATGGAAGTAAACATACATAAAATTAAATATATCATCACACATACATTATATAATGGAAATGGCCAATTAATGGCAAATGAGGGGAATTTTCAAGAGCTGGATGAATTCAAATACCTAGGAACAATAATTACAAAGAGGAATGAGGTTCAGAAAGAAATTAAACATGGCTCAATTCTGGAAATGCATACTATTATGCGTTACAGGGACTCTTGTCATCCTAACTTCTCTCAAAAAATATTTAACTGAAAATATATAAAAATATTATTCTCCTGATTATATTTTATATGGATGTGAAATAAGTACTCTTTCTTTAAAGGAGGAAAAAATATTATAGTTGTTTCAGAATAAAGTCCTTAGGAAAATATTTGGGCCAAAGGCAGACAAATGGAGAAGACTACATAACAATGAACTAAATGATTTGTATGTGAAACCAGATGTAATAAGAACAATTTAGACTTGCAGACAGCGATGGAAAAACATGTGCATAAACGGGGAATGAAAGAGAGTCATGATAACTTGTAGGAAAATCAGAGGGAAAGCACCCAGTGTGTAGCTAGGCCAAGAATGAGGTGGGAAAATAACATTAACCATGATATGAGGTAAGATGATTATACAGGGGATGATGTACGGTCATGTCCAGCGAATGGCAGAGGATTGGCTACCAAAATCTGTTTTGGAATAAAAACCTGAGGGAAGACGAGGCAGAGGAAGACCTAAAACCTCCTGGAGTCTGGGAATATCTTTATATATGAAGGAGAAACATCTACCACCAAGAGATTGGATGGACCGACAAAATTGGCTATTAGGAATCGGACGATGTCAAAGACATTAATCAACCAATGATCTATCTATGATTAGAAAGCATTAGCTCAGGTTAAGGATGTATGGAGAGGTTATGCATGAGCAGCCATGCATATTTGGTTTCGATAATGCCAGTGAATTAGTCATTTAATATATGTTATAGCTACCAAGATAAGTAAACAAGAGATTTCGGGTAGGGATTATTATTAGTAATTTATTCAAATAATGAATGGTTAAACTTCGAGTTTTCTAAATTTCTGGTCATACATTTTACAATTACAAAAGAAAAAATGTTAAAAAATGTTTCATACAACAAATTATAGAGGGAATGTTTGGAAAACTTTAGCTTAGGATAGGGATGCATCGAGAGTTTATGTCTGCACGGGATCAACCTATGTGCTTGATGGTGCCAATGATATATATATATGTTATATTGCAGATTTTCGCGGATATAAGTATGAATATGAAAGTTTTCTGGGTTTTCCGCGTCTTGGATTCAAGTTCAGCCTCTGGACACTGATTCCGATGTTTCGGCATGATCCCACATGTCATTATCAAGGAACGATATGTTCGAGCCACAGGTTAGGTATTTTATAATAACATACATAGAGTTTTCGCTGTGGTCCGTTTCCGAAGACGTACACCCATCCAAGGTTTAGTTCTTATGTAGTTAAATACCTTCAGTTTTCAGTGTGGTCCATTTCCGAAGCCGTACACCCATCCAAGGTTTAGTGCTTATGTAGTTAAACATCTTCAGTTTTCAATGTAGTCCGTTTCGGAAGCTGTACACCCATCCAAGCATCGACCACACTCCATGTTGCCCATCCGTACTTTCTTCATCGTCGAGAACCTACATCAACGCTTGGATGGGTGTACGGCTTCCGAAACGGACCACAGCGAAAACTCTTATGTATGTTATTATAAAATACCTAACATGTGACTCGAACTTATCATTCCTTGTTAATGGCATGTGGGATCATGCCAAAACGTCGGAATCAGTGGCCAGAGGCGGAAAACCCAACAAAACTTTCATATTCATATATATATATAGGGGCCTATATATATATCCATGCAAACAATTATACATATTGCGATTTTAGTTCACTGAAATGTGGTACATTAATCATTTCATCTTGTGCCATATTTCATCACACATTTGAACTCTACAAATTAATTTAGCAATTTAAAAGTTACAAGTAGTTTAATTAAGATAAAGATATTTACTGAAATTTGAAAAGAGTAGGCCTAAGTTAGCATTGTCACATGATCAGTTCCCCTTCCAGCAATTCCTACCGCGGCAACATTGGCCGTGCATTTTTGCCTGCCTCTTACTTTGAACTATCTTCTCTACAAATTCTACAGAGGCAGAATAGATCCTTATTTTAAGAAACTTTGATATTTAATTCCTTTGTGTCCATTGTTGCTTAATTTTGTTATAATTGACTGTGTAAAAGAAAGATTGAATTAGTATATAGCCGGAACATCCGAGTACAAGATATATTTGAACTAAAAGTGAAATTCTAGGTAAGCATTATTTAATAATGAAAATTATCAATCAATATTGAATTATTCATCTAATCGTTAGACCTACACGCTAGCCATAAAACTCATCACTAATGTTAGAAGGCATAGGCCCTAATAAAGTAGCGAACACTGCATAAAAATGCATTATATTGGGGTTCAGGAAACAGTAGGGCTATATTAATAATATTCCTCCAAATATTCGTAATTCATTGCAGAATCATAACATAAACATATCTTAAAATAAATATTTTCAAACATGGATGTGAAACAACGGAAACTCTGCTAATTTAGGTATACACAAAATTTCAAATCACATTTATTTATTTTGGAAATTTATGATATTTTCTCCACCACCTCAATATTGTTGTTGTGTATAAGTGAATAACTTTATTTTATGTAATCAGGAAGATTTAAAGCAAAATTTACCTCAGCCATCACTTTTGAAATCTCAAAAGAATATTGATACTTGATACATATAGTAACTATTGTGTTTTCGTGAATTGTAGTATATTTGACTCAAGTTAAAAACATCGACTTACTTACTCACTGGCACTATCGAACCCGTAAGTTCATGGCCGCGCGGACATAAGCTCTCCATACATCCCTATCCTGAGCTAATGCTTTCCAATCATTCCCTGTATAATCTACTTCCCTCAAATCATAGTTAATGTTATTCTCCCACCTCATTCTTGGTCTACCAACTGGGCGTTTTCCCTCAGGCTTTCCTACAAGAAGCTTCCATGCAAGTCTTTCATTCCCCATACGTGCAACATGTCCTGCCCATCGCAGGACATGTTGCACATATGGGGAATGAAAGACTTGCATGGAAGCTTCTCGACAGTATTCAATATTCAAAAATA
Source organism: Diploptera punctata (assembly GCA_030220185.1). NCBI lineage: Eukaryota > Metazoa > Arthropoda > Insecta > Blattodea > Blaberidae > Diploptera > Diploptera punctata. The sequence continues at coordinate 429,599 of JASPKZ010007698.1, read as the reverse complement.
ATATATACAACATTAATATAAATGCTATAATATTTTCATGGGCCAGAAAAAATTCAATTGCAATGGATACCTGCACATTGTGGAATTGCTGGAAATGACACTGCTGATTTTCTTGCCAAAAAAGGCTCCAATCTAGTTCAGAATACTACTAAAAGCTTACCTTTCACATCCATAAAATGAATTTAAAACAAATATAAAATCAAACAAAACCAAGACCTATGTAATAAAGCCAAAGACAAAAAAATGGAATATTTTAGTAAAGAAGCCAGATATTCCAGAAAATCCACATAAAACTACAGTAGCAAAATTTAGACTGCTTACAAATATTTATATAAAATAGGAATCTACACAAATCCAAAGAAATGAACGAAGAACATCTACAAATCTGTGAAGTATTACCTGTTGGATCCACCATACAGAAATATTGGAGAGCAAGAACTCTAATGGCTTCGTTGCCAAGGCCCAGCATTTGAAAACAACAACATATTTTCATGGGCAGCATAATAGGTATCGTACTATGGGGAATCCAATAATAAAATAATCTCTTGTATTTAATATTATCCATGGCTTCTATTTCAATCTTCATACAAATCATTAGTAATATTGAACTTCAGTATATGCATTTAACCACGCAATACCTATTTCCTTTCCTTCATTTTTTTACACTTACTACATTTATATTAGGTGCAATAACACTGTAGTTATAGAGTTGTCTCCTTCTTCTTCCTTCCAAGTATTAGGCCAAGGCCTGTTACGATCCTATAGAAAATTTTCCCTCCAGCGTTTCATAGGACGGCCCAGTGATCTTTGTCCTCTTGGTATATAATTATAAACAGCTTTGGGGATCCGATTTGAACTCATTCTTTCAAGATGGTATTTCCAATTTAGTTGGTACTGTTTAATATATTCCAAAATTGGCGTAGTCTTCAATTCTTTTAAGATATCGGTGTTCCTTTTCCAATCCCATCTGGTGTAACCCACTGTTCTGCGCATGAATCTCATTTCACAAACCGTTATTCTGCTTTCATGTTGTTTTATTAGTGTCCATGCTTCACTACCATAGGTCAACACTGGTCTAGCCAAAGTGTTATATAAACGTAATCTGGAGTTATAGAGTTGTGCTCTTTGAAAAAATATGTTAAATGATAAATAATTTTCTGTATTTGGAACTGTTTCTTTCTCTATTTAGGTCTACATACTTAATGAATTTTGAACATTGTTAACATTATATAGTACCATTTTGACTTGTGTTACACAATCATATAGGTAACATACTGTTGTCCAATTTTTCATTACATTTGTTTATTCTTCTCCTTCTTCTTCATCTGCTCATCAAGGATAAGTTAGACATATTCCAAGGCAAAACTAGTCTACCCATCTCCTGCATGGTCATCTTACAACACTTTGTCCTCTTGGTCTGTACTCTAATGCTTGTTGTGGATATTTTGAGGGCAGCATCCAAAAGAACATATTTATTTTGGTAATGTGCTATGACTTCTACAATACTGGCTTCCCTTAATTGTGTTCTTATATCCTAAATCCTCAACATATCTCATCTAGTCACTTCATATAAAGATCTTAAAAACATAATTTGTGCGGATTCGAGTTGCTGTTCGTCACTTGCCCCCTTATCTTCTCTACTATAATTGTTTTAACAATAATTTCTTGTATTACTAATCCTCTTGATTTTTAATTTTTTCCTCAAATACATACATAGTAACTTTAAATACAGTTGTATTAACATTTTTAATGCTGAATATTAGGTATTTTAGTGATACTTATGACACAAAAAATTTCAAGCAGGAAATCAGGAATATATAAACAAAATTTGGCAGACCACTCATGCTCATTTTTTAAAAATTTTGACACAAATAATGTGAGATTTTAAAGAGATTTTTAATGAAAATATTGCTGCAGCTCTGTGAACTTCATCTTTTTTATACAGCAAACAAGCAATTAATCGTAAAACTTCTTGCACCCAATTATAAAATTTTAAATGTAATTTTACAAATTTTGTAGACCTCATCAAACCCAGAATGAAAATATTTTCATTGTTCTTCTTCTTCTTCTTCTTCTTCTTCCTTCCAAGTATTAGGCCAAGGCCTGTTACGATCCTATAGAAAATTTTCCCTCCAGCATTTCATAGGACGGCCCAGAGATCTTCATCCTCTTGGTATATAATTATAAACAGCTTTGGGGATCCGATTTGAACTCATTCTTTCAAGATGGTGTTTCCAATTTAGTTGGTACTGTTTAATATATTCCAAAATTGGTGTAGTCTTCAATTCTTTTAAGATATCAATACTAGTGAAATCAATATCAAATTCCGTTGAGGTGAAGTCATATGATGAAATTTAAAAATTAAATTTCACCTGTTGGTAGGTGCCGTCATCCTCAACTTTGTTAATATATTGTATATAAAATTAACTGGAGCGCTTTCGGAAGTTACCTTCCATCTTCTGCAGGTTGAGTTTCCGCTACTTGTTGTTGTGTATGGTGATGTATACTCCAACTGTTTGTAGCAGCTACTGACTTGTTTTTGACGTTCTCGTATAATGAGTTTGACTGGGGTGCATTCTCATTCAGAAGTGAGGTGTTGTTTGTTTTCTTTATAATTTTGAGGTCTTCAAATATATTTATCCTAGCTGGAATGTTTTCTTGGTGGATTTTAAGATATCGGTGTTCCTTTTCCAATCTCATCTGGTGTAACCCATTGTTCTGCGCATTAATCTCATTTCACAAGCCGTTATTCTGCTTTCATGTTGTCTTTTTAGTGTCCATGCTTCACTACCATAGGTCAACACTGGTCTAGCCAAAGTGTTATATAAACGTAATCTGGTGTTTTTGTACAAGGGATGGTTTCATAACTTGATTAATAATTCCTAAACTTTTATTATAACTAGTAATTTTTTCAGGGATATCCTTTTCATCCCAGATAGAGAGATAATATCCAAGATATTTAAATTGATTAAATCTCTGTAAAATTTTATTCTGGAGACAGATTTTACTTTGTATATGGTCCTTCCCATGAAATGCCATAATTTTAGTTTTGTTAATTGATATTTCCATATTAAATTTGACAGCTATTTTTTTTTAGATTATAAATTGATCATTGCAAATCATTTTTGGAAAGTGCCAGAAGCACTAAATCGTCTGCAAAAATAATAGCATCGATTTTGAGGTTCCTATTGATGGGTATATATCCTCATTGTGTTTTCCTCCATTTGTTTATTATTCTGTTCATATATATAATGAAAAGCACCGGTGAAAGTCCACATCCCTGTCTTACTCCAGTGTTGACCTTCTTCCAAGAAGATAGTTTGCCATATTGTTTAACACAGATTTCATTATCTTTATAGATGTTGAAGATATTAATAATATATTGTTGTGGAACGTTATCATCAGCTAAAATTTGTAATAATATATTTCTGTCTACTTTGTCAAAAGCCTTTATGAAGTCAACAAAGGTGATATCAGTTTCTATATTGAATTCCTTGTGATTTTCAAATAGTAGTTTTAGAGTGAAGAATCCATTTGTACAAGATCTACCCTTTCTGAATCCATTCTGCTCTTCTCCAATTATATTTTCATAAATTTTGTTCAATTTATTCTTAACTATATTAGCATAAATTTTTTATCCAGAGTTCAAGAAGCTAATTCCATGATAGTTATCTTGGATTTGGCGACTTCCTTTTTTGAAGATTGGTATTACAGTGGATTTGTTCCAGCTTTGTGGTGGATCTTGTCCTTCCCATATCATATTAAGGAGAATAAGAAATCTGTCTAAAAAATTTTTAGTTGAAAATTTAAATAATTCCTGATTAATGTGGTCTTCTCCGGGAGCTTTGTTACTTTTTAATGATTTAACAATATCGGTTAATTCATCTATAGAAATTTTTTTCCAAAGCAGTGTTATTAGAGATTAGTATTTGTAATAAATCATCTTTTTGTGTCCATACAAGATGAAAGTAGTTAAGCCAAGATTCTTTAGATATACAATTTAAATGTGCATTTTCTTTTGAATCATTATTTAAATTTTTTAAAACTTTATATATTTTTGGTTGAGGCTAAGTCATATCATTTTCCAATAATGATACAAACTGTTTCCAGTTTGTCTATGTTTTTTGCGAACTTCAATTTTAGCTATGGATCTCTTCCTATGATACTCTACTTTATCTTCATCTTTTCTTGTAGACAAGAATTTTTTGTATGCTTCACGTTTATCATCAATTACTTTTTTGATGTTTTCATCCCATATCTGTAGTCTTTTTTTCGATTCCATTTAGTTTTGATTCCCAGGCTTTAATTTGCTGCTTGTGTCAAAGTATTTTGTAGAGCAAGCCATTCTTCTTCAATATCTTCGCCAACCGGTGTTTCTTGAACTAGACGATCTAATCTGCATTTGTATAACCATGTAATAGTGGAGTCTCATAAAAGACTTATTTTATAAGTATGGTTCACATTTTCCAATTTTATTTTTATTTTTCCATCTCGGTGGCATATGGATTGGGCAAACAAGTAAGCAATGATCTGATTCGATTTCAGGTCCTCTGTAAACTCTTGTACCAAGAACTCTAGATGCTAATTTTTTATTACATATAGCATAGTTGATAACTGATTTATGGACCCTGGCTTCCCATGTATATTTGTGACTATCCTTATGGTTAAATACTGAGTTCATTATTGTGAATTGATTAAACATGACAAAGTCAATTAGCCGTAAGCTATTTCTATTACAGGTTTGCTCTCCATATGGTCCTATATATGAATCAAATTTAGTATTACCAATTCTGGCATTTAAATCACCCAAAATTATAATCATATCATTATTAATTGTGCAGATAACTTTCTAGAAGTCATGATACAATTTTTCACTTTCTTCTTCATCTCTTTCTACAGGTGCATATATACCTATCACTGTCAAGTATCTAAAAGATAATTTTATTCGGATTTGAATTATTCTTTCATTCCAAAAAGTATAGCTATGTATTGAATTTCTAAATCGTTTATGAATCATAACAGCTACTCCTGCTTGTACATGAATATGTTTTTTTACACCACTATAAAACTTTGGTGCCTTGTAATTTCTTTTTTTGTTTCTGATATTACAGCTAATGAAATCCCCTTTTTGCACAATATATCATCTAATTGATCATCTCTATAGTTAATGCCTTGTACATTCCATGTGCTAAAAAGCAAAATATTTTTCTTCTTCCAAGAATTGTCCTTTTTCATGCTTTGGTCGTCATAAGTTTGATCCTTCCGGGAAATTCTCATATAAGACTTGAAAGCATAATAATAGTCCCTTCGATTGGTTGCTGGCCAAAGGAAGGCAAGACCAGTGATAGGGCTGCCATCTTATAGCCTCTGGTCAGGCTTTTCTGGAGAAGAAAAGAAAATAAAGGAAAGAAGAAATGGAAGAAAGGAAAGACTCCCTAGCCCTCGGATGCCCTAATAGCATTGGGGTCGAAAAAACAAGAGTTAACCAAGAGAGGATAGATAGTAAAGTTAAAGAGTCTGGTATAAGTAAGTGGAAGAAAGGAAGAAATACCAGATCGGTTAAAGATAAAAGTAAGGAGTAAAACACAAGTAAGTGGAAGCAATGTTTTGCTCAGCTTGGGCACCTTGTGGTCGCCATCCACATATCCCCTAGATGGGGACCCCTGAGGTCATTTAATTGTTAAGGTTTATTATTAGAGTATGGTTTAGTGACCCCTGTTTGTTATTCTCTAGGTCGTGTTATTACAAAATTAAGAAAAGAATTTCACAAACCTAATGTGATTATACATGTGTGACTTCTAGTGCTACAGGCATATGGCTAGAGCAGAGCACAATGTCAAGTTCAATTACCGAGAATGATAGTGCTCAAGTCTGTTGGATTCCTCTAACTGTGTGGGTTATGCTACTAGAGGTGTGCCACATTTAACTTTACCTAAAATATGTTGAAAAACAACATTCTGAAAAAATCCACTTCTTAACCCTTCAGAGTGGGTGGAGTTAAATGGCCGGCAATGCAGGAGGAAAATCACGGGTATTTAAACCCAGCCATTCAGTGCCAGTATTCCAATAATGCATTTAAATGGAAATATCTTGAGTAATTTAAATGTTTTTGCAATTCGTTTATGGTGAACCCTTAATATAATATTTAATTAATTAAATTTGTTCGGTTCTCACGTAACATCTCTGCATGTGCAGACTTATTTATGATTGTTGTGCCACAGTTGAAGTAGGACCTATTTGTAAGTTTCTCACATAAGTAGCACAGTGAATTGCACTAGGAATTCTTTGAAGAATTCAGAGAACCGTCTCTACCTAACAACACAACGAAATATTTACACAAAGAGAAGGGTCTTCAAAAAAAAACAGAATGAACTTCAAAAATTGGTGTGATAAATCTTCAAAGTGTAAACCAGCTGTTTGACATTCGGGCACCAATAAGTGTATTCTTTTCCCTTGTGTTTATTTTGTTCATGTTTAATACAAACACATTGCTTCTATGTGTTGACCTTCTTTCTTGTAAGGGGGGCAGCCCTCTCCAAATGTGTCTTTCTATCAGTTTGGAAACATTATTTTAGGTCGTGTGCCTTCAAAAATTTGTCTTTCTACACATGAGACCTGTTGTGCTAAAAGACCTTCATCAACCCTAAATTTCAATGTCTTTCTTCTGGTTTCCAAGGTGAAACCAGTTGATGATATATGACTATAATAGCTTCACCAGAGGTGTGGACTTGAAAGATCAACATGCTACATGCCGGAAGATTTAGGGTTCGAGTCCCGTTGGATCAGGATTTTTAAACTGAACCAAATCTTCAGGAGGCACTGTGACCCCGGGGTTGACTCAGCCTCTAAACTGAAATGAGTACCAGATGCTTGTTATGGGCCGTCAGACAGAGATAAGTATCCGGCTTACATCAAGTATGAATAGTATAGAAAAAGTGCAAGCCTTAACCTCCTAATATCCCAAGGAGCTCCTAAGGTCTGTAGTGGACCACTTTACCTTTTAGATACTGAGTGAATAGTAGACTAACTATGTTTCCATAATGTAAGGATATCGTCAATTGAAATAAATATATATATATATATATATATATATATATGAAATTAACTGTTCTGGTCCTGTACTATAGCGTAAATCGGAAATAACTTTGTTGGGCATTTATATGTACTGAATTTTGGGACATTATTATTAAAAATGAAGGGATTTCAAAATAGATTAAATGTGATAGACAAGCTAATCTACAAAAAAAAAAGGGGCGAATTTATTTTTCTAAGAAATCCTTTATCAAGTTATAAATATAAGAAAAATGTCAGAGACCGCAAGAATAAATGCAAATATAAAATTATTTTAACTTGTAACTCAGGGCCGTCATCGATTAATGTATGCACTAATATAAACTTTGAAGTCTCTACGTAAAATTTATATAAACGGTAAATAGTGTATGTAAACACAAAGATCATAATAACAGTTTAAAACAGTGCATGTAGCTAGCATACACATCACGACGTTCTGCATCTGCTGAAGAATTCAACCTGCATACATGTCACGTCGCTCCACGCTGACGGGTTAATTGAAGTACCTAACCTAACAATTAATTTGATAAGCTGATGTCACAAACGAAAAATGTTACATAAATAATCTAATTTGTTTTAAATAGTGTTAATTAGTAATAATCTATCATTAAAAAATTCTGGTGATTAAGTTATATCGTAATGAAGATTTTTACTACATCTATAATAAAATCAGCTCTATGCACTAACAAAAAATAAAACTCTTTTAGACCCAGAAAATACTTAGTTTGATTTCCATCAAGACCTACAGAATAACAGTATGCATGTGCAAACATTTATAGAGTTGATGCTAGGTGGAATCACATGTTTGTGAAGTTCTACAAAGAGTTTATAGAGTTGTCGCTATATGGTAACATTCAAATATATTTTACAACCAATCCCCATTGACAAATTGTATACCATGTAACTGTGAAATCGATATGACCAACCTTCACAACAAATTTCCAATGTTTATTAGAAATGGAAGTTCATTAACTTTCCTCTTCCTAACATAAAAATAAATTATGAGCATGGAACCTTCTTGTAGGAAAACCAGAGGAAAAAAACACAGTTGGTAGACCGAGAATGAGGTGGGAGAATGACATTATCCATGATTTGAGGGAAGTAGATTATACAGGGAATGATTGGAAATCATTAGATCAGGATAGGGATGTATGGAGAGCTTATGTCCATGTGGCCATGAACCTATGGGTTTGATAGTGCCAGTGAGTTGAAGTATTTAATAAACCATAAACTAATCTTGTGTACACTAACTTGTCACATTGGAATCTAACAAAATTGAGTTAATTTCTTAAAGTATGGCATGGAATTAACTGTGAATGTTGGTAACATTGATTTTGCTGATATCTTGTGGAAGTTACATTAAGCATTTGCGCATCTCATGCATGTGCAGTGCAGTTGTGTACAACTATAAAGAAATAATAGTGTACATAGATAAATATTTAATAATTGTAAAAAAATATTACAAGTGTAATTGTAAAATGTTTAAAATAGAACGAAATATTAGTAAAGACAGAAGATTATGTAGAGCTACAGAATTACAAGAATATGCTATGGAAAATCAAGTGGAAGTTTATCTAAAGTTGATTTTTTGTTGACCACTTTAATTTTATCCCAAGCGTGTTGGAAATTAAAATTATTTTTCATTTTTTAGTTTGGTTTTCTAATAAAGCATGTTGTTTTAGTTTTTTAAACTATTATTTATTTTTTTATTTTTTAGTTTTAATATTTTACAGAATAAGAAAAAAATGTAAATATCTCTAAATTTTATACTACTGTAGTATGAGCAAAAAGTAATGATCTACTAAATAAATAAGAGTTTTAAAAAACTAAAACAACACGCTTTATTAGAAAACTGAACTAAAAAAATGAAAAATAATTTTAATTTCCAATATGCTTGGGATAAAATTAAAGTGGTCAACAAAAAAATCATCTCCAACACATATAGAATAAAACTAGAGTTATCAACAAGAAGAAAATAATTTTACCATCAAAAGCGTGGGGTGCTCTATATCAATTAATATATTTGATAATAAACAGATATTGGCAAAAGTAAAGTCTCTAAGAAGAAAATGTAAAAATCATAAAAAGCACCCCACGCTTTTGATGGTAAAATTATTTTCTTTTTGTTGATAACTCTAGTTTTATTCTGTATGTGTTGGAAATGATTTTTTTGTTGACCACTTTAATTTTATCCCAAGCATGTTGGAAATTAAAATTATTTTTCATTTTTTTAGTTCGGTATTCTAATAAAGCGAGTTGTTTTAGTTTTTTAAAAATTTTATTTATTTTTTAGTTATAATATTTTACAGAATAAGATAAAAATATAAATATCTTTAAATTCGATACTATTGTAGTATGAGCTAAAGGTAATACTCTTCTAAAAAAAGAATCCTCCCACCCGGATTTGAACCAGCGACCTATGGATTACTGAAATTATATACCACTAGATTTCACCACTCTACCAACTGAGATCTTACAACGATTGACTAAAAAGTCGACAAGTCTGCAACCTATTATACCAGTTTTTATTTTTTTGATTTTCTGATGATTCTGGTCAGGATTTTAAAAACAAAATATGAAATTATTGTATTGTCATGGGTCCTTTACAAGTATACAAAGTTTCAAGTGGATCCAATGTTTCTAAGTGGGTGAAAATTGTGTTCAAAGATTCCATTACATAGATATAAAAGACACTTTTTTTTATTTTCTGATGATTCTGGCCAGCATTTTAGAAACAAATATGAAAATATTGTATTGTCACGGGTCCTTTACAAGTATACAAAGTTTCAAGTCGATCCAATGTTTCTAAGTGGGTGAAAATCGTGTTCAAAAATTCCATTACATAGATACAAAGACACTTTTTTGATTTTCTGATGATTCTGGCCAGTATTTTAGAAAATAAATATAAAATTATTGTATTGTCACGAGCCCTTCACAAGTATACAAATTTTCAATTTGATCCAATGTTTCTAAGTGGGTGAAAATCGTGTTCAAAAATTCCGTTACATAGATACAAAGACACTTTTTTGATTTGCTGATGATTCTGGCCAGGATTTAAAAAAATAAATACAAAATTATTGTATTGTCACGGGTCCTTTACAAGTATACGAAGTTTCAAGTCGATCCAATGATTTCAGGTGGGTGAAAATCGAGTTGAAAAATTCCGTTACATAAATAGATAGATACAGGTCAAGCTAATATAAAGCATATTAAAAAATCCTCCGGGCCGGATTACTGAAATCATATACCATTACAGTCCACCGCTCTACCAACTGAGCTCTTGCAATGATTGAGTAAGAAGTTGATAAGTCCGCAAACCTATTACACCGGTTATTATTATTTTGATTTTCTGCTGATTCTGGCCAGGATTTTAGAAACATTTATGATATTATTGTATTGTCAATGGTCCTTTACAAGTACACAAAGTTTCAAGTCGATCCAATGATTTTAAGTGGGTGAAAATCGTGTTCAATGATTCTATTACATAATTACACTGACACTTTTTTTGATTTTCTGATGATTCTGGCCAGGATTTTAGAAACATTTATGATATTATTGTATTGTCAATGGTACTTTACAAGTACAAAAAGTTTCAAGTCGATCCAATGATTTTAAGTGGGTGATTATCATGTTGAAAGATTCCGTTACAAAATTACACAAACACTTTTTTTATTTTCTGATGAGTCTGGCCAGGATTTTAGAAAAAAATCAAATTATTGTATTGCCATTGGTCCTTTACAAGTATACAAAGTTTCATGTCGATCCAATGATTTTAAGTTGATGAAAATAGTGTTAAAAGACTCCGTTATGTAATTACACAGACACTTTTTTTTTATTTTCTGATGATTCTGGCCAGGATTTTAGAAAAAAAATTATGAAATTATTGTATTGTCATTGGTCCTTTACAAGTATACAAAGTTTCAAGTCGATCCAATGATTTTAAGTGGGTGAAAATCGCGTTGAAAGATTCCGTTACATAGATAGATACAGGTCAAGCTAATATAAAGCGTGTAATGAAGATTTTTCACTACATCTGTAATAACATCAGCTCTATGCACCAACAATAAATATACCACTCTAAAACTCAAAAAGTAGCTTTATTTAGTAGTAGCTTTATTTATTTTACCTGACAGAGTTAAGGCCTTAAGGCCTTGTCTACCACTCAACCAGGTTTTCAAAAAATACAAAAAAATAGTCTTACATCTAAATTACAATATACATAAACGATTACGTGTTATGAATACAATACAATTAATATTTATAATGTATTTTGATTTACTCTAAATTTAACTAATTAAATATATAATATGTACAAGATATATAAAAAACGAGGTAAAGATTAATGTCATAGTAAAGTAAAGTAAAGTGATCCCACAACAGGCCCGGAGGCCCTTGGGGTAGTAGGAGGTTAAGACTCCCACTTTTTCTAGACAATCGGCACTTTATGTCAGCCGGGTTGTCAGTCCTGCGTGACGACCGCCTTTACCCCAGAACAGGCGTCTGGTACTCATTTCTGTTAGAGGCTGAGTCGACCCCAGGGCCATGGTGCCGCCAGAGGGTTTGGGTCAGTTTAAAAATCCTGACCCCAACGGGACTTGAACCCTCGACCCTCCGGCTTGTAGCTCAGTGCCTTAACCACTACGCTACGGCGTGCCATAAAATTAAATGAATAGATAAAAATGAATTATTAGACAACAGGTAACTGTATAAGCGTGACTTCGAGGTGCCAAATGTGCGGCAACCCCTGATATCTTGAGGAAGGAGATTCCAGGAGCGGGCAGAGGCTACTGTGATGGAGGTAGAATAGGAGGAAGTGCTATGAAGAGGAATTGTTAGCAGACTGCTATCTTGTGACCTAGTGTCAATATTGTGGTAAAAGGATAACTTCTCAAATCTGGACGCCAGATAAATAGGAATGTAGGAATTCAGAAGCTTGAAAAGTAGTGAAAAAGAGTGCAATTTACGTCTGTCAGTAAGACGGAGCCAAGAGAGGTTATTAAAGTGTTCGGAAATATGGTCATAACGGCGGATATTGAAAATGAATCGAACGCAAGCATTATGAACACGCTGCAGTCTCTGCGACAAGTCATAGTTTAGATCATTATATATAATGTCACAATAATCGAAGTGTGGTAACACAAAATTCTGCACAAGGATTTGTTTTAACGAAACTGGGAGAAAATTCTTTAAACGTCTAAGATAATGTAAGATGGAAAAAGTCTTTTTACATATGTGTTTCACTTGTGTTTGCCAGGTTAAATTTGCGTCTAGATGTAGTCCAGGATCTATTACTGAAGAAGAATAATGGATAATTATATTATTTATAGTAATGTTTGGAAGTGTAGATATGTCAAAGGTTGTAAGCAGTCTTTGTTGTGCCATTAGAATATTGCTTGTGACTTGTTAGGATTTAGATTTAGACCGATACTTGAAGACCAGTTAAAGATGGATATGAGATCGTCATTCATTTTTGTCAATCTGTTATAGAGAGAATGAGGAGGTGAATGTAGGTAAATTTGGAGATCATCAGCATAGAGGTGATAACGGCTTTAGTACAGTTTAAGTCATTTATGTAGATTGAGAAAAGAGGAGGTCCGAGAACACTGCACTGGGGGACTCCAGCCGGCACGTTGCGCCAAGACGAAGATCTAGAGTTTAATGAAACGTATTGTTGACGATCGTGAAGGTATGAGTCGAACCAGGATACAGCGCTGTCAGACAAGTGTAGGTGCTTGAGTGTTATCATAAATAAGTCGTGGTCTACTGTGTCAGAAGCTTTGCTGAAGTCAAGTAAGGTTAAAGGAGTCAATTGACGTCTGTCCACGGCTTCACGAATATCTTCAGTAATTTTTAGCAAAGCGGTGGTTGTTCTATGACCAGATCTAAAGCCGGATTGATAAGGATCAAGGAGGTGATTTTCTTGGAAATATTCAGTCATTTGCTTATGTACAATATGTTCCAGGCTTTAAATAATGTCGGAAGGATGCTAATCGGTCGGAAGTCATTACAGTTAGTAGATGTACTTGTTTTTGGTATAGGCCGAACTCTATAGACTGTTTCCATACAGTAGGAAAGATAGAAGTTATAAGGGAAGCATTAAAAATATGAGTCAGTGTGGGTAGTATAATGTCAATGATTTTATTTAGCATTATAATGCTGATGTCAACTGTTCCTTGTGCATTGGATTTAATCCGCTTGAGTGCTTTTTAACGTCTATAGGCGAAATGTCGTAAAAGTAAAATTTCTCTCTTCCTATATGGGGGGATGGGGATAAGTCTTTAAGAATGTCTATTTTAGTCTTGTTGTCTGGAGGTGTCATGGGTATTGAGGTAAAATGTTCATTTAAATCATCTACAGAAATGTCTATAGAGTCAGTTGGGGGATTCAACTATCTAAGTCCCATTGTACGGAGATTTCGCCAAGTGTCCCGTGCACTTATTTCAGGTCCGATTACACTGTGGGCGTGTCGTAGTTTGGCATTGCGTACAGTTTGTGTAGTTGTGTTTCTAAGTATGTTCACACAATAGAAAAAAAACTATGATTAAAATTTAAAGAAAAACTTAATCTTGATGCTAAAATGGATTTATATTTAGAGTCAGTATTTCATCTAACAATATCCTTTAACATCTAAGGTCATTCACATTTATTTAACATTTTTGTACAAATGTTTGTAAAATTTTGCTAAGAGACATCTTCTTCTAGGCTTTACATTTTTATGTGTTGTAAATCTATGACACTGGACCCATGGTTATATTTCTTTTTCAGTGGAAGTTATATTATGATTTTTATGCTATGAAAAATCAAAAGAAATAGAAATTAATTATACAATTCCATTAAACTATAAGTCAAAATATAAAATTATAATATGAAGGTATAACTTTATTTCATGCATAACATTATAAAATAATTTAGGACTTTCAGGACCAGTTCTGCCTCAGCTGAAGGGTGCTTTGATATTCAATTTAGATTTAGGCTGACACTGACAATTCATGATGCAAAGCAACATTCTGTTGAAAACAAATCAGTTCCGAAAGGTCTATAGTGTATTAAAAGTTTATTAGCCAAGGATACCAGATATGCAATTTCATAATTTTGAATTATATTTTATTTTGTCGTCAAACATACATCAACCCCAGCTGAATTTGAACCCACAAACCTTACAACCAGATGCAAGACTTTTAATTTTATAATGAGTAACATAATGAAGCATGTATCAGCTCTTTTAATCCTATATAAATTATTCTGGTATTGATATGAACCATTGAAACATCTTCATCTCAAAACTGATAGGAAATAACACTATGAGGTAATTTATTAAGAGATTGAATTGGCAATATACACCTCACCTCACCTGGATAATATTTAAGAGGTGAGGTGAGATGTATATGACTGATTCAATCTACTATAACATTTGTTCTTCCTTCAGATGAATTATGGATTATAAATTAGATTTACTCATACATTTTTTACCTGTCGTTTAAATTTTCATGCTGTTATTGTTTATTAACATTATTATAAAATATTTACTTTTTTCTTTCCTTAGGAATAAATCTTAAAATGGAAGGTCACGTCGAGAATGAGATAGACAATTTGGAGGATGGACCAATTAATAATGAGGTAAATGAAACTTTTTAAGTTACAGAAGGTTTAATGCTTAAATAACACAGGCCTGCGAAGATTTTGAGGCATGAGATATTTTAATGCAAAAAGTCAATTCAAATACTCTGATAACAGAACTGTTACTAGTTTTTGCATATCACATACAGATTTTGCACATCATGTATAGATTTTGCACAAATATATTTTTAACACAAAAATGAGAGCACGTGTTCCACCACTTGTATGCAGTGTATACATGCTGATTTAAAATATGTAAATACCTACAATATAGTACAATTTTATAATATAATCACTGATTTTATTCATATTAGTTTGTAGATTCATTTCAAATAGCACCAACAACATTACAAGAGTGTAGTACCAGCACTCCTTCCTTCCACCTCCAGCACAGAAGATGATTTCAATTTGTCTCTAGAATCAAAAGACAACAATCCGCACCTTATCAATTAATCAAAACTAAATGATTTGGTACGTGATTGGGTCTTACAAAAGAAAAAATGTGAACTTTTAGATTTGAGATTTATAGGAGACAATCATTTAGCTCCTTGTACAACTTTTTATTGGTATAGACATTGTGAAGTAGAATTTAAAAGGTATTTCATAATGGGGGGAAGTAGTGTACTGTTGTTATATGCCTGGCTTGAATGGTCACCTAGGAACAATTTATGAACCAACAGACTGGCGTATAATTATTGATTTTAGCAAAAAAAAAGTCTGAAGGTCATTCTTCTGCATAATGAGAATAAATTAACTTCAGTTCCTGTAGTTTAGTCACTGTACATGAAAGAAACATAAACAAACATATGTACTTTTTGATGTTATATTTTAAATTAACATGTTCCAGAATTGGATATAGTTTTATTTTACCACACTGACGTACAGAGTCAGAGGTCCGGGGTTCGACTCCCGGTTCGAACATATTTTTTCTTTCTAAAATTAAACATATGTACTATTCTAAAAAAATATATATATATAATGAACACAAGTGGTACATGTGCTGCGACCTTAAGACGTGTGGTATTTTACTGGAGCAACAAGGATGATACATTAAAGTCTTTGTTTTTTGTGTGAATGGGACTCTAGAACCAGAGAAAGACACTGGAAAGATACTAATTGGCTGAAAAGAAAGCAACAGATGTTGGGGACAAAAAATGTAATAAATCGCCCATTAGTTGATTCTGAAAAAAAATATTGTTATCTCCTTAGCACATAAAACTAGGATTAATGCAGCAATTTGTTAAAGATTTGGACAAAAATGTCCCTTATTACCAATACACTGCTAAAAAAATTCTGATACTGTCGGAGGCAAAAGTGAAGGAAGACTTTTTCATGACCACAGGTTCATAAACTTATTAGGGATTTTACTTTTAAAAACTGCATGTCTGACATGGAACTACAAGCTTGGGAACCATACAAGGACATCATCAAGAAGTTTATGGGTAATTTTAATGATGATCAATATGAGAAAATTGTAAATACCATGCTACCATGCTCAAAAAGATCAGGATGCTGGGATGTAGTATGAGCTTGTAGTTACATATCCTCCACTCTCAACTTCAACATTTTGCAGAGAATTAAGGAGCACAGAGCGAAGAACATGGTGTGTGATTACATCAAGACATAAAACAGACGAAACGAGGTACCAGGGTCGAAGGGATGTCTCCAAGATTGCCTCCTATCTTTGGTGTTTTGCATGAGAAAATCTCGGCAGGAGCACAAATGCCAATCAACTTACCATTCATTTCTTGCCAAGCGGAGAAGAAAATAAGATCTTAAAATATATTAGTAGCTTTTTATTTATTTTAAACTGTTGTAACTGCACAATTGATATTCAATCAAGTATCTGTAGTTTTTATAGTAATGTTATGGAATGTGGCTATTACATATAATGCAAAAAGAAATAAATATTAATTTCAACATGGCAAAAAACACCTTACATGATATGAAAAATCAGTTTACATATTTGAATTCAGCACACCAAAATTAAGTTAAACCCTGTGCTGCAGAAAAAAAAAGTAATTTGCAGGCCTGTGTAATTTCTTTATTAAATTATTGAAAGCTAAAAAGCTGAACATTTATATTATCAAGATATAAACTAACTCTTGATGCCTATGTATACTCTGTAGGTTTGAAAATTAGTCACATACTATGGAATCCTAATATTAAAATTCATGCACTTTTGGAATTATAATGGAGAATAGTTGAGGTTTCATATTGAGGAACTGTATAATTTATATCATTATCTCAATATTGACAGGGTTACTAAGTCTAGGATATTTATATTGATATATAATGTAGCATAAATGGATAACAGTTGAAATTCTTTTAAAACTTTATTTAGAAAACTGTGAAGAAAAGGACATTAGAATAACTATGTATAAGTATAAAGATGATAATAATAAAAATAATAATAATGCTTTATTTAAGCTGGCGGAGTTAAGGCCATAAGGCCTTCTCTTCCACTTAAGCAGTGAGTAATAAGATGATTAAAATATTCATTTACTTAATGTAATACCAGTATAAAATATTATTAAACTGTAGTCTAAGCAATCCATGTTGTTTATCTAGTCTAATATATTAATATTGAAAAAAAATAATAAAATAAACTAAGAAAAGATATTTTGATATTTATTTGTCCAGTCCTGGATAAATGAAATTTTTTGAAAATAAATATTAACATTTGAACCGCGAATCAAACTGTGGACCTCCAATTAAAATTTTAAGATAGACAAGTTGTAATTAACATTCATCCATAGTAATTCTGCCAAAGGGCAAGCCTTTCACTGCAATCATAGCGTTTTCATGCTATGCTTTGCAGGTTTACTAAGGAATTATAAGTGTGGTAGCTTCATGTTGCTTTCCACACCAGTGAAGGATGATGATTATAAGGATGATGATGATGGCCAGATGATTTTTGGGGACCATCGGGCCATAAGCTTCCTGCAATTTGTCTTACAGGTGAGGAAAAACCCCAAGAAAAACCTCACCCAGGAGCCTGTCCCAACCGGGAATCAAACCCGGGCCCACTGCATCACAAGGCAGCACTCTACCTCAAGACCACAGCAGTGGATGTAATTAACATATTAGATACATATAAAATGTATGGAATATATAGTGGAGAATTCTGAGTTTGCAGTGAAAGACCTGCTCTTGGGCAGAACACTATTCCATAAAATATTTGTAAGATAATATTGCAGGAAAGTGTCAGTTTTAATATATTTTATTTAGCGCAGTGTTTTCTTCAGAATCATATTTTATATCGCTTTTATTTTAATGGCTTATATGCTGCCTACTATACCAAATGTATGCTGTCCTATGATTTTTAGGGTGCTAATTTTAGACTTCACAATGTTATCTCAAAACCATATGTTACAATTAGTTCTAGGGCTTTTATAGGTCTATTGTAAAAGACATGCCTATAGATCTATAGCAGAGATAAAGGACACTTCTTACATTACAAATATGAAATTTTAAATGCTTTTATGTTTATATACGTAGTTTAGGTCTTCAGATCCATTTGAACATTATCAATAATGGAAGTGACCTAATCTCGAAGGAATACCAGACATCAAAATTGGAATACATTATGGGCTATTTTTACTAACTATGAGGTTTACATCAACAATGATTTTCACAAAAAGCCAACTAACTAACTAATCCGCTGGTACAATCGAACCCATAAGTTCATAGCCACACAGACATAAGCTCTCCACACATCCCTATCCTGAGCTAATGTTTTCCATTCATCCCCTGTAAAATCTCCTTCCTGCAAACCACTTCATTCTTGGTCTACCTACTGGGCACTTTCCTTCTGGTTTTCCTACAAGAAGCTTCCACTCCTGCAATCCCCTTTCAAGCCACATGTCCTGCCCATTGCAATCATCGAAACTTAACTGTTCTTATTACATCTGATTTCCTATAAAAATCATGTACCTTACTAATAGTCTCCTCCATTCACCTGTCTGTTCATCTCTCTTTGGTCAAAAAATTTTCCTAACAAGGCAACTGTCAACCATGTCATGTCAAAACCTGCCTTGAAATTTCTTCCAGAGAAGTGTTGTGATGTACAAAGGCCGTGTCCAAAAAAAAAAAAAATCTGCCATTTCTAACTGCAAGACACTAAAATCAAGCGCTAAATCTCAGATTTAAACTATAGGGAAGTAATGCAACTCCAATATTGGCACACATGAAAACCATCACTACCTACCGTATACATCCTGCCTCACTCAACTCTGTGCTTAACTCATGCAGGGATGTACATCTGCTCTGTACAGTGGGTTGCCATTGCAGGATTCTGGCTTTGATATCTGTGCCTTGTAAAGAGACAGACACAGCTTTGATACATCCTGCCTCACTCAACTCTGTGCTTAACTCATGCAGGGATGTACATCTGCTCTGTACAGTGGGTTGCCATTGCAGGATTCTGGCTTTGATATCTGTGCCTTGTAAAGAGACAGACACAGCTTTGATACATCCTGCCTCACTCAACTCTGTGCTTAACTCACGCAGGGATGTACATCTGCTCTGTACAGTGGGCTGCCATTGCAGGATTCTGGCTTTGATATCTGTGCCTTGTAAAGAGACAGACACAGCTTTGATACATCCTGCCTCACTCAACTCTGTGCTTAACTCATGCAGGGATGTACATCTGCTCTGTACAGTGGGTTGCCATTGCAGGATTCTGGCTTTGATATCTGTGCCTTGTAAAGAGACAGACACAGCTTTGATACATCACAATACTTCTCTGGGAGAAATTTGACGGTAAGTTGCAGCATGCAATGGTTGATATTCCCTTGTAAGAAATTTATTCTCAATTACTCATATTCTTTCTCCTCCCTTAAAGTAAGAGACCCTGTTTTGCATCCATATAATATAACTAGAAAATTAACTTACTAACTCACTGGAACCAACAAACCTGTAGTTTCATGGCCGTTTGGATATTAGCTCTCCATACATCCTTAACCTGAGCTAATGTTTTCCAATCATTCCCTGTATTATCTACTTCCCTCAAATCATGGTTAATGTTATTCTACCACCTCATTTGGTCTACCAGTTGAGCGTTTTCCCTCTGGTTTTCCAACAAGAAGGTTCCATGCAGATCTTTCACTTCACATTTGTCCTGCCCATCGCAGTCTATGAGACTTAACTTTTCTTATTATATCTGGCTTCCTACAAAGACCATTTAGTCCATTGTTATGTAGTATTCTCCTTTCACCTGTCAACTCATATCTCTATGGTCCAAAAATTTTCCTAAGAACATTATTCTCAAATGCTCGTATTCTCCTTTCCTCCCTTAAAGTAAGAGTCCACGTTTCACATCCATATAATATAACTGGTAGAATAACAGTTTTATATATTTTCAGTTTAATGTTTTTTTTAAAGGAGTTGGGATATCAAGAGTCCCTGTAATGCATAATAGCACACTTTCCAGAATTGAGCCTAAGTTTAATTTCTTTGTGCAACTCGTTCCTGTTTGTGATTATTGTTCCTAGGTATTTGAATTCAGCCACTTCTTCAAAATTTTCCTCATTTGTCATTAGCTGTCCATTTCTATTGTATTTCTATGTGTGACCATATATTTAGTTTTATTGATATTTACTTCCAGTCCCTATTTTTTAGTGTTACTCAATAGTGTGTGCGTATTGGTCTTTGTATCTCCTTGCTATCGCCCAGTAGTACAACAACATCAGCATAAACTAATAGCTTATTAATACCATTGAGTTGTAGGCCTTCTTCAACCTCTAAAGATTTGATAGCATGCTCTAATACAAAATTAAATCGTAGAGGAGATAGTGCATCTCCTTACTTCAACCCACTGTGCATTTCAAAAGTATCTGAAGACTGTTTGCCTACACACACCCTACCCTATCTCCCATTTAGACATATTCAAATAAGTCTAACTTTTTAGGAATTCTACTGGGAGATTAACAGTTTCATATATTTTCAGTTTCCTTTTTTTTTAGAGAAGTTGGTGTGACAAAAGTCCTTGTAACACGTAATAGCATACATTTCTAGAATTGAGCCTACGTTTAATTTATTTGTGAATCTCATTCCCATTTATAATTATTGTTCCTATGTATTTGAATTCAGCCACTTCTTCAAAATGTTCCTAAATTGTCGTTAAGTGTCCATTTCCATTATATATTGTCACTGGATGGCACAGAGTTTTCCTTTGCGTATTTTGACTTATGTTTTTGTAAGTTATATTATAAAAAATTTAGTTGATTGCATATAAAGATTTATTACATTAATTTTATCATTGTATTATGTTGCAATCTTAACTTTTAGAACCTAAAAAACTGCCACCTACTCATATCACGTAAGTAATCCAATTATGATTACATTCTCTTTCTCTAAAACACATGCAGCATTTATAAACTGCTGCTGCTGATTACATTACAATGTGAAAGTTTTCGGCTGGAAAAGCTTGAACCAGAAGGCTTGAAGTGATTTATAATCCATTTGGCCCATATTTCTCTGTTTCAATCAAAAGCTTACAAGCTGCCATAATTTGGCTTGAATGTGATCTCTAATATAGAGGAACTTTGGGTAATTTGGACCTGGTTTTGTATTTGTTGTTTTCTTCATTTAACTAAGGGATTTGAATTTTGTTTAATTACAGTGATTATCAATAGTGATGTAACTATGAAATAGCATTGTTATTTTATTCAAACATGAAATATCTTCATAATTTATAAACTTTTTTACATTACAAGAAAGGTCCACTTTAACCTCCATATTCGGATAAAGTGAACCCCAGAATCCATCTTAGCCTTTAGTCTATCTTTAAGTTTATTTACTCTATTAATTCATACACACAAGCACAGATTAATCTCAAAATATTTATGACTGATCATAATTAAACGTGTTGATATTTATTTAATGTTTTGAAAATTATTGTTGTTTATGACGATCACATGTCATTCAACCTCAGAAAATTATGGTCTTTGGGTTTAATAAAATTACAAGGATATTAAATAAAATTAATTAACTTAATCAATTTTACAGATAGAATCCTCATTGATAAAATAAACATATTCGTGTAAAGTGGAACCAGATCCTCATGGAGGATCCACATTAACCGAATTCCTTTGTTATGTTTAATTGTTTTATACAGCCACCATGTCACATAATATCAAACCAAACCCATCAGAATGTTAAAACAGCATCTACATAATATAATATATTTAGGAGTTTTTTCAACATTTGTAATATTCAATAGCAGAAATTAAGAATTGATTCTTAGCTTGGAAAACTTTTAATATTTTACAGCATATTTAAATCAGTGAAATTACTGTTAATAATTCATATGATAATTTCAAATTATAAACATAAAGTCATAGAATGACAGCTCTAAAGAGCCAAAGCTAACTGAAGTGATAAATCTCACTGGAAAGCAGGGGAATGTACAGACTTTGAAGAAATTAATGGCAAACCTCTTGATGATGGAAAATTATGAGTTTTGAAGAGCGATTCACACCAGTATGTTGTTATGTGTGCTGACTCTTTTGAGTACAAAACGGGCGTCATAAGTCTCTCTTCATGGAGTAATCGTATTGTTCGCTTCAGTGGAGCAGTCGGCAAGATGCTTTCTTGCGACGATATGGGCCTAGGTTCGATCCTGGGCAGGAAGAATTTTTTTTAATAACATTCTTAATTTTCACAATACCTACATGTTACCAGGCTTCATTAAATAAATACATTTGTATACACAGGGAAATAAATTAATTAAAGGAAACAGGCAATACATAGAAAATAAATAACGATTGCAACAGCTCATTACTTCATTTACAAAACACAAGGCATAACAAGATTGGTTATTTCCACAACTATACAAAACGCATCTGATTAATTAAAATTAATATCTATTTAAAGTCAAGTTAATATCTAATTCCAATATACAAGTAAGTCTCCTGGAGTATCTTATCACTTCATATAGAGTGTTTACAGCAGAGATGGTTGTGGTCTAGTGTAGAGAAAGTCTGTATTCCATGCATGAGGTCGCGTGTTCGATCCCGCTGTAATGTTTTTTTTTTCTTTATCCTCATTTCAGTTAATTTTGTTTGAATTCTTTAATTTGTTTTGCTTTGTTTTATTTAGGTACGCAAAATTATTTTCCCTTGCACGACACTCAATGAAATAGAACGGATATTAATTTCTCAAATAGTTGTGCACTTGTGAACCAAGTAGCTGACCTCTGATCATTCACAGTGGCTTCGTTTAACAACTTGAAAGTTATCTGTGCACCATCAATTCTTTCAAAGACTGTACATACTCTCATAGCTAATATGATGCAATTCTTATAACTTAATTCCCGTTTTCATAATCATATTTTACTAGTTACAACAAGACTATGTCAACTGTGTTATCTAGAAAAAATGTATGTTTTATTGGTCATGAAATAAACCCAAGATACTGGTCAGAAGGCTTGAAGTGATTTAAATGCCATTCGGCTCATATATCTCTGTTTCAAGCAAAAGCTGGCAGACTGTCGTAATTTGGCTTGCAAGTGATCCCTAATATATATTATATAGAGGAACTTTGGGTAACTTGGACCCCTGTTTTGAATTTGTTTTTTCTCCTTTTAATTAAGGGATTTGAATTTGTTTAATTACAGTGATTAACAATAGTGTTGTAACTATGATATAGCATTGTTATTTTATTCTAATATGGAAATATCTTCATAATTTATAAACTTTTTTACATTACAAGAAAGGTCCACTTTAACCTCCATATTCAGATAAAGTGGACCCCAGAATCCACCTTACCTATTAGTGTATTTTTAAGTTTATTTACTCTATTAATTTATACATACAGGCACAGATTAATCTCAAAATATTTGACTAATCATAATTAAAAAGTGTTGATATTTATTTAATGTTTTGAAAAATTATTGTTGATTATAACATTCACATTTGCATGCTGCCTTGTCACGCAGCGGGCCCAGATTTGATTTCCGGTCGGGACAGGCTGCTGGGTGAGGTTTTTTTGGGGTTTTTCCTCACCTGTAAGACAAATGTCAGGAAACTTAGGGCCCAACGTTCCCCGAAAATCATCTGGCCATCATCATCATCCTTATCATTATCCTTCACTGGTGTGGAAAGCAACGGGAAACTACCACACCTATAATTCCCTAGTAAAGCTGCAAAGCATAGCATGAAAATGCAATGATTGCAGTGAAAGACCTGCCGATGGGCAGAATGACTATGGATGGATGGATAACATTCACATGTCATTCAACTGCAGAAAGTGACGGTCTTTGGGTTAAATAAAATTACAAGGATATTAAATTAAATTAATTAAGTGAATGGTTTTTATAGATAGCATCCAAATTGATAAAATATACGTATTCGTGTACAGTGGACCCAGGTCCTCATGGAGGGTCCACATTAACTAAATTCCTTTGTTATGTTTAATTGTTTTATACAGCCACCATGTCACATAATATCAAACCAAACCCATCAGAATATAAAAACAGCATCTACATAATATAATATATTTAGGAGTTTTTTCAACATTTGTAATATTCAATAGCAGAAATTAAAAATTGATTCTTAGCTTGAAAAACTTTTAAAGTGGTCATTTTCATAAATATCACAAATAAGCCTTTCTTCGCACAAAGAATAAAAGAAACTGGCCTTGAACACATCAAAGCTGATGAGGGGAAGAAGTTAAAATATTTTCTGTTCGAGGGCAGCACCAATTAAAGAAGATATTAACAGAGTCTATTCAAACAAAAGGGTCCACGTTACCTGAACATCCATATATATATATATATATAATATCCCATCCAGGTATTTATTTTTCTTTTCATGCCATATTAAGCTTGCATTGCTCAATGTTAAACATTTTAATTATAACATCTATAAAGCGTCACTGCTATAAAGTAAAAATATTCTCTTTAATTTGCTAATTTGCTTACTTGTTATAGTCAGCTACTAGATGGCAGTGAAGACCGAGTTCTCGCGACATCTAGTAATAATGGAGAATATAATACATATATTGGAAAAATAAGTGTTTGAATTGGATTCGCCTGGTGATGTAACGGATAACACGCTGAGGTACAGACTCACAGTTCCGGGTTTGAATCCCGTCCAGGCATTTATTTTTCTTATCATGCCATATATAAATTAGTATCTACTCAGTTAAAACAATGTATAATCTAAAAAATGTATGTTACATAAGCCATGATATGAACTCAGGATACTGGTCAGTCATACTGATTTACCTGAGAGGCAGTCATAAAATTTTTTGTCATATTATTTTTGCTGCATTTTTTTTAATATAATGCTAATTATTGTTTTCCAGGTGATGGATTTTGAATTCGAATTTGATATCGATGGCCTTTCTGAGGTAAATTATGTAATATTTTATTTTGTTGATAGGGCTTTACCTTGAAGAAGATGATGATGGGCTTTACAGTCTATGAATGTGGATTTCAGATTTAATTTTCGGTTTCACTTATAGGGCAAACTCTGCTAATTTCATGACATGGAAAATTTTGTCATATTTTTTCTTTCATTTGTAATGAAGTTGTACTCAGAAGAATATCAAATTATTTTTCTGTCTCATAGGTGGCAGAAAGTCTGCCTTCTTGCTGTGTTTTCAAATTTGTGATAACAGCCTTCCTTGGTTGTATTTTATGTTAACTTGTAGAGGAAGTGTTTTCATTTATGCTAGCAGTTGTTAGATTTAATACTTGTCTATGTTTGAAGAATATTTTTGAATAGATATTGTTCAACACTAAAGGTGAATGGGTACAATGTCGAAAATGTGATCTATGGTTCCACGAAAAGTGTCAAGGGTTGACTGTTTTTAAATGGGATTTCAAATGCATTGGATGTAACATGGAGAGTGATTAAAAAGTTTGTCATGAATTTACTCTACTACTATCACAAAATTACCTAAGTTATTCATACCTCCAGAAAAAATAGATATATAATTTATGTCATATTGGAAATAAAATAAAATATACAAGAACATAACTCAACGGCAAAATTTCAGGAATGAGTTCCTCATATGGAGAGAATAAAAAAAGTTTATTACAATACGGGTCCGGAAATTGATAATTACAGAGTTATTCAAATTTAACTTTTATAATATTCATGATGTGTTCCGTTGAGGTTTATTCAAAATTAATATAAAATTTTAGAATATTCACCTGAAAGGTCCGTCTCCTCAACTTAATTAATCATTTAACTGTAGCGCTTTCGGGACTTGTCCCATCATCGGCAGGATTCAAAACTGGTGTTTCACTGAAGATCTGGTAGAGGGGGTTGCATGTATTGGGTTCGTTTTCATTTATCAGGCTGTCGTTGTGAGCTGCTTTCATGATTTCCATCTCTTCGAGTACGTTTATCTTCGCTGGATTAGTTTTCTCTGTGCATTACTGTTAGGGTGTTTTCAATATTTAACATGCGATGTCCTTCATGGATAACGTGTTTTGCATAGCTTGATTTCCCTTCTGCGTGAATGAAGTCTCGAAAATGTTCTTTGAATCTGATGTTAAAACTCCTGTTTGTCCTTCCTATATAAAATTTGTTGCAGTCCTTACATGTCAGTTTATAAACTCCTTTGCTGTTGAAAATGTTATTTCTTCAATGTTATTGTTTATTATGTTGTTTAATTTTGTTATTGGTTCTGTATGCTATTTTTACGTTCTTATCGGCTTTCTTTAGTGCATTGGCTAATTTTGTCGTTTCTTTTCCTGTGTATGTAAGTGTTATCCATGTTTTCTTGTTGTTGTCAGATTCTTTTTCTAGTATAGTTAAGGAAGAACAACATAACCAACATAACTAAACTAGAAAAAGAATCTGACAACAACAAGAAATCATGGATAACACTTACATACATAGGAAAAGAAATGACAAAATTAGCCAATGCACTAAAGAAAGCCGATAAAAACGTAAAAATAGCATACAGAACCAATAACAATTAAACAACATAATAAACAATAACATTGAAGAAAATAACATTTTCAACAGCAAAGGAGTTTATAAACTGACATGTAAGGACTGCAACAAATTTTATATAGGAAGGACAAACAGGAGTTTTAACATCAGATTCAAAGAACATTTTCGAGACTTCATTCACGCAGAAGGGAAATCAAGCTATGCAAAACACGTTATCCATGAAGGACAATCGCATGTTAAATATTGAAAACACCCTAACAGTAATGCACAGAGAAAATAATCCAGCGAAGATAAACGTACTCGAAGAGATGGAAATCATGAAAGCAGCTCACAATGACAGCCTGATAAACGAAAACGAACCCAATACATGCAACCCCCTCTACCAGATCTTCAGTGAAACACCAGTTTTGAATCCTGCCGATGATGGGACAAGTCCCGAAAGCGCTACAGTTAAATGATTAATTAAGTTGAGGAGACGGACCTTTCAGGTGAATATTCTACAATTTTATATTAATTTTATTCAAATTTGTATGAATTTTAGTACATGGCGACAAAAATGCAAGGGACTTGTTGGAGCGCTCTGTTCTGTTAGATAAAATGTTCAAAGTGACCCCCTTGTGCCTCAATACAGGCCTATTCTTCATTTGTGTACATCACAGCAGCCTACAATCAACAGAAAACAGACTATCAATAAGTACAGTAAACCTTAAAACCTAACATTCATAAAAGTTCGAATAACTCTGTAATTATCAGTTTCCGGACCCATGTTGCAATACACTTTTTTTATTCTGTCCATATGAGGAACTCATTCCTGAAATTTTGCCATCGAGTTATGTTACACTCTGTATATTCAATATCTCAGCATACATATTTCATTCATATATCCTTAACTTTAATATTCTAAGTCTCTAAACAGAAATTTTCAAAATATTAAGGTGTAATAGTCTAAAACCTTAGTATCATGAAATTAGCCGAGTTAGCTATACAGAGTGTATCATAATTAATAGCACAAACTGTAACGGGTTGAAAGAATCATACGGCAACGAAGAGTATGCAGACTTGCATTTCATCTATGGTAGGGCTAAGGACAATGCATGGGAGGCTGCATGTTTGTACAGTCAACAATACCCTGATCGAAGACATCTGGAAAGTCTCAAGTTGACAAGGATCCATCAGTGCCTAAGGGTAGTTTTGTATGTGGTAGGGGACTATGAAAATCTGCCTGCATTACGCCTGAATTTGTGGATATGGTGATGAAAGCAGTACAAATCTCTCTAGGAAATTCAACAAGAAGAATTACTACACAAATGCCTTTACTAAGCTACAATAGTGTATGGACAATTTTACATTGCAATTCACTTTACCCTTACAACCTCCTAAAACACAATGTCTCTCTGATCCGGACATTGGTTCTAGAGTGAATTTTTGTCAATTAATGCAACAACAGGCTGTGGTCAACCCTCATTTTACAAATAATATTTTATTTTACTGACGAAGCGGTTTCCACATATCAATTAACATAATACACGTATATGGAGTGAAATAAACCCACATGCTGTTCATGAGTCACTGCATCAGCACAGTGGGTTATTCCAGAATTACTTGAGAATATTTCCCAAAGAGCAATGTCGGAGTATATGGTACATGCATGATGGAGAACCAGCATACTTTGCTGCTCCTGTAAGAAGACATCTAACCTGGAGATAAAGTCCAAGACGGATAGATGGATGAGGGCCAGTACCTTGGCCTCCACGATCACCTCACCTCAATCCTTTGGATTCTTCTGTATGAGGTCACCTCCAAAGTGTAGTGTACAACACTCCTGTTGATACCGTTGAAGTACTGGAGCAGAGAATCATATTATGCTCGTCAAGAATTCCGAAATGATCATGGGGTGCTTGAAAGAATTTGAAATTCACTGCAGCGACGAGTTCAATATTGTAACTAAATGCAAGAATGACACTATAAATATCTCCTTTAACAGGTACGAGTGTACAGTATTACTGTATAATATGTAATGTAATAATTGTATTCCTTGGTGGGTTAAGCTATGAGTAAATTTTGAGGAAAAATAGATGGCAATTAAATGAAAATTCTACTTTTTAAATTAATTTCTACTAATTATGATGATGTTTCTCAATGAAGTCAGTGGTGTTTTGTAACCACACATTTGCAATTATCTTGCACATGGCTTGTTTACAGACCCATGTTTATCAGAACGTTTTTGCTTGTATTATCATAAACTTTCAACCATTTTCCTGTGTGTTGATTTATCTTTGATACACCTATATCTCATACGAATATAGATATATATCTATACTACTCAAAACAATTAGAGGATCACATGTTTAAACCAAAGCCACAAAATAAATATTGAAAAAATGTAATTTCTGAGAGTCAGATGTTTTGATTTTAAGTATTGTTTAAAACCAGATTGAAGATCTTCTGGGTTTTATTAATTTTTCTCTGAATATGTTAGTGAAGTTCCAAGAGTTGCTGAAACCAAAGTGAGTGCTCATTGAGTTATTATTTTTAAAAACAAGTTTGAAGAATAATCTGTGGTAGGAAATTGTTATTTTGTGTTCTCTGAAGCTAATACAGAACAATGAGACATCTGAATGAAACATCAGTTACATGAGCAGTTTCACTGATGGAAGATGGCTGTTCCATTTGCCATGTCTCTAGGATTCTTGATGTCAGCCCTTCCATCACCATAGGTTTGGAGGCGATATAGAGAGACATGTGGATACAAGAGGCGGCCCAAGGCAAGGCGCAAGTAGAAGACTAAAGAGGTACAGGATATATTTTTTGTCCTATCAGCTTTGCATAGACGAACAACTACAGCCAGAGATCTACAAAATGATTTATGAACAGCAACTGGGAGAGTAATTTCTGATCAGACAGTAAGAAACAGACTGAGAAATGCAAGGTTGAGGTCTATAATTCCCACTAAAGCCCCTCCTTTAACATGTTAGCACAAAGAAGCCCAGCTGTTATTTGCTCAGAATCATGTCAACTGGCAGCTCCGCCAACAGAAGAGTATTCTATTCACAGACGTATCTAGATTTTGTTTAACAGGTTCTGATAGTCACACACGTGTATGGAGACGTCCTGGTGAACATTTTGATACAGCCACAATTATTGAACATGAGAGGTTTGGAGGTGGTTTGGGCTCTCCGGCAGGGCTTGTCATTGTCCCACAGCGCATGACTACTGATGTTTACATTAATGACTTTATTTTTCAACATCTCATGCCCTTTGATTATGGTATGGACCCTAATTTTCTTCTAATGCTTGACAATGCCAGATGTCATACAGCACAGGCTACCAAAGATGTCGTGCAAGAATGCCAAATTCGAGTAATGGACTTGCCTGCATGCAGTCTGGACTTCAATCTGATTGTGCATATATGGGATAAGCTGGAAAAATTTGTTTGTACATGTCCTGCTGTGCCACAGAACCTGGAAGAACTTTCAAATGCACTCACCGAGGAATGGGAGAGAATCTCACAAGTTTTTGTAAGAAGGCTTCCACAAAGCATGCCTTGTAGGTGAAATGTAGTCATTGAAGCTCACGGAGGACACACTTAAGTACTGAGTGTTGAAATCACCATAGAAACCTTCATTCCTAAAATAATATAGCTTAAATTTCTACTTTGTTCTCTGTTACAAATTATAATTTGTTCATATTTCTAATAGTGTACAATAAAACATAGTTTGAATGCCTACTCCAATTTTACATAATTCGTCAATTCATATTTACAAAAGAAAAAAATTTAATTGTTTCAATATTTATTTTGTGGCTGTGGTTTAAACATGTGTTCCTCTAATTTTTTTGAGGAGTGTATTCTGAAGCAGCTTGTGTATATATACCGGGTGTTTCAGAATTAATAGTGAAAACTGAAATAGTTGAATGTATATAGCAATAGAAGCAAAAAGTTCTTGTAAACATACGTCCGCAAACAAGCCATGTGTGAGATAATTGCAAATGTGTGATTACAAGCAACCACCGATTTCATTAAGAAACATTGTTCTAATTAGTACAAATTGACTTAAAAAATATATGGTTTTCATTTAATTTCCATTCTATGTTGCCTCAAATTTCACTCATGGCTTTACCTACCAAGGAATACAATTATTATTTTACATATTATACAGTAATACTACACACTTATACCTGTTAACGGAGGTGTTCAAAATGTCATCCTTGCATGTGGTTGCAATATTGGACTCGTCTCTGCAGCGAGTTCTCATATGATATTTACAATGCATGATGTCAGTGGCAGCTCATAACCACACATTCTCAATGATAAATCTCGCACATGGGGGTTTGCTTGCTGACCCATGTATACTGGAACTTTTTTTGCTTCTAATACTGTATATTTTCAAACATTTCAGATTGCGCTATTTATTTTGATACACTCTGTATATATGTGTGTGTGTATTTGAGTGTGTGTGTGCATGTGTGTGAGTGTATGAGTATGTGTGTGTGTTTATGTGAATGTGTGTGTATATGTATGTGCATGTGTGAGTGTGTGTATGTGCATTTGTGAATGTGTGTGTTGTGTATGAGAGTATCAGTGTGAGCATGTGTTTATATGAGAGAGTGAGAATGTGTGTGTTGTGTATGAGAGTATCAGTGTGAGCATGTGTTTATATGAGAGAGTGAGAATGTGTGTGTTGTGTATGAGAGTATCAGTGTGAGCATGTGTTTATATGAGAGAGTGAGAATGTGTGTGTTGTGTATGAAGAGTATCAGTGTGAGCATGTGTTTATATGAGAGAGTGAGAATGTGTGTGTTGTGTATGAGAGTATCAGTGTGAGCATGTGTTTATATGAGAGAGTGAGAATGTGTGTGTTGTGTATGAGAGTATCAGTGTGAGCATGTGTTTATATGAGAGAGTGTGAATGTGTGTGTTGTGTATGAGAGTATCAGTGTGAGCATGTGTTTATATGAGAGAGTGAGAATGTGTGTGTTGTGTATGAGAGTATCAGTGTGAGCATGTGTTTATATGAGAGAGTGAGAATGTGTGTGTATGTATATGTGTATGTGTGGGTGTATGTTTGGGTATTCATTTGTGTATGTGTGTATGTGCATTTGTTAGTGTGAGTGTGCATGTGGGTAGGAAATACATAGTATATTTTTACAAATTTATAACTTCACATAAATTCTGTTTTCACAGGCATCAACTATAATATTCGAAAGAACTTGTCCAGTCTGTGGTCTAAAGATTCGGAGATATCCGGTATAGTATATTTGTATTAGTATATATCTTACTGTATAATTTGAATACCATGTGTGAATTAAATTTGACAATAAAAACATAAAGATTTGACATTTTGCATGATTGCCTACTGATTAATTAGTGTGAAATTTGTTGAAGTATTTAATGATAAATATGAAATTTATTAATATTGCCTTTGGCTCATAAGTGTCTTGTATATTATAAAGTAGTTAAAGGGTATATCAGTTTTGTATAGCACAATAATGATAAATCCGTGTCATGACAGACTTTCAAAACCCTTGCTCTTACCACCTGGCTACTGTCCTTACATGTAAAGTGCAATGTAAGAAAATACTTATAATTTATGAATGATAATTTAGAGTCATCTATCTCATTAAGAAAGAAAAAGAAAATTCATTATTAATTAACCATTTGTTTTCTCCATTCACTCAGCAAACATTATAGCCATGAGAACACACAACATATACTGTACATTATGGACATCATCAAAAAATAATTTGTATATGCTTTTGGGAAATATACAATAAACTGTAAATAATAGATTAATTAATGTTTGAATAATGTTTTTATCTTAATTTTTAATGGATGAAAATAGTAAGAAATGAACTTTTTTTTCCCTACCTGGTTTAACATCAGGTATTCCAAGTGTGTAAAATGTAAACTAATAAAAAACCAACAAATGGTAAACTGACAACAAAAAATAATAGAATAACAGAGGCTCCAAATTAAAAAAAAAAAACAAATTCTGACCTTTCAAAAATGTATATAACTCAGTTAAAAAATAATAAATAAAATCTTTCATAGATCTGTTGGTAAATTGATAGCCTAAAACTAGGATGTTCAGAACTTTAATAACTCATGTCAAAATAAGATATAATTAATAAACTTTTACAACTAGATATGTAATAATATTTTTTGTGGAAGATAATGTCAGTAGATTAATTGGACACAGGAAGATCTGAAACCTGATAAATAACTAACTCTCTCACTCACTGGCACTTCAAACCTGTAAGTTGATGGCCAGATGGACATTAGCCCTCTATACGTCCTATCCTGAGATTTTCCCATTCATCCCCTGCATAATCTACTTCCCTCGTATCATGTTTAATGTTATTCTTCCACCTTTTTTTTGAATTAACTACTGGATGCTTCCCCTCTGGTTTTCCAACAAGTTTCCACATCCCTCCTGTGCCACATGTCCTGCCATCACAGTCTATGACACATATTATATCTGGTTTCTCATAAAGATCATGAAGCTCACTGTTATGTAGCCTTTTCCATTCACCATGAATATGCTTATATATTTTAATAAATGTGTGAATACCTTATAAATAATTATAAATATAAACCTTGGAAAAAACAGAACATTTTAATTGAAATCTAGGTAAAAAGCATTTCAAATTTCATGCATATATAATAATTTCTACAGGAGTTACTTCTATTTCTGTGCTGTCATATAATTAAAAATCAATCTTTCAGAAAACTGCAATGAAATATTAACAAGCATATAGGAGCAAATTTGATACTTTTTATTTATATTTAAAAACCCTCTGATATCATATACATAAATTGAACAATTTCTTACCATGCCAATGAGCGCTTTTCAGTCAGAAAATAAAAAATATATGTTAAAAATGTTCAGTGTCCTCTTCTTTTAATAAGAATATTCTGAGTAAAGACTTAATTAATCACCTCTTATTAGATTCCAAGCTATCAGAAGTTCATTGCCACACTCATATAAGGCAGTTACAGAATCATTAGAATATATGGCTTCTGCATTTACAGCATATGTCCAGAGTAAACAATTGCATGTCACCCCCAATCTCAATGTTAGAACTACTGAACAAATCAAAACTAAACCACTGAACTTTACAAAAATGCAAATTACAGTAGTTATAAATGTTAACTAAAGTTAGTATTCTTTATGTAATTTTAGTATAAAAAATTAGGGGATGTAAGTAGGAATAAAGAAGAATTCATTTGTGTGGTATGGAATCCTTTTTTCATCTAGTGAGCTTTTCATAGTCCTAGTCGTTCATGTTTAATCCAAATCTGAGTATATAAGAGCTGCCAAATTTTGCTCAGAGGTCTCTAATATTCATGCTTAAGGTTCTTTTATGTTCTGTGAATATATGACATGGGAGTACAGCTTTACTTCCATTCTGAAGGAACACATATTCAGGATTTTTTCCCCTTTAAAATCCATTACCCCAGTCAAGCTTGAATCTGCAAACCTTGGAACCATAGACAAGTATAGTAACAACTAAAGCACTAGGACTGATATGTTAACTGATATGTCACATTCAGTACCAGGCACTGAGCAGGGCATTTAAACCCACAGGCCAGCCATTTAAATACCCCAGCTACCCTTTTAGTGGCACTTCAGAAAATTCAAATTTTGTACATACCTAAAGGAGATATCCTAGTAGGATTTGATGGTGTGATATCTCGTAAAACAGGCTCCAGGATGCAGAGGAATGCTACATTTCATGCAGTACCACACTGTTGCACTCACTTTTTTTGTTTTTCAGACACACCCTATATTTTCATGTTGGATGGCTGTCACTTTTCAGGGGTGGAAATTTAAGTAGCACATGTTCCTTCAATTTTCCGTCATGTCAAAATGGAGGATCTTTTGCTGGGGCTCTTTTTGGAGGGACTACTTTGGGGCTGCTCATAATTGAAGTTGATGGGGATGCTTCAGATGGAGCAGATGATGGTGCTTCTGTTTTTTCTATGTCATGGACAAAGTTTCTGCACACGGTCTGCATAAATGTCAGAAAAGTTTGTTTTTTGTTGGGGTTCTTTTTTTTTGATAGCGTCGGAATGCATTGAAAATTGTACACTGTAGAAGATAGAAAACAACTTTTTTTAGGCCATTTTTCAGTTTTGTGCACATTATACAAAATACTCACTAATTCTTCTTCAGTGAGATATTTTTCTTTCACCATGGTTACACTCACACACAAACAACAGTGCGATAACAAAAAGAAAAGATATACGACTGCATTGGAGCCTGGAGGCAAGTTTGGGTGAATGATTTCCATGTGTTGCTTGTTTTAAAAATAAAAGGGGATTCACCAAGGTTAAACGTGTCAAACGGGAATATAAAATGTACATTTTCATGCCATCTATGATCTTCAAGACATACTAAGCCAATTCAAAATTTAGGCACCAAATATAAATGCGGTTTGTTTGCACCCGGTCTAAAATGAGTTAACTGACCGATGGCCGCATACACGATAGTCTCTTTAAACACCTTAACTGGTTTATGGTACTGAATGCACTCTCAAGGGATTTACAAAATTTTGCAGGAATACATATAGGTTTATTGAGCTTTGATAATGTACTGAATTGATGCTCATAACATAGATATACCAAGGCAAATAAAAGCTCACTTAGTTATGATGCAAAATTGAGTGGACCCATGGGCATCAGTATTGAGTCTTTATTGTAACAGCAGATTGTCTTTTTAAAGAGTATATCATTTTACTCTACAAGAAAAAATATTTCTTTGTAAAAGCTACTTTAAAGACAGTTCTGCTCATAGTGCTCAAAGACAGATTACAGTATTGAATCTTAACCCAACACATTGCTTCCTTCATGAAGCTATATAGTAAAGTGATCCCACAACAGACACGGAGGCCCTTGGAGTAGTAGGAGGTTAAGGCTCCCACTTTTTCTAGACAATTGGCACTTTATGTCAGCCGGGTCCTTCATGAAGCTATATGTTTATAAAAAGACTAGCGAACCCAGACATGAATGGTTTAGCAGAAGTAAAATTGCATGCAATTGATGCCAATCTACTGCATTAGACACATAAATCAGTAGCTAAACTAAGCTGAGGTTAATAATCCATTTATTTTAATTGATGTTGAACAAAGCAGTTAATCTGCTGTCACTCTGGAACCATACAGTCATATATATTAATGAACCTGTATGTTCTGATAAAATCCATGCCAACTTTATACTTACTTACTTACTTACTCACTGGCACTATCGAACCCATAGGTTCATGGCAATGCGGACATAAGCTATCCATACATCCCTATCCTGAGCTAATGTTTTCCAATCATTCCCTGTATAATCTACTTCCCTCAAATCATAGTTAATGTTATTCTCCCACCTCATTCTTGGTCTACCAACTGGGCGTTTTCCCTCTGGCTTTCCTACAAGAAGCTTCCATGCAAGTCTTTCATTCCCCATACGTGCAACATGTCCTGCCCATCGCAGTCTACGAGACTTAACTGTTCTTACTATATCTGGCTTCCTATAAAGACCATGTAGTTCATTGTTATGTAGTTTTCTCCATTCACCCGTCTGTTCATCTCTCTTTGGTCCAAAAATTTTCCTAAGTACTTTATTCTCAAATACTTGTAATCTCCTTTCCTCCCTTAAAGTAAGAGTCCATGTTTCGCACCCATATAATATAACTGGTAGAATAATAGTTTTATATATTTTCAGTTTAACGTTTTTTGAAAGGAGTTGGGACATCAAAAGTCTCTGCAATGCATAATAACACGCATTTGCAGAATTGAGCCTATGTTTAATTTCTTTGTGCATCTCATTCCTATTTGTGATTATTGTTCCTAGGTATTTGAATTCAGCCACTTCCTCAAAATTTCCCTCATTTGTCATTAGCTGTCCATTTCCATTATATAATGTATTTCGACGTGTGACCATATATTCAGTTTTATTGATATTTACTTGCAGTCCTAATTTCTTAGTGTTACTCAATAGTGTGTGCGTATTGTCCTTTAGTATCTCCTCACTATCGGCCAACAATACTACATCATCAGCATAAACTAACAGTTTATTAATTCCATTCAGTTGTAAGCCTTCCTCATTCTCAAAGATTTAATGGCATGCTCTAGTACAAAATTAAATAGTAGAGGAGATAGTGCATCTCCTTGTTTCAACCCATTCTGGATTTCAAAAGTGTCCGAAAACTCTTTGCCTACACGCACCCTACTCTTTGTGCCATTTAGACACATTCATATAAGTCTAACTAACTTTTTAGGAATTCCGAACTCCAGCAGGATACTATATAACTTCTCCCTCTTAATTGAATCATACGCTTTTTTGAAGTCTACATGTAGTTGATGTACGGTACCACTATATTCCCATTTCTTTTCTAAAATCTGATCTGTTGTAGACCTGTTTCTTCTAAATGCACATTTGATGATCTCCTAGAATGTCATCAATATAGGGAGTAAGTCTGCTTACTAATATATTTGTTAGAATTTTGTACGAAGTTGAAAGTAATGAGATGCCCCTGTAGTTGTTGCAATCAGTTTTATCTCCTTTCTTATAAATTGGTACGATAATTGATTCTTTCCATTCATCTGGAAGAGCTTTTTTTTCCAAATCATACTAAGCACTAGCGTATCTTGTCCATCAATTTT
Organism: Diploptera punctata; assembly: GCA_030220185.1. Taxonomy (NCBI): domain Eukaryota; kingdom Metazoa; phylum Arthropoda; class Insecta; order Blattodea; family Blaberidae; genus Diploptera; species Diploptera punctata. The sequence continues at coordinate 392,346 of JASPKZ010007698.1, read as the reverse complement.
TCTCCCGCTGCTTTTATCAGTTCTGCTGGGATCTCATCTGAACCTGATGCTTTATACATCTTCAAATTTTCAATCGCCATTTCAACCTCTAATACACTTGGCTCTGTGACTAGCATTTCTGCTGTCTGTAAATTATCCTCCTCAATGTCCTGTTCTGTATGTACATTTAATAGCTGATTAAAGTAACTTTTCCATCTATTTAATATACTCCTGGAATCTGCAATCATATCACCATTTTCATTCCGAATTATGTTTGTTCTAGCCTGAAACCCTTTCTTCTCTATACTAATTCCCTGATATAATTCTCTAATGTTCCTATTTTTTGCATTCATTTCAAGATCATTAATCTTCTCTCTCAAATTTTCCCTCTTTTTACTCTTTAGTAACTTGGTGGTTTCCCATCTAATACTACCCAATTGCTCTAAATTTACCTCATTTGGCTCGTGTAACCATTTCATTTTTGCTTGCTTTCTTTTCTTTACAATGTCGGCACATTCCTCATCAAACCATTTCTTGTTTGGCCTCTTCTTTAAACAACCAATGCTTTCTAATGCTGACAATTTAATTGTATCTCTTATAGCCTCCCATTCTTTATTTATACCAGTTTCTTCTTCGTTTGTCACATTGTCATCTGAAGATTCCAGTACTTCAAATCTATTAGCAATTTTGATTTGGTATTCTTGCCGCATTTCATCATTGTTCAAGTTTTTTAATTCAAAATTTACAGAATCATCTTTAGCGTTTGTTCCTCTCATAAGCGATAGCCGTTGTCTGATTTTCACTCTGACCAGATGATGATCCGAATTGCAGTCTGTCCCTCTAACTGATCTAACATCGATGATGCTACTGTGCCAGCCTTTGTCCACTAATACATGATCTATCTGGTTCCGAGTTTCTCCATCTGGGGACGTCCAGGTGTATTTATGAATATCCTTATGCTGAAATGTTGTGCTCTTAACAATGAGATTCTTTGAAGTGGCAAATGTGACTAATCTAACCCCGTTGTCGTTACTATCTTCATGAAGACTGAATTTGCCTATTGTTGGTTTGAATATATCTTCCCGCCCCACTTTTGCATTAAAATCTCCTAAGATAATTTTCATGTGATATCGTGAAAGGCTATCAAATAAACATTCTAATTCTTCATAGAACTCATCCTTGATTTTGTCATCTTTATCTTCTGTGGGGGCATGTACATTTACAATTATAAAATCATGTCGTTTACCCTTTAGAATTATGTATGATACCCTATCACTAACAAACTTAATATCTCGGATAGCGGATACGATTCTCCTCCTGACTAAAAAACCCGTTCCAAATGCAGGTCTTTCTGCACCTCCGTAGTATAATGCAAAACTTACTGATTCCTGACTACCTTCTCCTGGCCACCTAACTTCCTGTAAAGCGACTATATCCAAGGGCGATTTATCTAATTCCTGCGTTAATATCTCTAGTGCCCCGCTATTATGCCAACTTTATATTAATTATAATTGCTGAGAAGTATTTTATCATACTTTCTTTTTTTTTTTGTAGATTAGTTCGAATGAGATTGACTCTACCACTAGTCTACCTGAATATGAAGAAGATATGGAAGAAGACATTGAATTTGACAGCATATCTGAGGTGAATTAAATAATAGTATGATATAATTACATAGAATATTCTCCAAAAAAAAAAAATAGTATGATATAATTACATAGTATATTCTCCAAAAAAAAGGCACTTATATAGAATAGAAATTAAATTTATTAGCTTAAAGAATTACAATGAATTAATTTCACTGTCGTCAAATAGTAATAAAAAATACAAATCAAAATAGCATACATAATACTAGAGATAATATTGCAATTGCTACCTACGTCTGATAATAGGAGCCATTAATACACCACCAATCACTGCCATGCAAATCTTAACAAATACCCAAACATAACTAAACTCACTGACACTATCGAACCTGTAGGTTCATGGCCACACAGACATAAGCTCTCCATATATCCCTATCCTGAGCCAATGTTTTCCAATCATCCCCTGTAAAATCTACTTCCTCAAATCATAGTTAATGCTATTCTCCCACCTCATTCTTGTCTACCAACTGGGCATTTTCCCTCTGGTTTTCCTACAAGAAGCTTCCATACACGTCTTTCATTCCCCCATTTGTGCCACATGTCCTGCCCATCTCAGTCTATGAGACTTAACTGTTCTCATTATATCTGGCTTCCTATGAAGACCATGTAATTCGCTGTTAAGCAGTCTTCTCCATTCACCTGTCTGTTCATCTCTCTTTGGTCCAAAAATTTTCCTAAGAACTTTATTCTCAAATTCTCGTAATCTCCTTTCATCCCTTAAGTAAGAGTCAATGTTTTGCATCCATATAAAATAACTGGTATAATAATAATTTTATATAATTTCAGTTTACATTTTTTGAAAGGAGTTGGGAAGTCAAGAGTCTCTGTTATGCATAATAACATGCATTTCCAGAATTGAGCCTATGTTTAATTTCCTTGTGCATCTCATTCCTGTTTGTAATTATTGTTCCTAGGTATTTGAATTCAGCCACTTCCTCAAAATTTCCCTTATTTGTCATTAGCTGTCCATTTCCAGTATATAAAATAACCCAAATATAGCATTTGAAATTGAGAAAACGGCAATCACACAGTATGAAACATTTTTAAGGTTACCCCATAATAACTGGACCCAAAAAAACACAAGTATGTTTAAAATCTCAGCAAAGCTTCTTAATCATAGTACAAGAAATCAAACAGAAATTGCAACTTCCACATTCAAAAGAAAATGTGCAGATGAGAAACAACCCTCTAGAATTTTTGGAAATTAATAGAAGACATCAAGATATATAAAACTCGCCCCATATATTTTAAAACAAATGTCACTGGAAATAATTAATTTAAGATACCCTACTCCTGAATGGATACACATTTTTACAGATGGCTCCTGCCTACCAAATGAGGGTGGCGCTGGTGCCGGTGCAGTATGCCCACTTTTTTCCTTTTACCGTAAACTGAACACAAATTCAACAAACTTTGATGGTGAAATTCTAGCAATTTTCTTAAGTTTACAAAATCTTTTATATCACATCCAAAAATTTACAAAAGTGACTCCAAAGCAGCCATTCTTGCTATAACATGAGACACAACACCCAAACACATCAAAATGATCAAATGTCACAAAATAATAAAACAGTTATCCCGCCTACATAAAAAAGTTGTATTTCAATGGATTCCAGCCCATTGAGGAGTGACAGGCAATAAAATAGCCGATTTTCTGGCCAAGAAGAGTAGCAAAATTGTTTCGAACCCAACTTCTACTCCAGTTTCCTTCCACTCTATCAAAAGAATTATCTCAAATAAATATATCATTAAACATAGAGAAGAATACACCACCAACACATCTGGAAAGGAATGGGAAAATCTACAAGCTTATGACATTACTACATTACAAAGAAAATCTGCAGTAGCAATATTCAGACTGCTAACGGGACATGATTGCCTGAATAAACACCTACACAGACTTGCATAACAGATTCGCCTAAATGCCCTTTTTGCAATTTAAATGAAGATATGGAAAGAAACCATCTCCTCCATTGTCCAGCTTTTGTAGAAGAGACCAGCCTTTCTGCTAAATATTGGAGTGCAAGAGAGCGAATGATTTCATTATCAAGTGCTAGACATTAGATACCAATCAACCAACCACCATTACAATTGCTAACAAAGTTATTACCAAAAGTAATGAAATGTACTGCTATGATCTACCATTAAAAATTAATAATAATAGTCAACACAGTTGTAGATCGTATATATTTTTAGTAATACCAAAGGATCTTGTGTTTGAGTTGACTTGATTTCAAATGTCGTTCAAGACAGCTTCCAAACACACAAAAAAAAATGAGGAGTAGTATACAAGGAGGGATTTTATAATTCATAGAACTAAGCATTCATAAATACTTTATAGCAAGTGAGTAAGAATGAAAAATTTTGTTTAATCTCTGTTAACGAATTTTACTTGAACATTACCTTTAGAGAAGCCATGACCCCACCACCAATTGTGCTCTATTTGATACCCCTTCATCCATGCAATGATTCTGCACCTCAGGTTCCACTGCGGAAGACTTTCCCAAAATACACTGATGTCAATTTGCTCCCACTCTATCTTACAGGCTTCCCGTAGATATTTTGTGGTTTAAGGTCACCTCTTTCTTAATGCACTTCTTCTAAAATCCAAAGGCACAAAAGTCCATGGAAGAAGCATCAGGTGATTTTACAGGAATGTAGCTATAGGGAGTAGCATATGGTCTTATTTCCTAGTGAATTCTCTCTAAGAATCTGAGGGCCGAACCCTAAGTATGACTTCAAGCCTTATCTTGATGCACTGATACCTCATTTGTGTCTGCACCATACCACTATGCCATAAAATGGGGTTTGTATTTAACAGAATTAACTTTGGCCTGTTTGGTGACATGACAAATTGTTAAATTCCCAAAATGAGAATATCCCAGAAAGACGAAATTTTTTAAAATATTTTCCTTACATTCAGAATACCATTCCTGAGAAGTTTTCTCACCGCATGCATGGTAATGAATTGCATAGTGTTTTTGTAGTCACCTAGGTAAATGTATGTTTCATCCAAAGTCAACACAAATTTCCATATTTGAAGAAAAAATTACATGCTCAGACCGGGACTTGAACCCGGGACCCTTGGTTCTCTAGACCAAGTGCTCTACCACCTGATCTACCTGAGCATGTACCAATCTAAATGCAATTTTTTTCTCTATATACAGTGTAATTCCTGCCCACCAAATGCTATCAAGCCTTTGCTTCTATCTTTGCAAATGGCAGCTCCCTTATTATGAAGACATATTTGGGAATTAAACATTACATTATAACAAACAGAAATTGCAACTTCCATATTCAAAAGAAAATATGCAGATGAGAAACAACCCTCTAGAATTTTTGGAAACTGAATATAACCTTCATTTAACAGAAGACATGAAGAAATGTGAAACTCCTCCATATATTTTAAAACGAATGTCACTGAAAATAATAAATCTAAGATACCCAGCTCCTGAATGGATACATATTTTTACAGATGGCTCCAGCCTACCAAATGATGGTCACACTGGCGCTGGTGCAGTATGTCCACTTTTTTCCTTTTATCGTAAACTAAACACAAATTCAACAAACTTTGATGGCAAAATTCTAGCAATTTTCTTAAGTTTACAAAATCTTTTATATCACATCCAAAAATTTACAAAAGTTGTAATTCTATGTGACTCCAAAGCAGCCATTCTCGCTATAACACGAGACACAAAACCCAAAAGCATCAAAATTATCAAATGTCACAAAATGATAAAACAGTTATCCCGTCTACATAAAAAAGTTGTACTTCAATGGATTCTGGCCCATTGTGGAGTGACAGGCAATGAAATAGCTGATTTTCTAGCCAAGAAGGGTAGCAAAATTGTTTCAAACCCAACCTCTACTCCAGTTTCCTTTCACTCTATCAAAAGAATTATCTCAAATAAATACATCAATAAACTTAAAGAAGAATACACCACCAAAACATCTGGAAAGGAATGGGAAAATCTACAAGCTTATGACATTACTACATTACAAAAAAAATCTGCAGTAGCAACATTCAGACTGCTAACGGGACATGACTGCTTGAATAAACACCTACACAGAATTGGCATATCAGATTCGCCTAAATGCCCTTTTGCGATTTAAATGAAGATATGGAAAGAAACCATCTCCTCCGTTGTCCAACTTTTGTAGAAGAGACCAGCCTTTCTGCTAAATATTGTAGTGCAAGAGAACAAATGATTTCATTATCAAGTGCTTGACATTAGATACCAACCAACCAAACAACATTACATTATAAATGCCAGTATGGCTTTTTTCGATGTTTTTATTATTAATTTAATCTCAATGATGGATAAATCATATTTGAAGAGAAAAATTATATGCTCAGACCAGGACTTGAACCCAGGACCCTTGGTTCTCTAGACCAAGTGCTCTACCACCTGAGCTACCTGAACAAGTACCGACCTAAATGCAAATTTTCCTCTATATACGTTGTAATTTCCATATTTTGCCTGCCAGATAATTTGCATCTAATTTTCTGCTACATGTGTGACTTCCTACAATTTGATGAGGCAACAACTTGTGAACTTTGCTCTTATGATGTTTTTCCAAGTACAAATCCCAGTTGATGATGATTTTCATAGTTTTTAATTATATTCCTAACTTATTTGTTTAGGTTTTTGTGTGGCTGACTGGTTTCCTACCAGTGACAAGTGCCCTAACTTACTTCACCACCTCCAGAGTCTAGCTTGTCACAATAGGTCAAGTGCCAATTTCTTTTCCTTTAGAATTAATCAAATGAGGGTGTTTCTTTTTTATTTATTATTGAACTGATCCCTTTCTTCAATACCACAACATTTCTCTTCTTGCACATTTCTATTATAACATGATGACTATAGTTTGCATTAGAAAGGGCAGTAACACACCCTTCCCAGTTAGAATCAATTTTTTTTCTCATCTTAACATCAACATGTGTCTGAAAGCTTAGACATCCACAGTCACAACTGATGAGTCATCCTTCAAAACCCTGATCTGCAAACTTGCAACATGGTACCCCAATTACACTAGGAATTTGTTACCAGAGTTTGGAAACCCTCCATGAGATATGTGTAACTATATTTTTAAATTTCTAATATTCGTGTTTTTTTTTAACCTCATGTAGTTTCTTATACAATTGAGTTTCTGCAGTCTGTCATCCAGATTTTGGTACTGATTTGTCTGAACATGTGAATAATTTTCTACATTTCAATCCTCATAGAAGCTTTTTCGAACTTTGGAATTGCGGAACCATTAACCAACTTATGGTATTTTACGCTGTAGTTGCTCATTACTATTTTAGTATCTAACATAGAATGTTGTAAATTCTGAATTATTTCTTAAAGAGTAGGCTAATACATCAAAATTACATAAAATATGTGTCTCTGTTTCATGTAACAATATTATTACATCAGTATGATTTGTTAGTATATATTTTTCATCTACTTATTTGTCTTTCAGAAATTTGCTAAAATCTATAATTTATTTTTTTATGATTAGTGTATTTTGGAAGCATCATTCAATTTCAAATTTTAAAAGTGCAACAAAAATCTTCACATATATAAGACAATGATGCAATATTACCATATGGTTACCCAATATCAGATAGGAAACAGAACAGGAACATTTTCTTCACACAGTGTAATTTCTCAACAGATGTCTCTTAGAAAAAAAATGTACTTAGATATGGTACACATAAACTCAAGGGCGACCAGTCCTTAAGGGCACAGGAGCACATGGCCCCTTATAAGTAATTTATTGATATTATTTAAAATGCTCTTGCAGGTTATATAGTGTATATAATCCATATTTACCACTTTGGATGAAGGTATTTTTATACAGTTTTAACAACAAAGAGAAACTTGGATATCATTAATTTGGGCACATAATCCTATGACGAGAATCTCTCGTATAAGAACAGTGTTCTTGAGGTGTATTACAGTTGGCAGTGTTCACGAGACAAAACTATTCAACAGCAGGTAGGGTTTGGGGCACATGCATAATGTGACTTTGGTGAAGAAAGCAATGCAGGCAGAAAAATACATAAGTTTGATTACCTCATTCACTCCATCAGGCTTCAAAACACCCCTTTACATAGGGTCTGCACTAAATTATTCATCAATGGGGGTGTAAGTTCCTGACACAGCATGCTAATAAGTGGAGGACGGATTTATATGCACTAAAAACCATAAATATATGCATGCAACTATGCAGCAAAAAAGTTGAAAATATGCTCTTAAAATTAAAAAATGTGCACAAAAATTAATTTTCTTCTTATAGTAATATAGAATACTTTCTCACATAATTTTATTATTTTTTTATGAGGCAAAAATTGTAATATTTTACAAACGCTCCTAATTGAAGTTAATAATTGTACTTTATAGTGTCATTCTCATTAATCCTGTCTGTTTTATGAAATATAAGTCAACAATCATTTAACGATCACTTATCAATTTTTGTTACATTAAACACCATATATTTTTCTAAATTTTCTGGTAGAAAGCCCTTCCTTCTGTCACTTAAAATGTGTTTGTATGAAGGGAATATTCTCTCCACTTCACATGAGGTCACAGGGCAATATCACAAAGAGGTTATCACTCACAGAATAAGAATAAGAATTATATTGATTTAATAATCTGATAAACTGATAAATTATTTAAAGTACTCGCATGTTTGTTGCAGACTTGGCATAGGACAATTTTTCCACTTGTTGTTAATGTAGGATTCCCACCAATTCATTGATGGAGCAAAGATATTTTACTGGATTTTTCCTTCGGTATTGAAAACACTTGTCTTAGTCCACTAACTCTCACAAAATGTTATTTGAGAAAATAATTTAAACTTCCATTCCTGATTTGTTTTGTCACCGTGGTCAATAATGTACAACAGGCTTCCTTTGTGTGAAAAGAAGTATATTTTGCAGACATGAAATTATATATCAGGAAGATTTTTGAGTTTTTGATGTGTATGCCAACAGTCTCAATAAAGCTGATGTTCAAACTTCAAATAATATTGCCATTTGAAAACGAAAACAAGGAAATTACCACCAATAAACTGTCCATTGTTGGCAAGCACATTCATCTCTTTTGAAATCTTCCTTTCAGGAAATGGTTTAGGCCAGATTGCTTTATTGACCTGTTGAGATTTAAAACTGCAGACCCCTGCTTGACATTGTCACTGTTGTGCGAAAATGCAAAATAGGGATTCTGCTTTTCAATGAAAACAAGATTGTCTTAATTTGCAAAAACATGACAATACAGCAGAAACTTGTCATTTTATGGGGTTACAAACTAATGTTTTAATATTAGATAGAGAAAAAAGTATAATATATGCACCCATATGCACATATTAGTGAAATATGCACTAATCCCTTGAATATGAATTTATATGCACTATAACATTTTACCAATTGATTCCAAATGACATGAAACGAATTTTCCTCTTCCATGCATATATTTATCTTTGAAGGAACAAAACATGCAAATATGCAGAAATCCGCCCTCTACTAATAAGAAATAACTGACATTCAATTAATGTTACCAAAGACTGTTCCTACAACTTCTGAAGACAATTGCTTCACCAGTGCCTTCAGTAGCATTCTTGCCATCTGGAGTGTTAACTTCTTATTGTCAGTTTTGTCGATGTGAAAGTGTTCATGATGAATTAAATTAAATAATTACAAAGTAAACAATTATGTTATGGAGACAGATTTAGGGCTAAGCTGTTAGGATAGCCAAGACCAAATATGTGTACAAAACAAGTGACTAGTGATAAAAATATATCTTATATACAACTCCTCAATAGGGCGCTTTACAAAAATGTGAGTGAATTTGTGGTTATTGTGTAAATAATTAATTCTTTTGACAAAGACTGGTGTGACAGATTTGAAACATCTATTCGTTATAGTTAAGAAACACAGATATTCTAAAAATCATCTGAACAATGAATTAATGGAGAACAGAACTGTTATAAGTTACAAACATTAACTTAGCCGGCATATATTTATATTTGGTCTTATTATTACTTTCATACATCTCAATGCTGTTTGTTTCAATTATTTGATTTTTTTTACTTCAATAAGTGTGACCTCCCTCTATTCATTTCACGAACCGCCACGGATATAAAAATAAAAGTTCATTAATATTCCACACTTAATATAACCTTGCGACTGATAATTTTGCAATTACAATATTGAACCCTACTCGGTATTTAAACCAGAGTCACTATTCAGGAAGCAGGCATGCTACCATCTGAGCTTGTGCTGCAGGCTGTTTGGAAATAAGTAATTATTAAATAAAATCATGACTTTTTCAAAAGGAAATCAGCCACATATCCTCAAGGTTGCTTTTCTATATTCAGTGCTTTTTACTTCTACTAAATCATTTAGCTCTATAATCAATGAAGAATTCTGAATGGTTCTTTTAAAAAAAAAATCATGATCCTATTATAAAACTGATATCACAATTATCGCCGTAATCATCATGATTAATATAAATTTCCTCTGTTTTTTTCTTTTTCTTTTTTTTTTTGCAATCATGTTCACATTCACTATCTTCATGTAAATTTCTCTTTTTCACAGGCATCAACGGTTTTGTTTGATCCGCAGCATTACTGCAAATGTGCTGATGCCTCAGAACAGGTAAAGCAATTTTTTTTTTTTTAATTTCTTCTCTGAAAAAAGTATTTTATAAATCATGACAATAAATACAGTTTTGGTAATGAAGATAAATCTTCCTGAAGAATAAATATGAATTTCTGACACTGAGGATCTTAATATCAGGTGTAATAAAAAGTGTCCCAACTTAACAACTAGACTTAAATTAATAGCTTCATGTCATATCAATATTTTGTTAATATGTCTTTTGACAAATGTAATTTAACATCATTGATTAAAAAATAGTGGTTTCCAAATGAGCTGACTTATTTGATAGCATTTTAATACTTTTTTCTGGTAGTCCAAAGTTCAAATTCTGATGCAATCAATCTGATGGAGATTCTTTTATGTCTTTCCTGATTCAACAGAGCAAATGCTAAATTTCATTTTAATTACTGTGATTTTTATTACCACTTCACCATTAATCATTATTTCATAATTCATTAAATATTAATAAAAATCAATATGTACAAAACATAAGGCATGAAAATGCAGAACACTTCCTGCTAGTACATAACTAAACATCCTACAAGTAATAATACTAAAGTTTTTCAAGTGAGTCTAAATAAATCAGTAGAAAAGAAATTAATGGTTCTGGTAAATGTTAATTTAAAAAATCTATTTAAATTAAGAAATATTGTATCTTTTTTTTTAAATTGATGCTATTGTTTCTTAGTATTTTTTTTCTTAATTCTAGGCTGTGGACTCTACAGTATCTGATGGAGATTTACTGCAGGTAAATTACATATAAATATACAAACATGAATTTTTTCTTGTCTAGAAACTGAAACCAGATCTAAAATTTACATTGTCTTGATTTGAAAATGTATCTGTTCATAAGAAAGAATAATAATCACAAATCTAATCCCATATAAATGGGTATTCTAAGCAAATTTCACACATTTTTTCTACCCACTACTATTTGTACCATTTTTTAACTTTAATTTGGGAAGAATATCCAAAAATGAAACTTGAAACGTAAAATTAGTTCATACATAAATATGTAATCATTTACAGTTATGAAATTGTATATGTGACTTCATAAAGACTTTTGACAAAGTAGACAGAAATATATTATTACAAATTTTAGCTGATGATAATGTTCCACAACAATATATTACTAATATCTTCAATATCTATAAAGATAATGAAATCTCTATTAAACAAGATGGCAAACTATCTTCTTGGGAAAAGATCAACACTGGAGAAAGACAGGGACGTGGACTTTCACCGGTGCTTTTCATTATATATATGAATAGAATAATAAACAAATGGAGGAAAACACAATGGGGATATATACACATCAATAGGAACTTCAAACTCAATGCTATTCTTTTTGCAGACGATTTACGCTTCTGGCGCTTTCCGAAAATGATTTGCAACGATCAATTTATAATTTACAAAAAACAGCTGCCAAATTTAATATGGAAATATCAATTAACAAAACTAAAATTATGGCATTTTATGGGAAGGACCCCATACAAAGTAAAATCTGTCTCCAGAATAACATTTTAGAGAGATCTATTCAATTTAAATATCTTGGATGTTACCTCTCTATCTGGGATGAAAAGGATATCCCTGAAAAAATTACTAGTTATAACAAAAGTTTGGGAATTATTAATCAAGTTATGAAACCATCCCTTGTACAAAAAAAAAAAACACCTATTTACGTTTATATAACAATTTGGCTAGACCAGTGTTGACCTATGGTAGTGAAGAACGGACACTAAAAAGACAACATGAAAGCAGAATAACGGCTTGTGAAATGAGATGCATGCGCAGAACAGCGGGTTACACCAGATGGGATCGGAAAAGGAACATCGATATATTAAAAGAATTGAAGACTACGCCAATTTTGGAATATATTAAACAGTACCAACTAAATTGGAAACACCATCTTGAAAGAATGAGTTCAAATCGGATCCCCAAACCTGTTTATAATTATATACCAAGAGGACAAAAATCTCTGGGCCATCCTATGAAACGCTGGAGGGAAAATTTTCTATAGGATCGTAACAGGTCTTGGCCTAATACTTGGAAAGAAGAAGAAGAAGAAGAAATTGTATACGTGAATACATTCCAACACAAGAAATTTAGGTAGATTTACAAATTTACAGTGATCTTTCAAACATGAATATTTGAAGGGATATATGGCATAGTAAGTCAGTTTTTTTTACAAAAATGAGTAATGTAAATGGTTGTAAAGAAGAAACTGCTTACAGTATTTCATATACATCAACAATTAACACCATCACTTAGGACATTAAATATCTCCATGATTATCAATATTAAGCTCGCTTGATTTTTTTTTTACGGACAAATAAAACAATTTTTCTCAAACTAAAGAAAAATTGCTTATACCACTATACCGTATACCCCTTCATTTATCAGTGAGAAAGAAATAATTACAGTGGACTGTGTTTTAGTTTTACCATTTGTCATACTTTGAATCCTTCCTCTTAGACATGTATTTTTCTTTTCCCATTCTTCCATAAGTTTCTTTGCAAAAATATTTTACTAAATTGCATTAGCAAATTTTATTATTGTATACCAATTGAACAATTTATTTTGAAACAATTTCTTCCTGAGCTTTATATGTACTGCAGTATAAATCATGCTCTTATTTATATTATAATCAATATGACTCTCATATGAACGACTATTCAAACCATTTGAAACAAACTATTGTTCAGATATTCAATTATTAGCTAAACTAAACATAAAATTGACAAATCATATCAAGACAAAAAAAAAATTAGAAGGCTCTAGATATGAGATGTTGCCTAAGTAGGTCAAACTTAGTCATTACTAAATCATTCTTTTTTTTTTTTGTAATATTGACTAAGTTCTTGCTTGTTGCTAATTCATGTTTATAGTTGATAGAGCATTAACCTTTTGACCGCCGAGTTTCCCTTTTGCCAGCTGGGCTGTGGGTGCCAGGTTTTTTAAATTTAAAGTACTATGCCATACTATATAATATAAACCTATATAAAGTATAATTAACTGTCTACATGCCATGCTAAATTGAATTTAAACTCACTATTATACATTTAATTGAAGGTTAGGCGGTGTTGCTTCCACTTGTAAAGATCCCAGGTTCGAATTCAGCATGGTGTCTTTATTGAAATTTGTTATCACTATCACTAAAACATCCTATTGAATAATTTTGATATTAAATATTGTTGAAAATTTTTATCGTCCTGGTTCGAATCAATTCCAGTCAAACAGCTGTTTTATGCCACGTGTTTCTTCTGGCGTGACATGCCCACCATTGTCACTCACACCCTGTTCATTTAGGTTTACATCACTTGCTTTACTATTTACAGGCTTAGATTGTAATAATATTCTCTTAGAAACAGGACTACTATCACATTCGTCAAACGAATAACCATTTGATGAACTGTTACTGTCACTCTCATCTTCTGATAAAACTGACACAATAAACTCGCGTATTGTTTTTTCGTCATCTTCGAGACATGAATCACAGTGTTTCACCACACGACCCACCCCTTGGCCAGGTATCTTTTCAACTAAAAATAAAATAAATAAAGAGAAAATCCTGAAATTGCAATATTCCATAGCAAAAAAAAAAAAACAGGCCTTGAAACATGAATGTACACCCTCCTTTAGAAAACCCATTTACAATCAGCCTGTACCGTTATTCTGTAAGGGATGTGCAAAGTATTGCTAATAAAGGATGTACAAACACAGAACAAAAATAATTTTAGTTTACTAAAGTAAAAACTTCGGGAAAAAAAAAATTAAAAATAATAAGATTGAAAACTGGAGCTTGCAGGGTGTGGCATACTGCTGTACACACACTTACACTGGCGCACATCGGGCATGGTGTACCAAAGGTTAATAACCATTAAAATGGAATAAAAATTTATTAAAATAATATAATATGAAAATTTAAAATTTATAATAAAATCCTGAACATATTAAGAGGGTGGAAAATGATAGACTTCCTATATTATTATTACAGTTTAAGCTAGAATGAAATACAAGTACAGAAAGACTTACAAGGAACTGGGAAGGTTACTTTAAAAGATCCTGATGTTTGGTACAGGCCAACAGACCTAAACCATGTATATGATGATGATGATGTAATAGTGAATAGGTTATAACACAGTATATCGTGAGAAACATAACAGGGAAAATCAATATTTGCAATCAGTTTCTGAAAATCCAGACTAAGAGATTCCAAAGAAACAACATTATTGTGGGCAGAAGGATTGACATCTGTTAACCTCGATCTGTCAGTTGTTTTATTAATTTTTGGTTGGGGTTTTCAAAGTGAAGTACAAAATTATTCAAATTATGGATATATATTTTCAATAGAGGCAGGCTGCAAACAAAAAAAAAAAAAAGTGAAGTGCCACTTCTGAGCCACCATTATAACAAACTTGCTATAGAGGCTAGGTTCATTTGGCAGAATTCAGAGAGCACTTGTAGAGAGCTACATTCACAATAAAGCATTTTATACTTATGGCTTGCCTTGCGTATGCATGAAGAATTGTTTGATATACGTAGGCAACATCTTGCTTCTAGAGTCTTCTCATTTTTTTAATGTATATTTTCCAATATTTGTGTGTACATTCTAACAAATGAATATCTGAACAAGGTTGGTTCCAAAGTTTTGAATAATCAACATCTCATTCTATAACAAAGACAGCATTATTATTTATTTCATAAAAGATTCCTATTGATTGATATAAAAAATAGAATGATTTAGACTCTAGCACACACGTATGGGTGACCCATGAGATGTTTTGTAATATATAAAATAGCTTGAGGCACAAATGAGTCTGCACACCTGCTGTAGACTTTTTCCTATTTTTGTTTCAATTTGTACATAAAATACGTAGCTAGGAGTACATATATAGACAGCAGCGTCCACAAATTACAATCACTTTCCATTGAATACATCAAAGGACTTCATTTTAATTAAATTCCTCAAACTAAAAATGAAAAAGTTAATATTTATCAAAATCACCTATGTGGTCTTAGTAAATGCTATTACTAAAGGTGCAATAAAAGACTGTTAAAACAGCTGAGATTTATTACAAACAATAAATATTCCAAATGAAAAAGTTGTGGAATGCATTTAAATTTAAAGAAAAAATATATTTATATTTAAGTAATGGATGTAAACATTGTAATAGTATTTTATTTAATTATGGTTTTTAACAAATTTTGTCATTAAAATTATAATTAAATCTGGACACAAAGTGCCAATAAATGTTTTTTTGAGTCATCTTATTTCAGTTTTTGAGATCTTTTACGTGCTAGTAAATCTACGACATGGAAACCATAGCTTCACCTTCCTTTCGAAGGAAGCTACACTCAGAATCTTTATGCCCATAAATATGCATTGAACCTGACAAATTTGAACCCATGAACATTGAAACCAGAGGCAAGCATGGATACCTCTAGCACATTAGATCCAACAGCATGTGTTTTGGACTTGCACATTCTACAGGGTGTAACAGGACCTCACTGACACAATGATAAAGATAATTGGCCATGCAGAGAGGATAATTTTTTTGTGAAGGAACATAGAGTCCCAAAAATATCATTTATGAGTTATGCGCAGGGAACGTGTTCGCCCATAAGGGACAGAATTAAATACAAACAATTGTACACATATAATTTTATTGAAAAAGGCATGTTTTTACAATAAGTGTTCAGACAGATAGCCCTACACCTCATTGCATGTTTGATATAATCGCAGCAACGATCAGCCAACATGGCCAAGCATGGCGGGATTCTGTTTTACATTGTCAAATGCAGCATTTGATCTTTCAATCAGTTGAGCTCTGGTGGCCACTGGAGTTACGCAGACCATACTCTTGACATGCCCCAAAAGAAAAAATCAAGGGGGGTTAAATCAGGCAAACGCACTGAACACGCAACAGGTCCTCCTCGTCCAACCCACCGGTCGCCATAATTGACGGTCAGTTGTGCTTGTGCATCGATGCTGAAGTATGCTGGGGTTCCATCATGCTGGAACCAGAGATTGCAGTGCACAGCAAGCAGTACACTCTCTAGCAGGTCAGGAAGTGTGGTCCGCAGGAACTGTAGATAAGCTGCCCCTGCTGGCAGAATTACAGGTCCCAGTAGATGAGTACCAACAATTCCATCCCAAATGTTGATGGAAAAACTCTGCTGGTGATAGGCCTCATCTGTGAATAACACCTGTGTAGGAAAGGCAACATTGTGAACAGTCTGATGTCGAAACCACTGTACAAAGTTCACATTAGGTATAAAATCTTGTGCTCCTATTGCCTGCACCTTCTGAAAGTGGTATACATGAAGGTTGTACTCCCTCAATACCCTCCAATTGGACTGGTGACTTACGTTCATAGCACGAGCCACAGTATGCATGCTGGTGTAAGGTTGACAGTAACTCACTCGACCACAGCGTCCTCAAAACCTAGTGTACTCACATCACACCACCCACCGCCAATGGCCCCAGGATGAAGATTTCCTGTTTCTCCAAGACATCGATGAATTGCAGCAAATGTAGTATGGTGTGGATGTCTCCTGTTGGGATACCGCTGCTCATACATGTGATTGAGGATCTCCATCATTTCCACACACCTCATCGTAACACATAATCATGTCTCTTGAGTTCAGACAACTCTTACTGAATTATGATTAAGTTCTCAAAACAATAACAACCAAACCTACAGGTACATATTGTTATGACAGAGTGAGGGCTGACAGCAGAGATAAAAAATGAATGGTATGTTCCACTGTATGGTGCATGCGCACCTTGATACATGCACATAACTCATAAATGACGTGTTTGGGACTATATGTTCCTTCAAGAAAAAGACACTCTCTGCATGGCCTATCAATCCTATCATTTTGTTGGTGACGTCCTGTTACACCCTGTATAGATCTAGTTTTTTAGCTAATTTATGCAAATTGTCTGTTATGTTAAATCTCCTGGATTTTATAAATAAGGAAGCTATGTATTAATAAAAACACATTCTTTTTTCATGTGTTTCAGGAAGAAACAGCGGCACTGGATTGAATGAAAATTTAAACTGCAGCTGTCCTCTCAGATTTTTTAAGAGAAGATTTCCCATTTTATCAAACAAAACATTACAATATGTGGAATGTTTACATTAATTGTAAATAAATATTTTTGTGAGGATTGAGGCATAAGTCATGGCAACAGTTTTTTTTTTTTTTTTGCAAATACCAGCGACAATTGCTGCAGGTAATAGGCAAAAAAAATTTTTCTTTTCAAATATAAAGACATTATCTGTTGGTTTCTGTATTTTCCACTCTGGGAAATTCAAAATATAGATGGTGTATACATCTATGTATACAATATCAATGAGTGCATAAAACAGAGAGTGACCAACATCGGGTGCTTCTTTAGGCTGTGTACTTTCTGGCCATTTTGTCAATAATATCAACTGATGCTTTTGTTGTATTATACAACAAATTTATAACAGATTTTTTTTTTCTCTGTTACCTTGGTATCCTGATGTTGTGTTGAAAGCATTTTATAGGATTCCTTTTAGGATTAGAGACGTAGGAAACTAATGTCATGGGTAATTTTTGTGATAAGAATTTAAATGAATCGTGAATTCTTCTTACCTCATACTTCTAAGATTTTTAAACACAGCACTGCAGTTACAGCGACCATCGTCACCATCCTCAGCTGTTTTCACGACTGTCAATTTTTTCTTTTGCCAGTAATTATCCAAACTGCCATATGGTGTTCTTTTGAAGGAATTATTTTCTAAACTGCCATCTGGTGTTCTTTTGAAGGAATCATTTTCTAAACTGCCATCTGTTGTATTTTTGAAGAACTTTGTAATCAAGCTCGGTTCGACTGGAATCTCGAAGTTCATGGTTCTAGTATGGTTTTTTTGAATATAAAGAAATTTAAACAACAGAAAAGGTTACAGGAATACACCACCCTACAACATGATCCAAGAAAGATGAAAAATTCAAGAAATTTACTTATCATCCTGAAGTTCATAATAAGTTTCAAAAAATTTTCAGAAAATTTAATATAACATTGGCTGCAATTAATAAATTCACCCTGGGTAATCTTCTGTTAACTAATAATAAAGTTAACACCCCAGACAACAAAAAATCTGGAATTTATCAAATTGATTGCAAAGATTGCAATAGGATATATATAGGAAAAACAAAAAGAAACTTGGAAACTCGTAAAAAAGAACACTTCAGAAATATAAAGAATGGAGAAATTGAAAAATTAGCTATAGCAGCACATAGTTTATTAGAGAATCATAGAATTGAAAAAGAAGCAAAACTTTTGAAATATCTATCCAAAACTTTGGATTTAACAGTTTGGGAAAAGATATACATTAAAAAAAAACATACTAGAACCATGAACTTCAAGATTCCAGATGAACCGAGCTTGCTTACAAAGTTCTTCAAAAATACAACAGATGGCAGTTTAGAAAATGATTCCTTCAAAAGAACACCAGATGGCAGTTTAAAAAATAATTCCTTCAAAAGAACACCAAATGGCAGTTTGGATAATTACCAGCAAAAGAAGAAATTGACAGTCGTGAAAACAGCTGAGGGTGGTGACGATGGTCGCTGATACTGCAGTGCTGTGTTTAAAAAACAGAAGTATGAGGTAAGAAGAATTCACAATTCATTTAATTCTTACTAATAAAACCTCATAATTTAAAAAATTCCCAAATGTGTTATATTAAAAAAAGTTTTTGTGATG
Source organism: Diploptera punctata (assembly GCA_030220185.1). Taxonomy (NCBI): domain Eukaryota; kingdom Metazoa; phylum Arthropoda; class Insecta; order Blattodea; family Blaberidae; genus Diploptera; species Diploptera punctata. Next base: position 373,331 of record JASPKZ010007698.1, on the reverse strand, counting down.
CTGGGCCTGTGAACAAAATTTGAGTACAAATATCTTCCTCTTGTTGTTTTCAACTCTTGAGGGATGCGTTTATGATTGTTTCTCATTGTATCAACAATCATAATACAGATCTCCTCCCAGTTCCAACAATATGTAGTAATGGTCAGTAGTCACATTTTGACCTGTATTCTCATGATATTTTTGCATCAAAGTTGCCATGACTTATTGCAATAACTTGTTTTATGTATATGAATATTTTATTTATCAAATGTATATAATACATAGAAATAAAAATGTTAATTTTTTACAGCTTTTTTTTTATAGAGTGTGTCTCTAACCTTTTAGGGTCAAATATGTAGAACAATATATATTTTTGTGGAAAGTAGGATACTGTAGCACAATATTAGATAGAGGCCTGCCATTGACAGAACTGAACACTGGGTTCAAAATCATTTCTTCCCATTGCTTGTAACTACATCAGATAAATTTAATGAAAATGAAACAATACTTTAGAAGGGCCTTGGACTACAAGCTGGCTGGTGGCCTCACATCCACATAATTATGCCATTTACAGTGGTGGACAATCATCCATCCAGTTAGAGAGATATGTGGTCAGGATATCAGTTTCCTCAGCTTTATATCTGGTTTTCTCATTACTTACTGTAGCTATCTAAATTTCACACGATGACGGGTGGACACTGGTCTCATACTTGCCAAATTTCTAAGAGCAAATATCTCCCCAAGGGGACTTGAACCAGACTCTATAAGACATGTTGCCTTAGACTGCTCAGATGAGGCATGGGACACCTATAATAGATAGTAATTAGGGTATAATAGCTGCTCTCTTAATAATCTCCACAAAATATCCTTCAAAGTATGCATTTTATGGGCAACTTGTTGGGTTTCTGTCACTGTAATATTCAAAGTCTCTTGTAAGTTCAAGATCTTGTGGTACCTACAATGCACATTTTTGCCCATTGGTTCCTTATCTCAAAATGTTCTGTTTAAATCCCTTATCATCTATATAATTTTGACCATATAAGTTAGAAATATTACGTACAGTATACTTTGTATAGTAAAATAGAGAAAATAAATTTTATTTGCTGTATCCAGTTGACTATCAGATGTAATAAGAAGATAAGTCACATAGAGTGCAATGGACAGACATTTAGCATTAATGAGAAATGAGTGAGGGGTATGGAATCTTCTTGCAGCAAAACAGAGGAAAATGATAGGTAAGTAGGCAAAGAATGAGATGGGAGAATGACTTAAACCATGGTGAGAGGTACATGATTTATACATGGAATGAATGGAAAACATTAGCTCAGGATAGGGATGCACTTATGTCCACAGGTCATAAACTTTAGCATTTGATATTACTTGTGAACTAATTATGTACAATTGGTAACACAAACTATAAGGCATACTACCTTCATAATTATCCAATAATAAGTATTTTGTTATACTGCAGCTGCGCTGATGTGATAACATAGTTTGTCATGTTTTCCAAATTGTCTGAAATTCGCACAGGCGATGATATATCCCTAGTGGTCGATAATGGTGGGCCAGCAGAAAACCCCGAACAGATGAGTGAGGTTGCTTGAGGGGACCCAGTGCAACTGGCAGTGGCCCAACTACTTAGCCAAGGGGACTTAGTTAAGGCTATTAAGTCGGCAGTGGAGGAGCAGGCAGCTCGCATCTTCCGAGACATGGAGGAGAAGATGTGCCATGCGGGTGTCTCCCCTAAAACTGGAGGTGCCAGTGAAGGTAATTTCAAGACACCCAAGAGGCACTCTCATTCACATCATGGTGGGCATTGTGGCGGCGAGTGCGAGCGTGGCCAGCAGTGCAAGGACGGCCCGAGCAGGTAGGGAGATTGTGGACCAGTTCAATCCCGATGATAGGGATTAAAACGTTGATCACTGGCTCCACAAGATCGATCAACTGGACCATATTCATGATTGGTCTGAGTACGAGAGGCCTTGTTACATGCAGGCGAAAATCCGCAGGGCGGCGAAGATGTGGTTTAATTGCCTCATGACTATGACCTCTTGTGGGGAGAGTGGAAGAAGGCCCTGCATCGCACCTTTCTGCGGCAGCACAATTTTGTGGAGTCATTGGAGGAGCTGGTAGCAAGGCGTAAGCTACCAGGCAAATCAATGACCAAGTATTATCATGCCAAGCTGGCATTGTGCGAAAGGTACGGGATTACTGGAGAGAAAGCAATCTCCTGCATTATCAAGGACCTCCCGCTCGATCTACAGGCAAATGCTTGGGCCTTCAAATGTAAGACTCCGGGTGACCTGTACTCCAGATTTCTGGGTGGGTTGGACTGCCATCAGGCAAGCAGCCAACCTCACCCATCGAGCTCTCAAGGGCAAGAACCAGAGAGATAGAAGAAAGCGAGCTGATCTGGACAGCAGGCAAGAGATGAACGGTGTAGTGAAGCAATGGGTCCATTGCTATAATTGCCAGGAGTGGGGGACCCATCTGAGCTGTGACTGTCGCAAGGCGAGACAAGATTGGTGACAACGGTGTGGCAAGATCAATCTGCCCAACATGAGCTGCAGGAGAATCCCGGGACCACATTGCTATGGTAAGACTTGTAGACAGTAATAGTAGTAATGTCTGTAGGAAGGCCACATGGAACAAGGATGAGAAGCGCGTCACAATCTACATAGATACAAGTAGTGAGTATAACATTGACACAATGCAGTGTACCCAGAATGCGGCTGATGCGTCCAACATCAGTAGTTTTGAGAGATTTTGGATACGGTACAATTCTTGGTGCAGGTTAGGTCACACTGAATATTAGACTGGATGAGATTCAGTTCCAAGTTGACGCCATTGTGGTCACTAGTGGTCTGGTAGACATGGATTTGCTTTTAGGACAGCCAGCACTACACAGGGTGATGTAGTATTGGTTGTGTCTGTACCTTGTCGTGTACGGAAACTATTGTTCACATGAGTGAGTTAGATGTGGAAGCAGTTCCGACAGATATCAGGTAAGGGCATGTTCAGATGTTTTGTTGGCTCCAGGCTCAACCATCATGGTTAATGTCAGGGTAGTAGGCACAGAACCTGGCACACAGGTTTTTGTGCAGAGCCAGAGTTATGAGGAATGGGGTACCTGGATTGCAGTGCCAAACGTGGTAATACCAGCAGAGGAGGAACAGCAGGTGGAGGTATGTAATCTGGGTCCGAAGCCCCTACTCTCGAAGGAAGATCGTATGTTGACAAGAACTCATCATTGTGACACTCATCACACATCGCAGGAAAATCAAGTGTCGTCAGGTAACCAGAGAGATGTTAAATTAGATTTCTCTAACATTGATATAGGCAATATCAATGAAGATGAAAGAGATCAGCTGGTTAACTTGCTACAAAGGAAGGCGATTTGCTTCTCGACTGGCAACAATGATCTCGGGCTGACTCATCTAGGTGAGATGAAGATTCAGCTAACCTCGGACAAGCCAGTGTATCATCAACCTTACAAGCTTTCTTTTGCAGAAAGGGAGAAGGTACGTGAAAAGGTGCGAGGGATGTTAGCGAGTGAGGTTATTCGTGAATCCGAGTCTGAGTGTGTGAAACCCATACTCCTAATTCCAAAGAAAAATGGAGACATTTGGATGTGCTGTGACTTCAGGGCATTTAACTGGGTCACAGTGAAGGACAGGTATCCGATGCCTCTAGTGAGCGATCAGTTGGATAAGCTGGCAGGGAAGTGTTACTTCACAACCCTAGATCTGGCGCAGGGTTATCACCAAGTCCTAATGCACCCAGATTCAATCCAAAAGACAGCTCTTGTTACTCCTGATGGCCATCATGAATACCTGAGGGTCCCTTTTGGGTTGGCAAATGTCCCAGCAGTGTTTCAGCGAGTGATTAACAAAATGCTGAGTGGACTGGTTACTGATGCTGTACTTGCCAACATGGATGATCTCTTGATCCCATCCATGTTGGTGGAACCTGGTCTCGTGCTTCAAGAGAGAGTACTGGAGATGGCGTTCGAGTCAGGACTGAAGCTGAAATTATCAATTGGAGTACCTGGGTCATGAGATCAGTGTAGCAGGGATGAGTCCAGGGGAGGAAGGCGCAGGCAGTGAGTGAGTTCCCGGTCCCCGAGAATGTACATGGTGTAAGGCAGTTTCTGGGATTGGTGTTCAATTTTTGTAAATTTATCCGAAACTTTGCATTCTTAGCCAGACCACTGACTGACCTCACTCGGAAGATGTCCCATGGCATTGGGGAACTGACCAGGTAGGAGCAATTCAAAGATTGAAACTGTCTTTGGTGGACAGGCCAGTCTTGGTCCTGTATGATAGTGCAGCCGAGACTGAAGTGCACACGGATGCCTGTAAACTGGGGCTTGGTGGGATGTTACTGCAGCGGCAGAAGGATGACAGTCTTAAACCTGTATTATATTTCAGCCTAGCTACTAGTCCTGCAGAGCAGGTCTACCACAGTTATGAGCTTGAGACACTGGCGTTGGTGGAAACGGTCAAACATTTCTGGGTTTACGTGGTAGATATTCATTTTAGGGCAGTCACAGATTGTTCTGCAGTACATGCAACCATGCTGAAGAGGGACCTGGTGCCACGAGTGGCCCATTGGTGGATGGCTTTGCAGGAATACGACATGGAGCTGGAGTATCATCCTGGAGCCAAAATGCAGCATGTGGATGCATTGAGCAGGAACCCAGTGAATGTGAATCTTGTAAGCTTGTCTCATGGTAGTTGGTTCTTGACTGTGCAGTTAGAAGATGACAAGGTGCAGGTGATAGTCACAGCATTAGCTAAGAATACGGCAGACAAGGGCCTCAAGGTGGATGTGATGCAAGATGGCAGATTGTATTGAAAGACCCAGGTGGGGAAGAGGCTGTATGTGCCAGCAATAGCAAGGCTTAACCTTGTACGTAAGCATCATAATGAGGCTGGTCATCCAGGATACGAGAGGTGCTTGAAGTTCCTCAAGGAGAATTAATGGTTTCCGAGGATGGGACGTTTTGTGCGTAAGTACATAGAGGCATGTCTCAGGTGTGCATTCAGCAAGGGTGACCATGGGCAGGAGGAAGGTGTCCTGCATCCCATCAAGAAACCCTCTGTACTTTTGGACACAGTGCATGTGGATCACCTTGGTCCTTTTGCAAGGAGTGCAAAAGGTAACAGCTATGTGCTGATGGCAGTGGACTCCTTGACTAAATTCACTTGGGCGAAGGCAACCCAGACTCTTCGTTCGGCTGAAGCCATTGAGAAATTGAGGGAGATATTTGGCGAGTTTCGATATCCAAGGCGACTGATCTCCGATCGGGGACTGGCGTTCACTAGCAAGGCATTTGCTGAGTTTCTGGTGGATCGAGGTGTACAGCATGTCCTCAATGCTATAGCAACACATCGGGTGAATGGTCAGGTAGAGAGGCAGAATTACACTATCCTGAGTGTGATTGGTGCCAACACAGACTCTGAATCCCGATGGGATGAGAAACTGAGCGAGATTGTGTGGGGAATGAACCATTGTGTTAGTGCGAGCACTGGGTACTCCACAGCACAGCTAACGTTTACCTACTCACCAAGGGGGTGCTGTGGCAGATTTGTCTGGTGGACTGTAGGTGGCAGAGGCGACCGAATAGGGTGAAACCCTTGTGGATATACAGCAAGCTGTCCAAAGGCGAAGGGACAGGTCAATGGAGAACCTGAAAAAGGTGGAGTTGGCGATGAAAGTGTGCTATGTCCGAAGGCGTAAGGTTGCAAACAAGTACAAGGTAGTTGACCTGGTGTTATGCAAGAGGCAAACACATGTTCCGACAAAAATGGGGTGACCGCAAACTACTGAACAAGTATGGCGGTCCCTATAGAGTTTCCAAGGTGTTGGGGAACAACCGGTACTAGGTGAGTACTGTAAAAGGCATATGAGGGTACCGGAATTTCACAGCAACAGTGGCTGTGGATTCTCTCACGCAATATCATAGTACTGCTCCGGGCGATGAGCAAAAGGACTATGAGAGCGACAGCAATGAGGCCGTTGATGATCGACAGGATCTGATTGATCTGCTTGAGAGCTAAGCAATTAATGAGGTCATTAATGTTTGCAGGATGGCCGAATGTAAGCAGAGATTATCCAGCAGCAGAGACCATCACTGGAGTTCCAGCTAGTATGCATGACTGCTCAACAGATGGCAGGGTGGATCCCAGTGAGTGCAGGAAGCTGCCCATCAGGTGGCAGTAGAAAGTGGGAGAGGCAGGTTGGCAGCGCTGCTGGAAGGAGAAGGAAGATTAAGAAGCCATCGAGGATTATTCTATCCGTACTTGGTGAAGGTGGACATGTTTGTGTATTGTGCTTGACCACATGCTATCCTTAGTGCTTTATTTAGCCTCTGTTACAATTAATTTAACAAATGATGCTATAGCTGTGTGGAGTCCCTTCATGTCTTCTTAATGTAGAAGCCATTCATTGTGTATTTGTGAATGATGATTCATTGCATTTGAATGTGGGACCAAGAGAGAAGGGTAAAGGAAAGATTTATGCATGGATGGGAATGAAGCCTGAATTAGCTCAGTGGTCAGAGCATTAGCATGGAAAGCTAAAGGTTTGGGGTTCGATTCTCGATTCAGGCAAAAATTGTTCTCTTTACCATTGATTACAATCATTTAATTGTGTTCATTAATTTACTTATTTCTATCATAGTAATAGCTTTAGCTTCTCAATATTAATTTAATAAATAGTGCTATAGCTGTGTGGAGTCCTTTCATGTCTTCTTAGTGTAGAAGCCATTCATTGTATATTTGTGAATGATAATTCATTGCATTTGAATGTGGAACCAAGAGAGAAAGGTAAAGGAAATGCTTGGATGGAAGTGAAGCCTGAATTAGCTCAGTTGTCAGAGCGTTAGCACAGAAAGCTAAAGGTTTGGGGTTCGATTCCTGGCTCAGACAAAAATTTTTCTCTTTACCATTGATTACAATAATTTGTGTTCATTAATTTACTTATTTCTATCATAGTAATAGCTTTAGCTTCTCAATATTAATTTAATAAATAATGCTATAGCTGTGTGGAGTCCCTTCATGTCCTCTGAATGTAAAGCCATTCATTGTGTAATTGTGAATGATGATTCATCATTTGAATGTAGGACCAAGAGAGAAAGGCAAGGAAAGGTTTATGCTTGGACGGGAATGAAGCCTGGATTAGCTCAGTTGTCAGAGTGTTAGCACGGAAAGCTAAAGGTTTGGGGTTCAATTCTTGGTTCAGGCAAAATTTTTTCTCTTTACCATTGATTGGATTAATAATATATTTAGGACCTAGTGATTGTGTTAAAACTCTCTCTGTAATGAACAAATTTGTGAAACTCCATGACATTGAAAACATGTATCCAGAACAACAAACTTACACGAGTACTTATCTTTTGTTAAAATTTTTATTATAAATTGTACATTGATTAAGTACATAAATTATCAGAGATAAAATGCTAGAAGTTATTAATTTTATACATATTTTGTGTTTGTTTCTTTAAACTCCACCAAGGTATTTAAATTTCTTCTGGACTGTATGTGTTAATAATAGGAAAATATGAGGCAACATTGGACAGAAAAATTCTCAAAGTTCACTTATATTAAAAAGATTCACAAACATTCAATATGGGAACTGCATGTAACACCGCATATATCTAGGCAATAGTCAAGTTCTTGCCATATTCGATCTAGCATGTTGACATCTATTAATCTTGTGGCAGTAACAATGTGCCATCATTGCTCTGGTAGAGGTGGCACATACGCAGCATTCTTCACACAGATACCACACATTTTCTAAAAATATGTGAAAGATGTGCTGTTTAATAAATAACGTAATTCCTCACAATCTATATGACAAAGATGTTCGGTTATTGTAGTTATAATTTGCATGGGAAATCTATCTGCTTCATTTAAGGGGCTACTGTATTTACAAAAATTTGCTGCATTCATCTTCTGAAATTATAAATTGCTTTGTTTTTTAAATCACAAATAATATTGGAAATACAATAAAGATATATAACTGGGGGATTAATAATTCTTTTATCTCAAAGTATGGCCATATGCTACTGTAACATTTCGCTATAACACTCAACTTTTTTGTTTCCAAACTGCACAGGATGCATATTAAAAGAAACAAATGTTTTATCCATAAATTATCTTGTTATTTGTGAGGCTTCATTTGAGTAAATTACTATTATGTAAAATATAATTTTTGAAATATAAGGAAACCATTTTGCTAACAATATTTCATGTTTGCTTACATTAAGTTGTTATATCATTAATAACTATAAAAATAACTTAAGCAAGCTTATAGTAATAATAAAAGTAACATATCTTAATAATTACTGTATATGTCTAAAGAATCTCATGTTTTTGTATCCAGAAAGTTACTCACATAATGAAGACTTGACATTTTTTCATACACGGTATTCTGAAAAGCTTTCAATACTTCAAAGAGGAGGTAGTATGCAAAAGACATTCCTATAAACCAGGGCCGCCCAAACTTTGTAATGGGCCGGACCAATAACTGATTCTGCAATTGATCGCGGGCCGGAACGTAAATATTGTTACTATTATTGCTGTTACTGCTGCTTCTATTATTATTATTATTATTACATGAGCCTTGTTATTATTATTATTATTATTATTATTACTACTACTACTACTACTACTACTACTACTACTACTACTACTACTACTAAAATAAAATTACATGATGATACAGAAGAATGTTAAAACATTTTCGACACCATGCTGCAATTACAATTGTAAAAAAAAATTGGTACAAAAATGAATATATTTACCTAATGAGAAGAGTGGAGCTGGCTTCTTAAATATAACAAACGATCGATGTCGGGTGTCTGCTGAGTAGTACTGATAAATAAGATGTCTTGGAGATGTTCGTCACTCAAGCTTGACCTCAATCGTTATTTTTTGAATTTTCATTTGAGAAAATGTTTGTTCACACAGGTATGTTCGAGGAAAAACATGCAGATTAAACGTCGGGCGTGTTCCTTTAAACCGTAAATATTATTCAGGTAGTAACTTGTAAGAAAACTTTATGAGATCTGTAGGACCAAGAACTCCTTTCATTGCGTCATTACACTGTAAATCTATTACTTCAAATTGCAACATTGCGGGTGCTTTGTTAACATCTAAGGAAAATGGAGACCAAAACAAAGAAATGCCTGGTTCCATTTTATTGAAATATCAAATCTATTAGAAAAGTCTTCTTCAATTCTTTCAATTACTTCCACAAAATAATCACTTCTGAAACACAATTCAGGATATTCATTTTGCAGAGCATTTACACTTGGAAAATGTACGCAGTTTTTCACAGACACGTGCCTTTTCAATAGCTTCAGTTTCAATTAGAAAGCTGTTATTACACAGTAAACTTGGTTGATTAATTTGTCTTTACCTTGTAAAATTATGTTCAAGTCATTGAAATGCTTTGCCATGTCGACAAGAAATGGTAGCACTTGCTGGTCCAGGATTAGTTAAACTTCCAACACTCTGAATCAACTTTGCGTATTTTTGAAAGCATTTTCTCACTTTAACACTATTTTTACAACTATTACGTGCACATCCTACAACAATACAACAAACGAAACAAGTAATGTTCAAAGTTTGGAGTAGGGGAGAAAACGGTAAATAAGGGATAAATCATCTCTACTACTTTGTCAAGAGATGCGGTGACACCTCAATCTCACTTTCCAGAGAGCTGAATTTCACACAGGGATGTCCAAACTAGATGTAACATTTTAAAATCTAAATTTAAAATATAAAATTAATTTGTTCATTTCAGTGCTTATGCAGGCCATACAAAAAGCCATGGCGGGCCGGATGTGGCCCGCAGGCCATAGTTTGGATGGCTCTGCTATAAACAATGGATCTCAAAATCTTCCGAAATATCTCTGAGGTATCAATATATCTTTTGGGCAAGAAACAAAGAGGAAACAGAGTGCATACATTCATGTGGGGTTAATTAAAAGCTATGGTGCATAAGTTCCCATAAATTACGTACACACATAATGAGCACATAAGTCAATACCTATCATGTAGTGTGACAACAAATAAGCAATGCACAATTTCCTCATGTAGGGCAGAGAGTTGAATTAAAATGAATGGAGATGATATGAAGCATATGCTATAAAGGAGCTCACTATAGCTAATTGCTGCTGATACAACACAAAAGTAAGTCATAGACTGTAACTCAGAAGATAATACAGAGTTTTTATTGTTTATTTTTTCTTTCACTCACCTCATACTTCATAACTCCTCACAGACCCGGAGCTGCGAGGAGTTATGAAGTATGAGGTGAGTGAAAGAAAAAATAAACAATATTAAAAAACCTCATAGTGTTATTTCCTATCTACATAACTTAATAATACAGATATCTCAAATTGATATATAAACTCTTTGAAACTTTTTTCTCAGCAATGAAATGAGACAGAAATACAATTCTTGTTGTGTACAATCCAGAAGGCACTGGAACACATTCATACAAAAAAATGAGGTGAGTTAAAATAACTAACTCATAATAATGTTCATCATTCTTTATGTCTCTATAAATAAACATCAGTATCATTAATAAATGAGTTGGAGAAAATGTTTTAACATCTCACCTCACAAAGTTGCGTGTCTTCATGATACTGGTTTCAAAAGTAGAGTATTACTTCCATCTTCAGTCAAATTCAAAATTCTGAGGTGAGATGTTAAAACATTTTCTCCAACTCATTTATTAATATAAATACCTCATAGTGTTTCCTCCCACTGTAAATTTAATTAAAAATTGCATTATCATTCGATGAATGTAAGTGGATACTGAAGTGTTATTGGAAAGTGGAGAATATTGTTGAAGTTCAACAATGTTGGAGGGTTGAATTTGATACACCCCACCACCAATAAGGGTAACAATAACTAGAATCCAAGACAAGTTAGAAGTCAATGGAACTGTGCAAGATGTGTTGAAAGGTCGGTGCAGAAGAAAGAGAAGTTCCACTAATTATGAGAGTGCTGATGCACGGTTTTTGCACAATCCCAAAAGAAGTCATTGAGGCAATATACCTCTCAGGTTGGTATCAAGAAATCCAGAGTCCATTGAATTTTGTGAGCTCAAAAATGGAAGCTGTACAATCTGAGACTTGTCCACTCACTTAATAAGGATGACCAGATAGGTGACTGCAATTTTGTGAGTGGTTCCTGCACAAGTGTTATGAAAGTGAATATTTTCAAGACTAGATTGTTTCATATTTAAAGAGAAAAATTATACGCTCAGACCGGGACTTGAACCCGGGACCCTTGGTTTTCTAGTCCAAGTGCTCTACCATTTGAGCTACCTGAGCAAGTACCGATCTAAACGCAAATCTTTCTCTATATACGTTGAAATTCCCGCCCCAAATGCTTTGAAGCCTTTGCTTCTATCTTTGCAAATGGCGGCTCCTATATTAAGAAGACATATTTGGGAATTATACATTACATTATAAATGCCAGTACGGCTATTTTCGATGTTTTTATTATTAATTTCATACATCTCAATGATGGATAAATCATATTTAAAGAGAAAAATTATACGCTCAGACCGGGACTTGAACCCGGGACCCTTGGTTTTCTAGTCCAAGTGCTCTACCATCAACGTATATAGAGAAAGATTTGCGTTTAGATCGGTACTTGCTCAGGTAGCTCAAATGGTAGAGCACTTGGACTAGAAAACCAAGGGTCCCGGGTTCAAGTCCCGGTCTGAGCGTATAATTTTTCTCTTTAAATATGATTTATCCATCATTGAGATGTATGAAATTAATAACAAAAACATCGAAAATAGCCGTACTGGCATTTATAATGTAATGTATAATTCCCAAATATGTCTTCTTAATATAGGAGCCGCCATTTGCAAAGATAGAAGCAAAGGCTTCAAAGCATTTGGGGCGGGAATTTCAATGTATATAGAGAAAGATTTGCGTTTAGATCGGTACTTGCTCAGGTAGCTCAAATGGTAGAGCACTTGGACTAGAAAACCAAGGGTCCCGGGTTCAAGTCCCGGTCTGAGTGTATAATTTTTCTCTTTAAATATGATTTATCCATCATTGAGATGTATGAAATTAATAATAAAAACATCGAACTAGATTGTTTGGTCAAATAAAGCCACATTTAAACTTAATGGCACAATTAATCGGCATAATTGTGGTGTATTGGTCTAATGAAAACCCAAACATTGTTGAAGAAAAGGCCGTCAATCTTTCAGGAGTAACAGAATGGTTTAGTGCATCTTCCAGAGGATTAATTGGGCCATACATCTTCGAAGTGACTGCCACAGGTCAGACTTACTTGGAAATGTTGGAAGTCATGACTTAATGATCTCTTTGAAAATGAAAATGAGGTTTACTTCCAACAAGACGGGGCTCCATCTCACTTTCATACCGAGGTGAGAAATTTTCTCAATCGCACATTCAATAAGAGATGGATAGTACAAAAAGGAAGTGCTACAGATTTCTTGCGATGATCTCCTGATTTAACCTCTCTAGACTTCTACCTTTGGGGAACTTAAAAGAATACGGTATATGCCACAAAACCGCAAACACTGAAGGAACTGAGAGAACAGATTGAACAATCCATTAATGATATTCCATTAGCAACAAACTAGACGGTACGTTGCTCTCTTCGATGTCATTGTTGGGAATATAATATAATAGAAGGTGGATATTTTGAATATGCATGGGCTTAAGGAAGTTTAAGGACTACAACAAAATAAAAAATTGTATTTTTGTCTCATTTCGTTGGTGAGAAATAACATTTCAAAAAGTACATACATCAATTTGAGACACACTATAATTTTAAGAATGTTTATTATTATTTTGTTGCATACCACATCCTCTGTAAATATTGGGATAATTTTTCAAAACACCATTTTATGTTGAAAAAAACATGTAGGCCTATAATTGATTATAATTTTCATAAATATAAATTATATCATTTTAAGAACTAAACATATCTTGTTGGTATGTTTCACCAATGATACCCTCAATTATTCCAGAAATGTTTGATATTTCATCATCCACGTCTAAGCCATCATACTCCTCCACAATTCCTCTGCTTTTAATTTCAGAAACAGATAAGTTTCGAAAACATAATTCCAAACTATCCACAGCTGCAGCTTCATTTTTATTAACTGTTACTGTACTGTGAGAGATCATTTCGACATTTTCAGTTTCATTCCTTCTACAAATTACATCTTTGTCATTTTTTTTCTTCATTATATCTGTTTTTTTAATATCACAGTTAATTTTCAAATTCAGCCAACACATTTCTTTCTTCTTTATCTGTTTTTGGTTTGAAAAATGCACAAAGGTGACCACATTTCTTGTTTTCTTCATCAATTTTATATTGACAAACACAAGATTTAACATTTCGTTGATTTGTTTTAGATTTCTTAGTAGATTTACCTAGAAATGAAGGAAATTGAATGTTTACACTGATATTAAATAAAAAAAGTAATTTAAAACAAAGTCAAATCTCGAGGTATAGATATATTACAATATATTTTGTCTACAGTCAATGCAGTTATAAATAATTATGTCATTATTAGAGCATGCATTTTCATGAAATGTCATCTTTATAATGAGTTGTCTGAGACATTGCAAATTAATAATTAAGTACATTGCAGAATAAATATGTTAGATATATTAGGTATTTATAGCTCATTAAAATGCATTTTTTCCATTATTTCTAATGAAGTCATTTTATAAATTTTATTTGTAATTTTAGGTAATTTTATTTACTTTTCATAGTTTTATTCATCAGTTTTTAAATAATCTATGGTTAAACGTTCATTTTTATGTATTTTTTTGCTACCTTGTTTTTTGTGCTCAGGCAAGTGAGTGAGAATCCACAGTGTGTTGCCTCAATATAACATGAAACCACTGAGCTCTGACTCGACGTGGATTGATTCGGGACTTCCCCTTCAATGCAGGAATCCTTCAATTTGTATCTTTCGTTTGTCTCACAAAATTAGCATTTCTGTATGGTTGTGTTGATTTTCGTGCAGTACAAAATGCCAAAACTAAAAGTTGTCTAGTGCTATCCGTTTAAGACAGTATGTAACAGAATTCGGTGAACAAGTATTTTCTATTCATAGTTAAATATGGGAAATAATATTATGAGGTTCTTAATTCGTAAATTAATGAGTCATATTTTTACATCTTACCTCATAACTTATGTTTCTTTAAAACACAAGAACTACTTTTCAAGAGAAGGATCTCTCATTTTCAACCGATATTATGACTACCAGATTTTTTTTGGAATCGTTGAAATCTCCATCAATAACATTGCCATCTGGTGTTGATTTGATGAACTTCGAGATAAGGTCACATTCATCAGGAATCTCGAAATTCATGGATCTAAATTTGTTCTTCTGAATATATATCTTCTCCCAAATTGTCAATTCTAAAGGTTTTAAGGTAAAGGAAGGATTTCTGCTTGGATGGGAATGAAGCCTGGATTAGCTCAGTGGTCTGAGCATTAGCACGGAAAGCTAAAGATTCAGGGTTCAATTCCCGGTTCAGGCAAAAATTTTTCTCTTTACCATTGATTTACAACAATTTAATTGTGTTCATTGATTTACTTATTTCTATCATAATAATAGCTTTAGCTTCTCAATATTAATTTAATAAATAATGCTATAGCTGTGTAGAGTCCCTACATGTCTTCTTCAGGTAGAAGTCATTCTTTGTGTATTTGTGAATGATGATTCATTGCAATTGAATGTGGGGCCAGTAGAGTAAGGTAAAGGAAGGATTTCTGCTTGGATGGGAATGAAGCCTGGATTAGCTCAGCGGTCTGAGCATTAGCATTGAAAGCTAAATGTTCGGGGTTCGATTCCCGGTTCAGGCAAAAATTATTCTCTTTACCATTGATTTTTCCAAATGTTTTAAAAGTTGGGCCTCTTTTTCAATTTTATGATTCTCCAACAAACTATGTGCTGCAATAGCTAATTTTTCAATTTCACCATTTTTAATACAGTAAAACTTGCTCAAAGCGGAATCGCATGGGACCAATTTTTTTTCCACATTAGACAAAATTCCGTATTATAAAAAAAATAAAACTTATAACGGTAATTCAATGAAGTGGAAACTAATTTATTTCTCTGTCTTTCTGCTTTATAAAAAAATGTTCATGAATTGTGTAGAAATATCCTTCCATTTCTGCATTGGACAGATTCCGTTTTTAAAAAATGAATACACGTAAAATTACTGTTATTTTGCCGGGATCAATAAATTTGTTCACATTGGACAGATTTCCGCATTATTCACGTTCCGGATTAAACAAGTTTTACTGTATTTCTAAAATGGTCCTTTGTGCGAGTGTCCAAATTCCTTTTTGTTTTTCCTATGTATACTTTATTACAGTCTTTACAATTAATTTGATAAATTCCAGGTTTTTTGCTATCTGGGGTGTTCAATTTCTTATTAGTTATTAATAGATTACCAAGACTAAATTTTTTTATCGGTGCCAATGTAATATTGAATTTATTTAAAATTTTTTGAAATTTGTTATGTATTTCATGATGATAAGTAATTTTCTTAAATTGTTTTCCTTTCTTCAAATCAGATTCTTTTAATCTTTTTTGTTGTCTGAATTTATTTAATTTATTTATGATTATTTCTTTTCCAAAACCATTTAAATTGACTATATTCCAAATACGATTGTATTCTTTCTTAAAATCTCCTTCATTTAATGGAACATTTAATAATCTATGTATCAAACTGTCGAAAATTGCATGTTTATGCACAATATGATTGAAACCTGAAGACTTTATATAATTGTCTGTGCGAGTATCCTTCCTACATATATTGAATTCAATTTTTCCCTGTAGTTCATTCCTTATCATGTAAAGGTCCAAAAATGAGATTGTTGTTGTTGTTGTTGTTTTCTAATGGCGAGATTTGACGCTTAAGTCATTTTCTCTCTGGCTTCCCAGTACAAGCGAACAAGGTCCTTAGAGTGTTGTGCAGTTGGATTTAAAGCTGGACAGACTAGAAGGTGGTGTTTGTCCATGATCAGGTCCGGGTCTTTGCATATGACACATCTGTCGGATTGGAAAACATTTATTCTGTGGAGGTGGTGAGCCAGGCAGTCGTGTTCTGACATCAGTCTGAATTTTGCTACTGCTTCTTTGCGGCCTTTATATTTTATTTCTGTGTATAGCTCATCAATTTTTTCCCATGATTTCCCTCTGGCTGTTGCAATGTTTTCTTTCATGTTTTCCATTTGGAATGCTTTCTTAATTTCTTCGATCTTTCTGTGTAGGTTCGAATTGGGGTGGGTTGTTATCTGTATTTTGGTACCCTTTTTGGCAAGTCCATCAGCTATTTCATTGCCAACTATTCCGATGTGCGAGGGTATCCACTGGAAGGCTATTAATTTATTTTGGTTGTTGAGGTATTTCAGAAGTTTACGGCATTCCAAGATGGTTTCATTTTCTGGTGTTTGGTTGGAGGTTATTGCTTTGTATAGCGGCCTTAGAGTCTGCCAGAATAACAGCTTTTGTAAACATTTTTGTTCGGAATAGGAAGTTGTGGAGTGCTACTTCTATGGCCTTTACTTCACCATCGAAGGCTGTATTGTTTGTGCCTACTGCAACATACTGACTAAACAGATGGAGTAGATTCCTGCACCAGCATTTTTCACTCTTGGTTTTGGAGCCATCAGTGAGACTCTTAGCCACTCTGGTTCTGGGAACTTTGTACTAATAGTTTTCTAAGGTCATTTGTTTGGCTATTGATGGGTTTGTATCATTTTTCTTTATTATTTCGTCTATTGAGAGGGTTGCATTGTACAGTTGGTAATCTAATGGGCTTGGTATTTGAGGTGTTGGTTCAGTTTTGGCATCTAATTTATGTTTTTGTAATAGATTACTAGTTTTGTGGAGAAAGGAAGGTTGTGTGATTAAGATCTGGGGTGTTGTGCTTTGAGGTTGGATTGCTTTTGGTAGCGCTGCTAATTTTGTGTGCATGATGCAGGATTTCTTTTCTATCTCATTTTTAATTGAGGGGTTGCCTGTGAACATTCTCATAGTTGCAGTGTTAGTTGATTTTACTGCTCCAGTGACTAACCTTAGCATTCGGTTCTGGATTATTTCTAGTTTTATTCATTGTGGTGTCTTTAGCTGTTACTATTGTTTCTGCTCCATAGGTTATAATTGGTTTCATGTAGATTTTATATGTTTT
The DNA here is from genome assembly GCA_030220185.1 of Diploptera punctata. Taxonomy (NCBI): domain Eukaryota; kingdom Metazoa; phylum Arthropoda; class Insecta; order Blattodea; family Blaberidae; genus Diploptera; species Diploptera punctata. The sequence continues at coordinate 356,122 of JASPKZ010007698.1, read as the reverse complement.
GTTTAGGGTGTCCAATGAGCTCCCCCATTTCTTCCCAGCTAATCTCTTCAGTATGTATGAGTTTTTGTTCGCTTTTTCTTCGATCTTGTTGACATGATGCTCCCAGTTTTAGTTTATTATCTAGATGGACTCCTAGGTATTTTGTGCAATTGGATTTGGTTATCGGGGTATTGTTGATTGGTATGTTGAAGGATTCACTTGTGTGTCTTAGTGAGAAGTACTGGTAAAATGTTTTTGACATGCTGATTTCCATGTTGTTAATTGTGCACCAGTGTTGTAGCCTTTTTATGGCATTGTCCATATACTTCTGCAGCTGTTCTTTGTGGTTTCTGGCTGAATTGTTGGCCTTCGTCCATATGACTAAATCATCTGCAAATAGTGCACATTTGATGTGCTGATTAGTTTTGATTTCCTTAGGGAGGTCATTGATGTAACTATTGAAGAGGGTGGTGCTTGAGACAGCGCCTTGTGGCAGTCCTGTTTTGGTTTGGGCGTAATTTGATTGGAGGTTGTTATACTTGGAAGCTATCCATCTTTGTGTTACAAAGGATTTAACCCAGTGTAACATATGACCTGTTATTCCCATTTTTTGTAGCTTCCAAATAAGGTTGGTGCGCCACACTTTGTCATAGGCTGCTTGTAGGTCTAAAAATACTGCTAGGACACTCTCTCTTCTGTTGAAGGCATCCTTGATCTCCTGGGTGAATTTAACCAATTGGTGACTTGTTGAAAGTTTTGGTCTAAAACCTGCCTGTTCTGGAGTCAGAAGGTGTTGTGTTTCCAGATACCAATTTAATCTAGCCATAACCATTCTTTCCATTATCTTGGCTAGTACGGATGTTAAAGATATTGGGCGGTAGCTATTTATGTCTTCTGCTGGTTTATTAGGTTTTTGAATAGGTATTACGATGGCTTTTTTCCATTCTGCTGGTATGCTGTACTGTTGTTGCCAAATATTGTTAGAAGTTGAGTAGTCTTCTTTTCATTGAAGGTCCCAGATGTGTTATGAATTCTGGAAAATATTCTGTCTGGTCCGGCTTGTTTTCCTGTATTGGTCTTCTTTATTGCCTCTTCCAGCTCTTGTATAGAGAACTTTTTATTAATTATGTCATGTGGTTTCGTGTGATTGTTTAGGTTGCTCTTGGCAATTTTGGTTTTGATTGCTTTTTGGTTGTCCTTTGCATATTTGTTGAGTTTGTGTTCGTTGGCATAGTGGTGGTTAAATTTATTTGCAATTATTTTATCATCGGTAATAGGCTTATTTTCTATTTTTATTGGGGGTTTGTTTCGGTTAGCATTATTATTGTTAACTTTTTTGATAAAAGTGTATACTGATCTACCTTTTGGTGCAAACCCTGCTTTGCTTATAAAGTTGTGGAAGCTAGTTCTTTTTTGCTTAATAATTTCTCTTTTGAGAATGGCACTTTGTTTTCTCCAGTGTTGAACGTCTTGTGGATTTTTTGTTCTTTCAGCTGTAATTTCTAGCATCCAACTCTGTAGAAATACTATACAAACAAGAAGATCCACCAACATACCTCCATTATAATGGACACGGAACAAATCCTGACCTATCCATTATTTCATCAAATCTTTCAAATGTTGCAACTCGCACAGTTGAAGATATGGGGACGGAGCATAGAGCAGTCATCACAAAGATCAAATGGACACACACCTTTGCACCCAGACAAACCAGAATCACATGGAACTTCAAAAAAGCAAATTGGAATAAGTACACAATAGAAACAGAAGCAGACACCAAACAATCACAAAATCGAAACAAAACCTAAAGATGAACTAAGAAACATAACCAACATAATACTACACCGAGCAAAGACTAACATACCAAGGGGGAGGATTAAAAGATACAAACCCTTTTGGAACACACAACTTCAGGCAATAAAAATAGAAAGAAAATGAGATTGTTATTTTTTTCCAATTCCATGGTAAATTTTACAGATTCATCCTGAAGGTTGAGTAATTTCAATGCATCATCAATATATTTAGAATTTTATCACCAAGATAATATCATCCACATATCTAAACCAACATTTAAACATCCATGGATAAGCATTGGTGATATGACACTCTAAATAACTCATAAATAAATTTGTCAAAAATGGTGAAAGTGGGTTACCCATAGCCAGACCTGAGATTTGTTTGTAAAATTTTCTATTGAAGGTGAAAAAATTATTGTCAATGCAAAGTTTTGTAAGATTTAAATATTCTTCTATTATTTCTCTTTTTAGTTTTAAGGAATTTAGCCATTTTTCTAAAATAGTTGGGAAGATGTTAACTATTCTAGAAAATTGGCCAAATTCCTTAACCCTTTAGGTGTCATGAGCCGACTAGATCAGCTCTGGTGCTCCTGTCCATTACCTGCCAGACAATATACTTAAACTACTTGCAAAGCCGATCACATCGGCGGGTGCGATTTAAATCTCTGATACAAGAGATTTTACTAGTGGCATGCAGAGGGTTAAAACTAAAAAGAGAAGTAATAGAAGAATATTTAAATCTTACAAAACTTTGCATTGACAATTTTTTCACCTTCAATGGAAAATTTTACAAACAAATCTTAGGTCTGGCTATGGGTAACCTCCTTTCACCATTTTTGGCAAATTTTATTTTAGAGTTAAAAAAATCTGTTCAAGGACTTTTAATGTGGCGACCAATACTGGACTACATCCTCCCAGATACGCCCTTAAACTGGAAGGAACATGTCTCAAGAATGGCTAGATCCAGGATCCCCAAGGCAATAATGACCTACTGTCCAAATGGGAAATGGTCATTTGGTCGACCTATGAAAACCACTTTCTCTCAGGCCCGTAACGTTTCTTCTAGGACTAATACCTGGCGAGGATGAGGAGGATTATTTATTAGTTATTTAATAGTATCATATCCCTGGATGTTTCAAAACGTTGGTTTAGATATGTGGATGATATTTCTCGGTGATAAATTCTAAATAGAAATTGAAGATTCATTGAAATTACTCCAACTTCAGGATGACTCTGTAAAATTTACTATGGAATGGAAAAAAAATAACACCAATCCGCATTTTTGGACCTTTACATGATAAGGAATAAACTACAAGGAAAAACTGAATTCAATATATATAGGAAGGGTACTCATACAGACAATTATATAAAGTCTTCAGGTGTCAATCATATCGTGCATAACCATGATGCAATTTTCAACATTGTTATCCATAGATTATTAAATGTTCCATTAAATGAAGGAGATTTTAAGAAAGAATACAATCATATTTTGAACATAGCCAATTTGTATGGTTTTGGAAAAGAAATAATCATAAATAAATTAAAGAAATTCAGACAACAAAAAAAAAGATTTAAAGAATCTGATTCAAAGAAAGGAAAACAAATGTACAAAAATTACTTATCATCCTGAAATACATAACAAATTTCAAAAAAATTTTTAAGAAATTCAATATTACATTGGCACCAATAAATAAATTTAACCTTGGTAATCTATTAATAACTAATAAGAAATTGAACATCCCAGATAGCAAAAAATCTGGAATTTATCAAATTAATTGTAAAGACTGTAATAAAGTATACATAGGAAAAACAAAAAAGGAATTTGGACACGCGCAGAAAGAAACATTTTAGAAATTTAACTTTCACACGGGGAAAAAAAAACACTGAGGTTTTAAGAATTAAATTAATGTTTTTATTACTTCACCTCATATACATTTTCTTCTAGACTGCAGTTTCGGTGCTTAGAAAACTGCCAAGAAACAACATAAACACCGGTCGACCAGAGGCTACAATGATGATGGAGAAAGCTCCGAAACTGCAGTCTAGAAGAAAAAGTATATGAGGTAAGGTAATAAAAACATTAATTATGAATTAAACCTCATAATGTTAAAAATTCCCAAATTTATTATATCTATCTATAGTAATTCTGCCCGAAGGCAGGTCCTTCACTGCAATCACATCATTTTCATGCTAGCTCACAGCTTTACTAGGGAATTGTGTAGGTGTGGTAGCTTCCCGTTGCTTTCCACACTGGTGAAGGATGATGATGATGATGATGATGATAATGATAAGGATGATCATGATGATGATGGCCATATGATTTCAGGGACCGTTTGGGCCTTAAAGTTTTCCTGACATTTGTCTTACAGGTGAGGGAAAACCCCGATAAAACCTCACCCAGAAAAAAACCGCCCCGACCGGGGATCGAACCCGGGCCCGCTGCGTGACAAGGCAGCACGCTACCTCGAGACTGCAGCGGTGGCCATTTATTATATAAACATTAATTTAATTTTATAAATATTAAAAATGGTGAAATTGAAAAATCAGCTATTGCAGCACATAGTTTGTTGGAGAATCATAAAATTGAAAAAGAGGCCCAACTTTTAAAACATTTGGAAAAACCTTTGACAATTTGGGAGAAGATATATAATCAGAAGAACAAATTTTGATCCATGAATTTCGAGATTCCTGATGAACGTGACCTCATCTCGAAGTTCATCAAATCAACACCAGATGGCAACATTATTGATGGAGATTCCAATTAAAAGCCAGTTGAAAATGAGAGAAATTTTTCTCTTCAAAACAAGTTCCCATGTTTAAAGATACTTGAAATATGAGGTAAGATGTAAAAATAACTCATTAATTTACGAATTAAGAACCTCATGATGTTACTTCCCATATTTAACTATGAGTTGGATTTAATAACTCACCTCATAATTGTACAATTATTCTACAATTAAGAAACTCATAATATTATTTCCCATATTTAACTATGAATTTCATCATACCTCGTCTTACTGAAGGGGACGTCTGACCACTTTTGTGGGATATTTTCCTCAGTACAGAAAACAGGCTACAAATGGACGAGAGGTGTAATTAATGCTAAACACTCACCTTTCTTAGTTTTTGCTGTACTTTCAATGTATTGTTGAACCAAATCAGGATAGGCTAATCTAACCAATTCATGGGGTTCAATAGTAGTTAACATTTTCTCAGAATGCTCGACATTACACAAAACTTGATGACTGTCTTTCCATTTCAATTCAAAGCACTGGACACTCCTCTGAATTCGTTTCTTAATGATAACATCAGGACAAAATGGTAACGATGATGTATCCTGCTTTCCTTTACAATTCTTAAGGTGTACCAGTTGCCATCTAGTTACAAGTGGAACAAACTTTTCTACAGCATATGATTCTGTCCAGCATAAGAGATTAATTGAATATCTCTGCAATTAAACACAAGCATATATTAATTAGAATCTGATATACAGAATGTTAACATAGTGTATTTCCAAAAGGATAGAAAATAAAACAAAAACATCTAAAATCAGAGAACAAAGTCAATTGACAGACAACACATGCAATTTACAAAGACAAATGTTTATTCTTAAACAGTATTCAAGTTCATATTAAACAGTAACATTAACAATTGGTCAATGATTAAACACTGTTCTCCAAATGACTCTAGGAAATAAAAAGTTTAAAAGAAAGAAAATTACAATAGATGAAAATAAATATTCAAAACCAATGACCGAGAGAAGAATTCCAAGAAGATCAAATTGTGATTACTCTAATTTCTTTTTAGTTTTTATTTAGAAATTTTTTAAAAATAAATAAATTCAAGGCAAGAGAAATCCAAAGAGCAAGCTTGATACAAGTAGCTACTTTCATATAACACGACTATGCAGAGAAGTACATGTTTAGTATGATGCAATATCTTAATACTTTATCAACAAATATTTACTTTTATTATGAAGTAGTCAGCAATGAGGCAATGTGAATTTTGTTCAAATCTCTATTCAAAGAAATGTGATTATAGTATGGATGAAAATTTAATTATTGATACAAGTACAATATGCTAACTGCATTGTCTTTTCTGAATATTTTTTTTTTTTAGCTCGTAACATAACTATGGTTGTATGAAGCTTTCTTCTACATTTTCTAATGGTCAACATTACAGCTTAAGTCTATTTATTACTTAAGGCCGCATGCAAATACATTAGTCTCTACTCAAATTACTTCCAATCACTGGTGAGCTTACTCACTGTGAGCAAGTGCAAAGATCGAATTAGCTACCCACTAACTGGTCGTGCATGAAAGCCGTCGTTTTCGTAATATTGGCAAGAAATTACCCAGAATTCTCAGCGACAAAACCACTTCCACTATTTTCGTCTGCTAGAGGCATGCATTTACACTTGCATCCCGCAAATAATACCGTATACAACGATGTTTGCATCGCGCAATATTACGCCGATTCTCCTGTTCTTCCAGTTGAATTCTTTGGTAGACTCTATCAAATTCCTCTTCTCCGCATATACCGAAAACAAGATCGAAGTCTTCAAGGTCCGACATCTTGGATAAAGCAGCAAGGTACGCGGCAAGGTTCCAAACTACATCGGTTACCATCGGTTCCCTTCGGGATTCTCAAGATTCATTTCTCTCTTAAGTCACCTCGTCAGATAGCTTATGAATTTCAACAATTATTATCGCATGAACAGATTTCTGAGTAAGCAAAATCGCATTAGGATACAACTTTCTCAGCAGAGAACGCCTTTTATGGTCTAATGCATTCACAGATTCGAGCCTTAGTTTCCAATAAAATATAGTAATGTTGGGTGATCTCTGCTATTTATGGTTGTTTAACACATAGGGGACGAGGCATTTAAATAATTTAAATGCCTGTTCCCGGGTATTTACAGCCTTTTAACTTCTCTTCTGCACTCCTTACTATAAAAATTCATAAAAATTGTTCAAATTAATTTTATGAAGTAAAACTTTCAGGAATCACTTTCCAAGGTTCCTAGTACTGCTTGAGGGTATGGTATCTCTGGAAACATTTCCCTTTGTGGAGTGGCACATGGCAGAACTTGCAAATATACCTTGTTTCACTTCTTTTTTTGTGTGTTGCACAAACATGGCACCTCCTAGCAGGGTATTTTCTCTTGCCTTTCTCACTTTTCACAATTGTTTCGAGAACGTGTTTTCGCATATCACCCGAAAGCCTCTCAGGGGAGTCCACAAGTGGTCTACGTGGGGTTGGCATTGATGTTTCTGGTAGTGTGAAGTCTGTATCTGAATCTTCTTCCTCCATCTTATCTGTAGCTCAGTCTTTTGGCCTTGCAGCAGAAAGTCTTTATACCAAAAATTTGTAGAAGTATTTAATTTCTTATATACTTGTAATGAATTAAACAGAGCACAATTGATAAGCCACAATGAAACTTTCCTTGACCGCTTTACAGTTTTCCTTAGAATAGAGTAATAGGACAAGTATTGATCAGCTCTGTCAACACCCTTCATGTGTTTATTATATTGAATAATACAAGTGGGTTTCTGTTTTACTTCTTCATTTCTCCTGGGAACATCAACTATAGATGAGAATTATGAATTGTGGAAATCATGTTGACAACACGAGTATTCTTCTAGCAATGAAAAAGAATATTGCCTTTTTGCCTGAACTTACTTTCCACACATTTGAGAGACTGTGATTCATTTTTCAAATCTGGAGGAAGATCTCTGTTCACCCTGATTGTTCCATGTGTCTAGAATGGAGATTTTGAGCAATATCTACACTATTATAGTAGTTGTCTTGATATACTTGGTAATTTTGATCAAGAAAAGATTCTAAAAGGGTCAAAACAGCATCCTGTAATTTTTTTTCTTTGCCCCGAATAAATTTCTAAATTCCCAATAGAGCCTGAAGTGCTTTCTGTAACCACATGAACAAGTAGACCATATTTTATTATTTTCCCTGGATTATATGTTCATATACAAAGCCTCCAAGGAATCATAGCCTCATCCAACGAATGTTGTTGATGTGGTATATAAAGTGTCTGAAATCTTTCAAGGAAAAAATCTAGTAAAGGCTGAATTTTGAAAAGTCTGTTAGTTGACTCTTTTTGCAGAGCATTATTGTTTAAATGCAAACACCACCCTACTGGCTTTATAAAGTAGTGTTTAAATTCCCAATAAAAGTCTTCTTAACCAAGAAGCCACCATTTGCTAAGATAGATGCCAAGGCTTCAAGCGTTTGGTGTGCGGGAATTACAACGTATATAAGAGAAAAATTTGCGTCTAGATTGGAACTTGTCCTGGTAGCTCAGTTGGTAGAGCATTGGTGCAGTAAACCAAAGGTCCTGGGTTCGAGTCCCGATCTGAGAGAAAATTTTTCTCCTCAAATTTGTTCAAATCTATTGTGACTCATAATACTCCTAAAAATTGGAGTGTCTGAAAATGGATCAGTTGACCAATAGTGCTTCAGTCTATCTATTTTTTATTTGCCCCATGAGAATTAATATTGCAAAGAACTTTTTTCATTTCTGTTACACTGACATCTGACCATTTCAACCCTTTAGCTGAGGTAGAATATTTTCACGTTTTGTGAATTATATACATTAATGTTTTATTTTAGGAAGTAATATTTTCAGGTTCTTTTAACCCATTGGCTTACACAGATGGCTCCCAGCCGGCTGATCAAATGAAGCCCATTCTTACACAGACGGCTTGTGAGCCAGACTGAGCAGCTGTAGCTGTTGTCTTAGTGTTTCTTTAGTTTTGTCAATAGATGGCATGACATGTTATATACTGTTGGAAAGCTGAGAGAACGATCTATTCAATAGTGTATAACACAATCGATTTCTCACGATAGATTGTGAGTTATAAGCCATTGTTTTTCGGTGATTTCCCGAGTTATTCAGTAGTAAAAATGGCTTACCGTAAGAAATTCCTTACAGAGGAAGAGCTTGAAAATATAATGAATAAAAGTGATAGTGAATCTGAAAGTGACATTTTTGAAAACAGTGATTGTGATAGTAATATTGACAATGAAGAAAGTGAGGTAAATGATTCCATTGAAGACAGTCAAGTAAGTGAAACTGATAGTGACAGTGAAGTTGCAGCACCCAGTGTTACTGTTCCTAAAAAAACAGAAAATAGAAAAATGGAAATGGGGAATAAATAAGGATAAACCTATAAAAATTACATTTTCTGGCTCAAATGGCATCAACTCTAGGGTTCAAAGACATTTCCCTCCTCAACCAACCCCAATAGATATGTATAGAAATCTAGTTCATGATTCTTTCTGGGATGATGTAGCAGTAGAAACAAATAGATATAACAACAGAATTCTATAAAAAATTTCCAAACTCAAAATCAAAAAGCACTTTGTTTCCCACATCTGATGAAATTTAAGCACATTTTGCTTTATGTATTCTCATGGCACAGGTGAAAAAGTCTTCTCTACAGTCATACTGGTCCATAAAAAAATCAATTCACACTCCTTTCTTTTCTGAAGTCATGCCATATAGAAGATCCTTACTAATTTCTAAATTTCTTCATTTTGTCGACAATGAAAATCTTGACCCTTCAAACCGTCTAAACAAATTTTAACCTGTAATTGATCATCTAAAACAAAATTTCAGTAATGTCTATTACCCTGAAGAAAATGTAGCAATAGATGAAAGCCTCATGAAATTCAGAGGCCGACTGCTACATTCAATTCAATCCCCAAAAAAGGGCACGTTTTGGTATAAAAGTATATAAAATCTGTGAGTCAAGTAGTGGCTACTGTTCTGGTTTTGATATTTATACAGGGAAAAAAACCAGAGCCAGCTCAGAAAAAAATTCCTAGTAGTGAGGCTGTTGTCATGGACCTCATGCAACCTTATTTGGACAATGGTCATACAGTCTTCATTGATAATTGGTATACTTCCCCCATCATTATTTGTTAGGTTGACTGAAAGGGACACAATTGCAGTAAGGACAGTTAGACCCTCAAGGTGAAATATACCAGACCAGTTAAAAAAAATCCAAACTGAAGAAAGGAGAAACAGACACATTATATTCACACAAACTCGTGGCTCTGAAGTGGATGGACAAAAAAGAAGTAAATATTTTATCCAGTATCCACACAGATGTACATATGAAACCTACAGGAAAAACTGACACAAAAACTAAAACTCATGTCCAAGAGCCCCAAGCAGTTATAGATTACAATAAATCTATGAATGCAGTTAACAGACAGGATCAACAGTTATCATCTTTCCCTCTCATGAGAAGGTATGCTAAGGGGTATAAGACAATTTTTTTTTACCTGATGGACATAGGAATTTTCAACTCATATGTTCTACTAAAAAAACAACAGGTAAAAATTCTAATTTCAACCAGTTCAGGATTCAGCTAGCTGAGGAGATATAGAGAAGGTCACTACAAGACTACCCTAGACCTGGACACCCCCAAATTGGAATATCCCCTTCTAGGCTCCAAGCAGCAAATTGGGCACATTTTGTAAGATTTATCCCCCCTAATCCCATAAAAAAAACTCTCCAGGATTTGTGTAGTTTGCAAGGCAAAATGGAAAAAAAGTGAATCGCGGTATGAGTGTGAAAAGTGTCTGGTTGCTTTGCACATCCCTGACTGTTTTTGAGTGTACCACACCTCCAAGAACTTAAAAACTGTTATCATTACTTAACACATCAATAAATATTAAGGTAAAATTTGTACAAGATTTCTTTCCAAGAAAAATAAATAACTGTGAAAAAGTGAAGAAGAAAAATATGCTAATTTTCTTAGAATTAAATGGTAAATATGGGTGCAAAAATGGAGGAAAAATTTAATAAGCCAATGGGTTAATTAAATTATTTTGAGTCTGTTATATCTTACCTCAATATTGATTTGTTCTTGAACATGTTTCGATTAGCTTCTAATCATCCTTAGCATTTTGGCCAGACTATTCAGGTATGATATAACAGTTTATTTAACTTTTATAGGAATTAATCACTATGAGGTTTAATTTATGGTGAAATTGAATGTTTCTTACCTCTCCTCATATAAACTGTCTAAGTAGTTCGCGATTTCGAGACCACAATGGTCTCATCGTTAGCACTTTCTTGGTGACAGATGTTATGTCGATCGGAAGAAACTCTTCTTCTTCCCTCTATTGGTGGACCGATGAACCTCTGGATCAGGTCAAAATTTGTAGAAATTTCGAAGTTCATAAGTTTTCCTTTGTTTTTCTGAATGTGGATCTTTTCCCAAACCGTGAGTTCTTTTTGTTTGTCTATTTGTTTAATTAGATTGGCCTTTGATTCAATTAAATGTTTTTCGGACCAAGCATTTTGACCTGATCCAGAGGTTCATCGGTCCACCAACAGAGGGAAGAAGAAGAGTTTCTTCCGATCGACATAACATCCATCACCAAGAAAGTGCTGACGATGAGACCGTTGTGGTCTCGAAATCGCGATCTACCTAGAAAATTTATGTAAGGAGAGGTAAGAAACATTTAATTTCACCATAAGATATAACAGACTCAAAATATTAAACTTTCACAGAGGAAAAAAACACTATGAGGTTTAGAAGAAAAAGGATATAAGGTGAGGTAATAAAAATATTAATTTAATTCTGAGACTCAAAATAATTTAATTGATATAAATTAGTTTCCTCATATAGCATTTAAAAGAATTGATCACCAAAAAAAAGTTCTAACATATCAGAAATTTTATTGGGTCAGAGGGAATTTGTTTCACCCCTGGATTTCCAGAAAAAGTTTCTAAGTTCGGTGTTTTGTCATTTTTGGCCCATGTGTTGGTCCCCACCTAGAATTATCATCACTTTTGTCAGAACTTGTTTCACTGTCACTGTAAGTTTGCAATGGTTGCACAGTTTTTCTTTTCTTTCAATCACTGAATCATCATCACCGTCATCGTCACTATCAGTAAATAAATCATCAGGGACATCTGATAAATTGCCTGCATTTAATTCCGCAATAATTTTTCTCCCGTGAGAATTTTCTTCTTACAATACGAACTTGCTGCATGCGTCATGTTGAACAAACAAACTGACTTGTGAGTAGAGACTACGACTAGAGAGCATGTTCAGTGCCCACGTGTTGAGTTAGTTCTAAGAAAGGGTTTATTATGCAGCAAGGAGATTGAGCTACAGCCATAAAAGGTCAGCTCATGTTATGGTCATGTGATGTCGACACAAGCATCTCATGACACCTGAGAGCAATGATGTATAGTGAGTGGAAATCTATCACACGTTGAAGATGCAAAATTGCATTGCCTGTCTCACACAGTTACAATACTCTGATGGAACTTTGCGTCATCTGTCCGCAATGTGTTAAAAGAAAAAAGCAGTAAATGTTTGTAATTGCTAATTTTTCTGTTTATGGTAATTTTGAGGCATCCTTTTTTTAAATGAATTTTGAAATCCCTCTTTGTGACAACTTAACTAAGAAATTCATCTTAATGACACTAGAAGAAACAAAAATTGAGCAGACCTCTTCAGAAACATGTCCTAATTAAACAAGGTTAGTGATACAAGTGTAAATATGTTGTTAAAAGTCGTAGTTCAAAACCACAACACTTCAGTGTTAAAAAAAAGCATTTAATAAAATTAAAATAAAATGTCCAATTAAAACTGCATACATACTACAAAATTTAGTTATGTCTGGAAGCTTCCAACTGAGGTTAAAATTTGGCAGTGGTTGTTTTTGTAGGAACTCGTTTATCATGGCTTCTGAAGGAAAAGTTTCATCTTGCAATGCTTTCCTTCTCATTGAAAGTTCTGTGAAGATATGTTTCTTCTCTTCACTATAACACAAAATACCTTCATATTAGCTGCTAAAAACAGCATTCATACAAATTTAATTGGGTCATTGAACTATCATAGGAAATATCACTATGAGGTGTTTTTATTACTAATTTAATACTTCTCACTGAAGAACAAATTATATTTGAAGAGAAAAATATATCCTCAGACTGGGGTTTGAACCCAGGACCATTGGTTTTCCTTGCCAATGCTCTACCAACAGAGCAACCTGAGAACTTCAATCAATATGCACATTTTTCTCTTATACATCGATAATTCCCAAGCGTCAAATGCTACAAACCATTCAATAATGCAAATGGCGGCTTCTTATTTACGAAGACATTATTGGGAATTTAAACACTACTATGTAAAGCCAGTAGGGCTTCTTTCAAAGTTTTTATTATTAATTTAATACTTCTGACTGAAGGACAAAATATATTTTAACAGAAAAATATACTTATTCAAAGTTAAAATTGGGAAACACATTATGAGGTTCTTAATTAATAAATTAATGAAACCCACTTTCACCATTTTTGGCAAATTTATTTATGGGTTATTTAGAATGTCATATCACCAATGCTTATCCCTGGATGTTCAAATGTTGGTATAGATATGTGGATGATATTTTCTCTGTGATAAATTCTAAATATATTGAAGATGCATTAAAATTACTCAACCTCCAGGATGAATCTGTGAAATTTACTATGGAATTAGAAAATAATAACCAAATCCCATTTTTGGACCTCTACATAAGAAGGAATGAACAACAACAAAGAATTGAATTCAATATATACAGAAAAGATACTCATATTGACAATTACATAAAGTCTTCAGGTTTCAATCATATTGCGCATAAGCATGCAATTTTCAACAGTTTGATATATAGATTATTGAATGTTCCACTAAATGAAGAGGATTTAAGAAAGAATACAATCACATTTTGGACATAGCTAATTTAAATGGTTTGGAAAGGAAATAATAACTAAATTGAAGAAATTCAGACAACAAAAAAGATTAAAAGAATACAACTACCCTGCAATCTGATTCAAAGAAAGGAAAACAATTTAAGAAAATCACTTATCATCCTGGAATACATAACAAATTTCAAAAAATTTTCAAGAAATTCAATATTACATTGGCACCGATAAATAAATTTAGCCTTGGTAACTTATTAATAACCAATAAGAAAATGAACACCCCAGATAGTAAAAAATCTGGAATTTATCAAATTGATTGTCGAGATTGCAATAAAGTATATATAGGAAAAACAAAAAGAAATTTGGACACTCGCACAAAGGAACACTTTAGAAATATTAAAAATGGTGATATTGAAAAATCAGCTATTGCAGCACATAGTTTGTTGGAAGGTCATAGAATCGAAAAAGAAGCTAAACTTCTAAAACATTTGGAAAAACCTTTGGATTTGACAGTTTGGGAGAAAATATTTATACAGAAGAACAAATTTAAATCTATGAATTTCGACATTCCGGATGAACGTGACCTCATCTCGAAGTTTATCGAATCAACACCAGATGGCAACGATATCTCGAAGTTCGTCAAATCAACACCAGATGGTAACATTATAGAGGGAGATTCCAACGAATATCCGGTAGTCATAATGGCGGTTGAAAATGAATGACAAGATCATTTGAAAACTATAGTTACCGTGTTTGAAAAAACATGAAATATGAGGTAAGATGTTAAAATGACTCATTAATTTATTAGAAAAATATACGCTCAGACAAGGGTTTGCATCCAGGACCTTTGGCTTTCTATGCCAATGCTCTAGCATTTGATGCTTGGGAATTAACAATGTATAAGAGACAAATTTGCATTTAGATTGGATTACTCAAGTAGCTCAGTTGGTAGAGCACTGCCACAGAATGTCAAAGGTCCTGGGTTCAAACCCGAATCTGAGCATATATTTTTCTTAACAGTGAGTGGAAAACACATTTTTAACAACTTACCTCATACAATTTCAAATTTCTTTGATACCAACGGTTTCAGACAACATCTTGTCCCCCTTCAGTCATGACTTCCACTGATGAAATTATCTGGTTGTTGATTTCTCTATGGACGTCACCTCTTGTGCTGCCATCTTTGGTTGGGATTAAAACATGCAATATTTAATAGCCTCTTATACAGATTAATAAATGTCCCACTATATGAAGAAAATTTTAAGAAAGAATACAAGAATATCCTAAATATAGACAGATTAAATGGTTTCAATAAGAAAATAATAACAAACAAATTAAAGTAATTCAAACAGAAAAAAAAATATGGCGTAAAAAAAAAATACTCTCACTAAAAATAACCCACACACTGTTAGTAAAGCAAAAAAAAAAGAAAAGATTCAAGAACATTACTTATCATCTGGAAGTACATGGGAAATTTCAAAAAAAGTTTGGCCAACACAACATTACTTTGGCACCAATAAATAAATTCAGTCTGGAAAAACTTCTAAGTACCAATAAAAAAAAATCAACATCGCCCAGACAGTAAGAAATCTGGAATTTCTCAAATATATTGTAATGATTTTACCAAAGACTATATAGGGAAAACCCAAAAAGGTCTTTTGGAAACACGTACTAAAGAACATTTTAGAAATATTAAAAATTGTGAAATTGAAAAAATCGATAATTGCTTCACATAGTTTCTAGAACATCATAAAAAATGGAAAAGAGGCAAACCTTTTGAAACAATTAGATGAACCATTTGAATTGAACAGTTTGGGAGAAGATATCCATTCATGGGAATAAATCGCAATCTATGAACTTCGATATTCCAGTGGATACAAATTTTAATTCAAAATTTATAATACCAACCAAAGGTGGCAGCACAAGAGATGACGTCCATAGAGAAATCAACAACCAGAGAATTTCATCAGTGGAAGTCATGACTGAAGAGGGACAAGATGTTGTCTGAAACAGTCAGTATCAAAGAAATTTGAAATTGTATGAGGTGAGTTGTTAAAAATATGTTCTCCACTCACTATTAATGATATAACTTCAAAATGTTTACTTCCCAACAATAATTTAAATATACACTACTCAAAATAATTAGAGGAACACATGTTTAAACCACAGCCACAAAATAAATATTGTAACAATTTAATTTTTGAGAGTCAGAAGTTTGTTTAAAATCAGATTGAAGATCTTCTGGGTTTTATTAATTTTTCTCTGAAAATGTTAGTGAAATTCCAAGATTTGCTAAAACCAAAGTGAGTTCGTATTGATTAATTTTTTAAAAACAGGTTTGAAGAATAATCTGTGGTAGGGAATTGTTATTTTTGTGTTCTCTGAAGCTAACACAGAGCAATGAGACATCTGAATGAAACATCAGTTGCACAAGCAGTTGCAATGATTGAAGATGGTGGTTCCATTCGCCATGTCTCTAGGATTCTTGATGTCAGCTCTTCCGTCATTAGGCTGTGGAGGCGATATAGAGAGACACATGGATACAAGAGGAGACCCGGGCAAGGTCGTAAGAAGAAGACTACAGACGTACAGGAAAGATTTCCTGTCTTATTAGCTTTGCACAGAAGAAAATCTACAGCCAGAGATCTACAAAATCATTTATGCACAGCAACTGGGATGGTAATTTCTGATCAGACTGTAAGAAATAGACTGAGAAATGCAAGGTTGAGGTCTAGAATCCCCTTTAAAGCCCCTTGTTTAACACATCAGCACAAAGAAGCCCAGCTGCAATTTGCTCAGAATCATGTCAACTGGCAGCTCCACCAATGGAAGGGTGTTTTATTCACTGATGAATCAAGATTTTGTCTAACATGTTCTGATGGTCGTACACGTGTATGGAGATGTCCTGGTGAACGTTTTGATCCAGCCACAATTATTGAACATGAGAGATTTGCAGGTGGTTCGGTTATGGTTTGGGCTGGGATTACTATTGAGTCTCGGACAGAGCTTGTCGTCCCACAGCGCATGAATGCTGATATTTACATTAATGACATTCTACAACATGTTGTACCCTTTGTTTATGGTATGGACCCTAATTTTCTTCTAATGCAAGATAATGCTAGATGTCAGACAGCACAGGCTACCAGAGATGTCCAGCAAGAATGCCAAATTCGGGTGATGGACTGGCCTACATGCAGTCCGGACCTTAATCTGATCGAGCATATGTGGAATAAGTTGGAAAAACTTGTTCGTAAGGGTCCTGCTGTACCTCAGAAACTTGAACTTTCACATGCACTCACCGAGGAACAGGAGAGAATCTCACAAGTTTCTGTAAGAAGGCTTCTGCGAAGCATGCCTCGTAGGTGGCTCACGGAGGACGCACTAAGTACTGAGTGTTGAAATAACCATGGAAACATTGATTCCAAAAATTGTAAAAATCAAATTTCCACTTTGTTTTCTGTTACAAATGTTAACTTGTTCGTATTACTAATACTGAACAAGAAAATATTATTTGAATGTCTATTCTAATTTTACATAAATCTTCAATTTATAATTACAAAGGATCAAACGTTAAATTATTTTAATGTTAATATTATTCGTTTCTAAACATCTTAATGATGGACAAATTATATTTGAAAAGAAAAATATATGCTAGACCAGGGTTTGAACCAGGGCCTTTTTTGGGGTTAGGGAATTAACTATATGTAAGAGAAAAATACGCATTTAGATTGGAGGCCTAGGTAGCTCAAATGGAAAAGCATTGACATAGAGAGTCAAAGGTCCTGGGTTCAAACCCCGGTCTAAGCATATATTTTTCTTTTCAAATATAATTAAATTATTTCATTATTCATTCTCATGTTTTGGTTTAAACATGTGTTCCTCTAATTTTTTTGAGTAGCATATATTTTTCTCTTCAAATATAAATCACTATGAGGTTTAATTAAAAATTTTAATTCAGTCAGTTTACATCTTACTTCGTAATTTGGTAGAATTCTTGAGAACATGTTTAAATATGACTGCATACTATCAGTCACAACAAGCTAATGATAGTATGCAGGCATACTGAAACACATTGTCTGACAAAACAATCATATGAGGTAAGAATGTTAAAAAAATACAAACTCAAATATCAACATTCTTAACAATTCCTCCAAATTATGAAGTAAGATATCCATCCATCCATCCATAGTAATTCTGCCCGAAGGCAGGTCCTTCACTGCAATCATAGCATTTTCATGCTATGCTTGCAGCTTTACTAGGGAATTGTAGGTGTGGTAGCTTCCCATTGCTTTCCACACCGGTGAAGGATGATGATGATGAGGGTGATGATGAAGGTAAGGATGATGATAATGGCCATATGATTTCGGGGACCGTTTGGGCCTTAAAGTTTTCCTGACATTTGTCTTACAGGTGAAGAAAAACCCCAATAAAAACCTCACCCAGAAAAACTGCCCCGACCGAGGATCAAACCAGGGCCTGCTGCGTGACAAGGCAGCATGCTACCTCAAGACCACAGCGGTGGATTTAAGTAAGATATAAGCTGATCAATTAAATTTATTAAAATGAACCTCATAGTGGTTACTTCCTACTGAAGTATTAACTGATTCTTAACTAACATGCTGGTACAAGGCGTGTTTTTAAAGTAAGTTCTGAAAGGCTGTAGTAATTAAACAGGAAGATATTTACAAACAATTTTTGTTGCATTGTTTTCCCCACACTTCAATTGCTTTTCAACATAATCTCCACCGTTATTGAGGCATTTATCGAGTAGGGCCACAAGTTCGTCTATCCCTTATTGTGGAATCCACCCACCTTCAATGCAAACCACTCACGCACTTCTGTTTTCACTTCATCATCGCCATCAAAACGTTGGCCACCGAGGAACGTCTCGAGGTGCAGTAAGAGATGAAAGTCACTCGGAGCCAAATCCGGACTGTAGGGGGGATAGTCAATTTGTTCCCAGCTAAATTTCATGATGAGATTTTGGGAGTCACGAGCTGTGTGTGGCCGAGCATTGTCATGAAGCAACACAACTCCATCGGTCAGCATCCCAGGTCTTTTGTTTTGAATTGCGTGATGGAGCTTCTTCAAGCTCTGACAATAGGTTTCTTTATTAATGGTTTCACACCGAGACAAGAATTTGATGAGTAGGGCTCATTTTCTGTCCCAAAAACAGTGCACATGATCTTGGTGTTGGCATGGTTTGTTTGAATTTCTTTTTCCTTGGCAATGCAGTGTGCCTCCATTCCATGGACTGCTGCTTCGATTCAGGTGTCTTGTGAGACGAGACACCCAAGTCTCATCATCTGTCACGATATGGTCAAGAAACTCATCGTCTTGTTCACTGTAACGTGTGAGAAAGCTCAATGCACTGGAAACTCATTTGGTTTTGTGTTCCTTGGTGAGCATTTTGGGTACCCATTGTGAGCACAATTTTAGGTATCGTAATTGATCTGTCACAATTTTGTATCTGTTAACTAATAATAAAGTTAACACTCCAGATAACAAAAAACCTGGAATTTATCACATTGATTGCAAAAATTGCAACATGAGATATATATATATGAAAACTAAAAGGAACTTGGAAACTCGTAAAAAAGAACACTTCAGAAACATAAAGAATGGAGAAATTGAAAAATCAGCTATAGCAGCACATAGTTTATTAGAGCATCATAGAATTGAAAAAGAAGCAAAACTTTTGAAACATCTATCCAAATCTTTGGATTTAACAGTTTGAGAAAAGATATATATTAAAAAAAACCATACTATAGTTCAGCCGCCCAGTCTATGGCTCTGAAGTTTTGTCGGCAGTGTTGCTGATATGGATATTCAGTGGGAGGGGCCTCTTTATATACCATGTGGAATATTAAATCATATCACTTTCTGTTTATCTAGAATGTAAATTTAGAAATAAATGCTCATTTTATTACACGAAATTGAAAATGAAACAAAAAATATGAAATTTCTCATTTATCGCTACGAAACACACTATTCTCGAAAATATTCAAAATTCTAATAAATTCATGAAAACAACAATTCCATACATCACTTCAAAACTATGTTAAATGCATAAAGAACATGATTTTTATTTGAAAAAAAAAACCTTCTCATGTATCGTTAAGATAAAAATCGTGATCATTCTTTTCCGGGAGTACCTAGTGCTGCCAATGGTGTATTAAAGTCAGATGGACACTTTTCTTTTGTAACACTTTTAACAGTTGTTTTACCCACCTTCAAAGCATCACAGGCTCTCTCTACAACCTTCGTAACAGGAATCAATGGTCCACCATTGTCTCGTTCCTTCTCAAAATATTCACGCAGCCAATAAATAAATTATCGGCTTTGACTCTTATAAGAGCCGATTATCTTTTTTGAATGAGATGAGCCACTCGCCATAGTAAAACAATAATAGACTGAGGCTGTATTTTAACAGTTAATCACAAGGGTGAAACAGCAAACAAATACACTCTGTACTGCAACAAAGAGCAACTGAAGCCACGTGGTTAGCAGAAATACAGCCGACAACATTGCAGCAATCTCAAAACATACTAGCAGCATCAAGAGCAGTGAATGGTTGTAGCAGAGACGCTCACTCACACTCAACTATTTTCTTATTGGCAGTAGTGGGCGAGTTTCTCCCTCTACCCCTCATACAACCTAAACTTCAAAGCTGGAGATAGAGTGGCCGGAGTGTAGAACCATAAACTTCGAGATTCCAGACGAACCGAGCTTGATTACAAAGCTCTTCAAAAATACAACAGATGGCAGTTTAGAAAATGATTCATTCAAAGAACACCAGATGGCAGTTTAGAAAATAATTCCTTCAAAAGAACACCAGATGGCAGTTTGGATAATTACCGGCAAAAGAAAAAAATTGACAGTCGTGAAAATAGCTGATGATGGTGACAATGAGTCACTGATACTGCAGTGCTGTGTTTAAAAAAAACATAGAAGTATGAGGTAAGGAGAAATCACGATTCATTTAATTCTTAAGAAAAAATTATTAATTTTAAATTTTTGCAGCGAGCATAGTCATTTATCTATCACTAAAGGATCACAATGGTATTGGTGACTAAAATAAAGCCGTCAAAATCTGGTTATGAATGAGAATGAAGGTCTCCAAAACAGATCCAGATAACAAGATCATTTTTTGACACAGAGTATAAATTTGCAACTCAATTTGTTACAAATTATAAATGAAAGAAATAAATGAGATAGGGAGTATGTTTTTTAAAATAAAAATTAATAGGAAGTTACACTATGAGGTAAATTATCAATAGAATACGAATCAGAAACTTCATGCCTCACCTCATAAAATATGATTTTCTCACCTGACATGTTTCAAAAGTCTATTCAGCTACTGTTTGAATTGAGTCATTAACACCAGCTTTTCTCTTGCCTCCAGGTGTGGGTTGAGTGAAGAGAATTATAGAAAGGAATTGGGTAAGACTACATTTGATTTTGAATTTACACATTTTGTTGAATAAACTGATATTATCCTGATTTTTTCCTAGCAACTTAAAGAGAGCTGAACATCATCATCATCATCATCTTCAAGGTATGGGCCTGTTGGCCTGTTCCGCTCCCAGGTGCACTGAGAGCTGAACATGCTGACCTATATCTTGAGTTACATCTTTATGATCAAATGGTGGGGAAAAACAATGAATGTGCTGTTGAGGTTGATGAACAGCATTTTCAAAAGTTATATTATAAATATATATATATATATATATACATCCTCAACCCATCTCCAACTTAAGGTTGGGTCGAGGAATGAGATGAAGCCCCTATATTTATAAAGGTCTGTGAACCACAAGGGAATCGTCCAACAACTCCCGACACATCATCACAGGGGACAGATGAATGAAATGAAATAGATGAGATGAGTATGGAGAAATGGTGGAATGAAATTTGTGGTAGAGGAAAACGGGAAAAAATCCGAGAAAAACCTGCCTGAGCTCCATTTTTTTCCACCATGCAACCCACATGGAATGACCGAGACTGGATCTCGGCATCCCAGGTGATAAGAGGAGAGCATCTAACCACTTGCGTCACGGAGCTGCCAGTTATGTTATTTATTGGTATAAAAAATGTAGCTGCTTACATCATCTGTACTACCTATAGTGGTAGCATGTCAGGTGAAAAAAACGTATTTCAAGAAGTGAGGCGTGAGATTTCCAATTCATATTTGAAGGGTATGGGGAAAAAAACCAGCACGTTGTTGAAACCTATAAATCATACTTTTGGTAGTACAACATCCATACTTACTTGCCTGTATGTCAAACTTTGGAGGTAAATAAACTCATCAATAAACGTCTCTTTTACTGTTTCACACTTCTAAATGATAGTGCTTTCCATGGAGAATCCAATGGCACAACAAAAACTCCATTTTGACAAAAAAGTGACATGTACCCATCATTTATATTCTATACTGAGTATTTTGTTTCATGTCAACACTGTTTAAAATCATTAAGCATTATGATTCAAAGCTGGGCATGAATTGCTCATGACTCTTGTTTTAAGCTTCGTTTTGCTTTCTGTGTCATAAATTTGCAAAACAGCATCCAAGGCTTTTATTTCCCTTTCAACGGAAACCATACTCAATAAAAACAGAAAAAAAATAGTCTCAAATCTAAGTCTCCAGATAGACCTGAACCTATTATAAATTTTATACTTACGGATCCTTCTGAATGAGATGGCATTTTTGTGTGTCTTGAATGCAGCCTTTTGAGAGTCCACATATTAAACACCCTGTCTTCTTATGTTGATGCAACTTTCCAGAATGACTACAATTGTTGCATGTGTTAGCCAAGGACACATATTCATTTTCTAACTTTTCATAATTTGGGTCTATTCTCCACTGCTTCAATCTATTTGTAGACAAGAATTACTGTAATTTTGTATATTCATCAACTCAAAAAATAAATTAATTCACATACATACATAATAAAAAAACATGGACAAACAATATGTAACAAATTATATTTGAAAAGAAATAGTATACACCTAGACTGGGGTTTTAACCTAGGACCTTTGACTCTCTATATCAATGCTCTTTCCAAGTGAGCTACCTAGGCCTCCAATCTAAACACATATTTTTCTCTTACACATAGTTAATTCACTAACCCCAAATGCTACGAGCCATTGCTATGATTTTTGCAAGATGGTGGCTTCTTTATTAAGAAGACTTTTTGTTGGGAATTTAAACATTACTTATATTACATATATTTTTCTTTTCAAATATAATTTGTCCATCATTAAGATGTTTAAAAATGAATAAGAAAAATATTAATATGTAACACTTCCATAATTCGTAACATTTAAAATATATGGTATGGAGATTCAATTAAATTATTTATGTTTCTTTTATGAAACCTTGTATATAACAATGGTCTATATGAAATATAATTGATAGTATGTTTTATAAGTCTTTTTCCATAAGAAAAACATGTTTAACTACTCTAATTAGAACCTATTTATAAATAATCATTTATTACCTCTCTAGAACCTCATCATCTTTGAGCTGTTCCAGAAATTTGAGAGCAGTTTCTTTTCCAACCCCAAGAACACCTTTATCATTGTAGTCACAACCACAAAGTAATGACAGAGCAATCAACTTCTGCCGGCTCAGAGACAGCTTTTGTTCAATGACAGACATATTATAGACCTCAACACTGTAGCCTGTAGTACCCTGGTGGCTAATGGTGAAGTTTCGAAATACTGTACGAGCACCATACAAAAAGCAGTCCCCATCCTGAGTGATGCAACCATCTACAAGCTAAAAAAATAATAAATGTTAGTCAAACCCTTATATATACTTAGGTAGTAACTTTAACAGTGGCAACTATTTGCTTATTACTAGTGTACGAGTGACAGACCTGTGAAATTTCTACAGTCCTTCAATAAAGTACCCAGCATTGCCTAAAACTCGTTTCCAGCGATGTACAAGTCATAGTATCCCTGCAGCAGCTCCTATTCTATTGATGTTTCTGACGGACCATCTCAATGTCAGCAGAATCTCGAGAACAGTCTGGAATCGAATGTCACAAAGTGGTTGTTGCGACAAGAGTCGCTCTCTCTGTCGGTAATAGCAGACACCTGCCATCTGTTATTACGCTAATGATGTAGTTTGTCTGACTGATGCTTGTAGGCACCTGAATACAGTAACGCTGAGTTGTGTTGGTAGCATTTAGTTATAATGTTGCCAACTTTTGCATATTGTTCAGGTATGCAGATGACTACAACACTCTCTCTCAGTGTGGCCAGGCCGTCGAGGACGACGGTCCTGTTTTAGTTAAGAGGTTTAATAACACCTCATTCTCAGTGTGTGTTTGGAGCTCGTGTTAGGAGCTCGTTGTGCGTTAGGCTCTCGCAGTGTGCGTTAGGTAGCCTCAGTGCGTGTTAGGCATTCGCAGTGTGCGGCGGGCACACTTACGTGGTTATTGAGGACCACGTGCTGCCTGATCCGAAGTTGATACTCTTCGAGGCCCCTCTAGTCCTAGGAACGGACTTTGATTAAAACATTTGATTCTGCTTATTTGTATTTAAGTTAGCACAAAAATAAACTTGATATTTTCACGATTACACGTCTTTGTAATAAACTAAATTTCCCTTTTATAAAATCCAGCACACCAGAGGAATATTAGGCAAAGAACTCAAAATTGGACCGTGTTGGCAACAACATTTTGGTCCTCCGGGCCGGATTCTAAATTAAACCATTTTGGAATTGTGAAACAAGAATTTAGTGTTAAAAATTGGCGTGTGATTCAAGAAATAAGTGATCTTCAAGATGGCGACGACATAGCTGATGCTGACTCAAGTAAGTGTATCTGTTCCATCCTTGTAAAAACCACTCCCGGTAAGCTTATTATATGTTCGTATATACTTGATTATCCTTGGAGGAATAAATTTGTGTATATTTTGTTGTATTTGATAAAACACGAGCATTCTTTGTTTGATAGGCCACGTGGTACAAAAAATAATTTGTGTTATTTTAATTGTTTGATTGATAAATATTGTTTGGTATAATAACCACGTGCCCCTAAATAATTTTTGTATTCTTTTGTTCTTTTTTCGTGCTGTAATTTGGACGCAAATATGTCTTTTGTGTCGGAAGCACGTGCTGTGAAGGAACGAGGGTTCCTAAAAAGAGCTCTTACTAACCTGGAAACTTATTTTGATAGCACTCAAATATCTAAAAATGGATTAATAGAAAGAAAAAATAAGTTATCCAATACCTGGGAAGAATTTAACATTGTGAGAAAATACTTAGAATTAGAAATAGACTCTGAGAATTTAGAGGCTCATATTGAAGAGCATAATAATTTTGAAGCTCGATATTTTGCTATCAGTGAGAGAATGCAGGACATGTTAGATAATTTTGAAGAATCTAAATTTAGGAAGGAGCAAGACAGTCAGTCTGAAATTTCGAATAGTACGACTAAAAGTAAGGTTAGGTTACCGCCAATAGAATTACCAGTATTTGAGGGGGACTTGACCAAGTTTCTATCGTTTAGGAACACCTTTAACAGTCTAGTAATTAATAATGATGAGTTAGACAATGTACAGAAGCTTCATTATCTTTTGTCCTCTTTACAAGGAGAACCTAAGGGATTGTTAGATAACTTGGCCATTTGTAATGAGAATTTTAATATTGCATGACAACTAATTGAAAGCAGATACAACAATAAACGTCTTATTGTAGGCCGACATATTAAGAATTTATTGAGCCTAAAACATTGTGATGCAGGTATATCATCCGATTATAGGGAGGTAATAAATCAAATTAAGGCCAATTTGGGGGCTATTGAAAACTTGGAACCCGGAGTAAGTATCCAAGACTTGTTGTTAGTTGAAATGCTATTGAGCAAAATAAGACCCAATCATCGTATTGAGTTTGAATCCAAATTCAAATCAAGTGAATTACCTAATTTGTTATGTTTAATTGAATTTCTGGAAAGAAAGGCTCAAACGTTAGAGTTATCAGAATCTAGGAGGACTAGTGAAACTCAGGGCACCCAGAAACCAAAGAATAGAGTAAAATCATTTCATATTGCTAATGAACAGGAGTCATTAGCATGTGAATTTTGTAAGAACAATAATCATGTAATAAGTAATTGTTTTAAGTTTAAAAGGCTTCTTGTTGATGATAGAAGAAAATTTGTGTATGAAAACAAGCTATGTTTCATGTGTTTTGCAAATACACATCTTTCAAAGGATTGTAAGGGTCGTCCATGCATGAACTGCCAAGGCATGCATAATTCATTGTTGTGCCCAGGATCCAGGGCAATTAAAGGAGCTAGGGAAGGCTCAAATGTAATATCACCTACTGCGCTGAAAATAGTATCAGGCTTAGGATCTAATGTCTTACTCAGTACCTGTTGTGTCAAGGTAAGGGCAGCCAATGGCAGAATGGTCATGGCCAAGGCATTGTTGGATAGTGCATCGCAGCTATCATTTGTGTCCGCTGACCTAATCAAAAGGATAGGTGTCAAAACAAATCGTTGCAAATTACCGATAGTTGGGATAGGAAATTCTACTGTTTCCCCAGTGAATTCCACTTGTAGTTTGGAATTGCACTCTCCCATATCTAATTTTATTGTTAATGTGAGCTGTGCTGTAGTGCCAGTAGTCACAACCCAGTTGCCAGCTCAACCCATTGATGTCGGTGAGTGGCACATCCCTGAAAATACACAACTGAGTGACCCTACGTTTAATACCCCTTCCGCAATAGATTTGTTATTAGGAGCTGATGTGTATCATCACGTGGTGTCATCTCAAAGATTAATGAGGAATGGTTTCCCTACTTTAATCAATACACGGTTTGGATATGTGCTTTCTGGTCCATTTCCTGAAAGGTCAATCAGGAAACCTGTGACAAAACCTCGCCATGTTAACTTTACTCAAGTTGATTTGTTGAATAGTAAAGTTAAAAAATTCTGGCAATTAGAAGAATTGTCCCAACAAGTGCTCACTCCTGAAGAGAAATTATGCGAAGAACACTTTGTAAATAATGTTGGAAGAGATATGTCGGGTAAATTTGTGGTAAGGTTACCTATCAAACCTGATGTAGATATGGTCGGCAGTTCTCGTAACAATGCATTGAAACGATTGTTACAAATGGAAGGGAGATTTTCTAAGGACGATATTCTTAGAAAAAATTATGTTGATTTCTTGAATGAATATGAATCTATGGGTCATATGGAAATGATCCATTCAGAAACTGCTGGTAAAACCAATGCAACATGGAAAACATTTGTTGCCAACAGAGTGACTGAAATCCAGTCACTTACTGCAATTGAAGGGTGGAGACACATTTCCACTCATTGCAATCCTGCTGACTTGTCATCTCGTGGGGTTCATCCCTCTCAATTGTCCAACCTATCAATGTGGTGGACTGGTCCTCCATTTTTAAAATTATTGCAAATTGATTATGCTAAAACTCCGGAGTTGGAAATTCCAGATGAAATTGACTTAGAAGCTAAGCCTTCATTAAATGTATTTATAGTCAAGGTTCACATTAATGATCTGAAAAGGTATTCTTCGTTTGTCAAATTGCGTAGAATATATGCTTATGTGTTGAGATTTATTAAGAACAGTCGCTCGTCCCAGGGAGAACGACATTTTGGTCCACTGTCCGTGGAAGAAATGAATTCCAGTGAAAGAAAATTCATTTACATGGTACAGGTCTCAGAATATCCTACTGAATTCACAGAGTTGAATTCCCAGTCTGTAGTATCACCTTCTAGTAAGATTAAGACTTTGTCACCATTCATTGATAATAACGGTCTTCTAAGAGTTGGAGGAAGACTGGAGCATTCCTCCTTGAGTTTCAATGAGAAACATCCGATAATTTTACCTGCAGCCAGTTTTGTCACGAAGCTCATCATAAAGCTTGAGCATGAAAAGCTGCTGCACTCAGGCGTTCAAGCCGTATTATTTTCCTTACGATCAAGATTTTGGATTCCTAGGGGTAGAACCACTGTGCGTGGAGTCATTCACAAATGTTACAGGTGTTTTAGAAGTAATCCACCTTCACACACTCCTATAATGGGACATATGCCTGCAGATAGGGTTCGGCCTGAACTTCCGTTTGTAAAAATTGGGATCGATTATGATGGTCCAATCATGATTAAAGGGGACAATCCCCGTAGTAAGGTTAAGTTCAAGGCTTATATCGCTCTATTTGTTTGTCTTGTGACACGGGCCATTCACTTGGAGATAGTGAGAAGTTTAAGTACCACTGATTTCTTCTCAGCTTTCGACAGGTTCGTGGCCAGACGTGGTCTTCCTCATTCTTTATGGAGCGATAATGGCACTAATTTTATTGGCGCAAAGAATGAAATCGTGTCATTCCTCAGGGATAATCAAGGATTGATTAAGGAGCATTTTGCTAATCTAAATTTGACCTGGAATTTTATTCCACCTCACAGCCCACATTTCAATGGCATTTCTGAGGCTGGAATAAAATCCTGCAAACAATTAATGAAAAGAACCATTGGTAGTAGAGTTCTAAATTTTGAAGAGTTGAACACTCTGCTTGTAAAAATTGAAGGAGTTTTAAATTCACGTCCTTTGTGTAAATTAAATGATGATCATGACGATGCATCATATCTTACACCCGGTCATTTTTTGATAGGTAGGAGTTTGAACAATTTTCCAAGCAATTTCTCCATCAAACCCGTTTCCTTGTCTACCCAATGGAACATGGTACAACGTCTGTACGAGGATTTTTGGACATTGTGGTCCAAGGAATATTTGCATTCCTTGCAAGTGAAAAGAAAGTGGACTAAGCCTAACAACTGGAATGTTAGCATTGGAGACTTAGTGCTGCTAACTTAGGAAGATAACTTGCCTCCCTTAGTTTGGAAGGCAGGTATCATTGTTGGATTGCACCCTGGTGCCGATGGTATTTGCAGAGTGGTCTCTGTCAAGACAAATACCGAGATAATGAAGAGGGCAGTTTTGAAGTTGTGCCCAATTCCAAATTGAACTCTTGATGCATTATATAGAGCCATTTGTAAACTTCATTATGTATTGTTATTGAGTTTATTTTGTATTTTTGTTGGTTTTTATTTTGTTTTTGTTTGTCCAGGAGGGTTTATTTTTTGTAAATTATTTTCATTTGGTAATTTTTTTGTTGTAAAATTGTGTAAGTTTTGATCTGGTCAGATCAACGGGGGGCAGTATGTTGCGACAAGAGTCGGTAATAGCAGACACCTGCCGTCTGTTATTACGCTAATGATGTAGTTCATCTGACTGCCGCTTGTAGGCGCCTGAATACAGTAATGCTGAGTTGTGTTGGTAGCATTTTGTTATAATGTTGCCAACTTCTGCATATTGTTCAGGTCTGCAGATGACTACAACACTCTCTCTCAGTGTGTGCCAGGCCATCGAGGACGACGGTCCTGTTTTAGTTAAGAGGTTTAAGAACACCTCATTCTCATGTGTGTGTTTGAAGCTCGTGTTAGGAGCTCAGTGTGCATTAGGCTCTCGCAGTGTGCGTTAGGTTAGCCTCAGTGCGTGTTAGGCATTCACAGTGTGCGGTGGGCACATTTACGTGGTTATTGAGGACCACGTGCTGCCTATTCCGAAGTTGATACTCTTCGAGGCCCCTCTAGTCCTAGGAACGGGCTTTGATTAAAAAATTTGATTCTGCTTATTTGTATTTACGTATTTAAGTTAGCACAAAAATAAACTTGATATTTTCACCGATTACACGTCTTTGTAATAAACTAAATTTCCGTTTTATAAAATCCAGCACACCAGAGGAATATTAGGCAAAGAACTCAAAATTGGACCGTGTTGGCAACAACAGTGGTTCTTTCACCTTAGGGATCAAATCACAATCACAGGGGCTTAAGTCCGGTGAATGTGAAAGCACTTCCCACTTCCAGCGACGGTACAGCTCTAACCCACCTCGTCACAGTCCTGCATGGTAATGCTGTCTCCCCACATGCTTCCACATGACCTTCATGATATTGTCATTCTGTATGGCCATGGACATATTGAATTTTCAACCAAGATCGCTGATCCTGCTTTTGTGAACATGGAGAAACACAACAGCTTAGAACGGCAACTCAGAGGAGACTAACTTCCTCTCTCCAAAGGGCATGCGCTTTGAGACGTACAGACATGTCCATTTACTGTAAGATAGGTCAGACATATATTAACATGTGACAGAAGCTACAACAATTAACTCCATCTGGTTTCGCTTCTACTGCAGTGTTGCTACTATTTTTGTTACACCCCACGTGTATATATATATATATATATATATATATATATATATATATATATATATATATATATATGTGTGTGTGTGTAAACAAATGATTTCATTGTCAAGTGCTCAAAATTATATATATATATATATATATATATGGGCCCAATATACATTAGGCCAATATGAAAAAGGAGGTATAGAAGACCATATTGGGTATCTTAAGACAAGAATGAACTGGTCAGAAATGGTCAATTTTCAATCTCCAAGAGATCTTAAATGATTCATAAGTAGGGCTAAATTTTCATGATATATGTAATAAATTGAGGTAAAATTATAAAAAAAAATATAAATTGGGGGAAAATTATACAAAAAATAAAAAATACATGTAAGTAAAGTAAAGTAAAGTAATCCCACAACAGGCCTCAGGAGGCCCTTGGGGTAGTAGGAGGTTAAGGCTCCCACTTTTTTCTACACAATCGGCACTTTATGTCAGCTGGGTTGTCAGCCCTGCGTGACGGCCGCCATTACCCCAGAACAAGCGTCTGGTACTCATTTCCGTTAGAGGCTGAGTCGACCCCAGGGCCATAGTGCCGCCTGAGGGTTTGAGTCAGTTTAAAAATCCTGACCCCAACGGGACTTGAACCCTCGAACCTCCGGCTTATAGCTCAGTGCCATAACCACTACGCTACGGCGTATTATAATAAAATCATATTTTAAAATTTAAATAATTGTCAAACAGATAATGAAATTATATATGATTACAAAGGAAACTCAAACATACACTGTTTAACTTAACCCATCAGCGTGGAGTGCCGTGCACCGCCCGCATAAATAACCACTTCTTCTCTGCGGAGTGACGGGCACCGCCCGCATGATTTCTTTACCAAAACTAGTTCTTATTTTTCGGAAATGATTCACTAAATAAACTATTAAATAATATAAATTTGTAGAGGAAAGAATACACTTTTATTTGATATAAAGACTTAATAATATAACTTATTTTCAAATTGTGTAATTTATTGTTAAATGTGGCTAAGTTTGAAGTTCTCATTGAGCATGTTCTATATCCGGCGCATTTGATTTATTCATTCCTTGTAAAAAATATACAATGACAACACAATCTTATAGAGAAGATCTCAAGCTTTCAATTGACATACAATTTGTATTTTATATATTTTTTTGATCATGTAGTTCCTCATTGTTTTTATGGACTGTGGTAGAGACTGATAGTCCACATTTTTCTGCTCTCTTTTTTGGAAACCATGAAACTATTTAAAACTTTGTTTATATAGCTGAGTTGGTGAAGGTTTCTTCTTTCAAATGAAATGTGTGACACTTATATGGCACCAAAATTTGTGAAAGAAATTCTATTTTGAATGAGTGGCTCTGTTCAAACCTGTTAGACTAGCTTGAGGGTGGCAGTGTTTTGCCATGGCCCCTACAAATAAACATAGTGAGAATATTACAAAACGATTAGACAAGGAACTGGAAAATGAACATAAAATTGATCGTAGATTATAATATAAATATAGGATCCTTGGACCTAATAGACTAATTTTGTTACATGTATATTAGTTGGAAAAGAAGAAAATAAAAACTAGTACATGAAAATATTTTTCGCCTTCTAAACATTGCTAATTGAACAGCATGATTAACTTTAGGGGGAATTCACCACAAAATATTTTTTGCATTGATCTTGGTGAAGCATAACTTGTGCAGCATAGGGGTGGGGTAGAAAGAAAGATTCCCGGATGTCATTCAACAGCACCGAGATCAGTTACAAGGCATTTTCTGGCAAGAATACCACCGAGAAGAAATAACCAAGCCCACCCTAACAAACCATGTGTTGTGTGTTATAAAAAAAATAGAAAGATACAGTATTTAGATGCTCTGATATGAAGCGTGATTATGTGTGGAGGGGTGCTTCAAATCAATCTCAACTAAATTAATTTCTAAGGTATTGTAAATTTTATTTGTACTATTGTAGTTTACAATTATTATAATTAGCCTCACGTTTAGCTGAATTTATGTTAAAATTTCTATTTAGTTATTTTAAATATCAAACGAGATATAAATGTTTTACAAAACTTTGTTTTCTAACTTACAAATTTAAATGCTATTCCAAGAACTCCTCCCTCATCTGAGAACCGTCAGGCATTTAAATCCCCCCACGCTGATGGGTTAAACAGAGATTAATTAACAAACAAAAGATTGATATAATATTCTTAGAAAAATATTATATCAAATTTAAACACAGGCTATTTAACAAACAACAGATTAATAATGATATTTTGGAAGGGAAAAATAATTATCATAAGTAATGAAACGAGTGAATTTATCTAGATAATTTGGAAATCAAGAGTGGCATTTGTTAGAACTATTTATCGAATAAAATTAAGCTGTTTACTCATAAATTGTTGTTTAACTATAGTTATTTTAAAATATTTATATATTTAATGTAAATGGCGATGTTTGAAAACAAATCAGAAATGTGAGGTTATGTTCATTCACTGCTGCTTGATCATATTATTTATTGCCAAATAAGATCGCAATATTGTAAGAGTGCACCCAAGTGGAGAAATAATGAAACACATCAAACTATATATCATAATCAACATTACGGGTTATTAATTAATTTTTTTAGTAAACAACTTAGTAAAATCAAGGAATCTTTTCATTATTTGCTATATTCAATGTATTTGTTGGAGAAAAATAATGACCTGTTCAGAACATTAAAAAGGAGGAGCTTTCTTTATCACAAAAGCAGGAGCTGATAAAGAGAAATCGATGAAGAGCGAGTTGGTTGTAAACCAACATTCATTGAAATGTGATTGGTCATTGACTAGCATTTGTGGCATGAGTTAAATAGTCAAAATAAATGTTTGAACATGTGATGTGGGGACATATAAGATTTCCAATCTAGAAGGTATAAATGATGAACCACTTGTTCAGACAGACATCTTAGGACTCTTTCTGGAAGAGTCAGCGACAAGTGGACCTTCCTGCCTTGGGCATGTATTGCAGATCATTATTTGTAAGTAGCGATCAATTGTTTTATATATATATATATATATATTCTAATTATCTGGTGGATTTTCTCTCATAATATTATACTTTAAAAAAGTTGAAGTTTAATCTTGGAAAATAATATTATAAAAACTTAGGAGTAATGTTTTGTACAAAAGATAATTTAATTTTAAAACTGCTAGGAACTCACTTGGTCTCTCTCAAATGCAGATTCTTCTTTAAAATATTTAAAAAATTATTTATAAGTCCTAAAACAAAGGTTTGATTGAAATTGTATTGTGCAAACAGTAATAACATTGTTAAAATTATGTTGTGGTAAAATAAAGTATATATATATGTAACTTAACATCCTTTATTTCTAATTTAGTATAGGCCTGCTATGCTACCCAAAGGCCTCCATCAGTATAGAGACCCCCTTTCGCAACAATATAGCACATATTATTGGTGAGACTGATATGTTTCTTGTACAACCAAAAGAAATAATACTGCAAACATAATTGTTTTAAATGATGTATCTTTTGAGAATGTTTCTAGTTTTTGACACCTTGGCTTGACACTTACTGATGATAACAACATGCTAATCAAGATAAAGGAAATAAATAATAGTTTTAAAAAACTAAAAGAACACGCTTTATTAGAAAACTAAAAAATGAAAAATAATTTTAATTTCCAGTACGCTTGGGATAAAATAAAGTGGTGAACAAAAAATCATCTCCAACATATATAGAATAAAATTAGAGTTATCAACAAAAAGTAAATAATTTTACCATCAAAAGCGTGGGGTGCTCCATATCAATTAAAATATTTGATTATAAACAGATATTGGTAAAAGTAAGCTCTCTAAGAAGAAAATGTAAAAATCATAAGAATCACCCCACGCTTTTGATGGTAAAATTATTTACTTTTTGTTGATAACTCTAATTTTATTCTATATATGTTGGAGATGATTTTTTTGTTCACCGCTTTATTTTATCCCAATCGTACAGGAAATTAAAATTATTTTCCATTTTTTAGTTTTCTAATAAACTTTGTTCTTTTAGTTTTTAAAACTATTATTTATTTTTTATTTTTTAGTTTTAATATTTTACAGAATAAGATAAAAATGTAAATATCTTTAAATTCGATACTATTGTAGTATGAGCTAAAAGTAATACTCTTCTATAAAAAACCCTCCCAGCCAGATTTGAACCAGCGACGTATGGATTACTGAAAC
Source organism: Diploptera punctata (assembly GCA_030220185.1). NCBI lineage: Eukaryota > Metazoa > Arthropoda > Insecta > Blattodea > Blaberidae > Diploptera > Diploptera punctata. Next base: position 322,157 of record JASPKZ010007698.1, on the reverse strand, counting down.
TATATACCACTAAGAGTTCACTGCTCTACCAACTGAGCTCTTACAACGATTGACTAAAAACTCGACAAGTCCCTAACCTATTACACCAGTTTTCATTTTTTGATTTTCGGATGATTCTGGCCAGGATTTTAGAAACAAAATATGAAATTATTGTATTGTCACGGGTCCTCTACACATATACAAAGTTTCAAGTCGATCCAATGTTTCTAAGTGGGTGAAACTCGCATTGAAAGATTCCGTTACATTGATACAAAAACACGTTTTTTGATTTTCTGATGATTATGGCCAGGATTTTAGAAAATAAATATGAAATTATTGTATTGTCATGGGTCCTCTACAAGTATACAAAATTTCAAGTCGATCCGATGATTTTAAGTGGGTGAAAATCGCATTGAAAGATTCCATTACATAGATAGATAGATAGATACAGGTCAAGCTAATATAAAGCGTGTAAAAATTGCTATGAGTAATCAATGTCTTAGAGCACAAGAAAAAAATTATAAGAACCAGATATATCATATCTCAAGAAAAGTTAAAGCTAGAATTTATAAGACAATTATTAAACCTGGACCATACCTGAACAAGCAACAACTATTTTAAACATTTGGGAAAGGAAAATCTTAAGAAAAATGTATGGTCCTGTTTATGAGAAGGGTGTTTGGAGAATCAGGACCAACTCTGAATTACATGTATTATATAAGGACGCAAATATTGTCACTGATATAAAAATCAGACAGTTGGAGTGGCTGGGCCACATCAACAGGATGGACAACAATAGAACTCCTAAAATATTATATGTCAAACCAAGTGGTAAAAGAAGAGTTGGAAGCAAATCTCGGTGGTTAAATGATCTACAGGATGACCTTGTGAGACAGGAATTAAGAGATGGAGACAACAGAGCTTTGGAATGAGTGAATTGGGCAGCAATTCTTAAGGAGGTCAAGGCTAAAATAAAAGGGCTGTAGGACCACAGATGGTGATATGTTCCTTAAATATATACATAAGTGCTATTTATACAAAAAACTAATTGAATTAAGGTACTTTGTTAAGTCATATTTATTCATATTTTGCCATTTATATGTGACAGTGCATATTATAGCAATTTATTGTTCATATTCTTCATATTTTTACTCTTTCAAGAAATGAAGAAATTTTTATCATACAATTTATTTCTTCCATGTTCATTTGAGCCGTTAAATTTCTCAGAATTGTGTTTCTTGTAAAATCTATCTTCCTCTCATATTAAGTTTCAATTCACAGTATGACTTTTCCCTTATGCATATATCTAAACAAATGTTTGTGTATTATCTCGCGACAACCAGGTAGCTACTGGAACCTGTCCTTTATAATCTGGGCATCAGACTGCAAAGAAATGTCTCATTAAAATTCATCGGAGAACATTTTGTTAAACAACTCACCTCATAGGATTCATGCTTCCATGATACCACGAACACAGTCATGTTTGAAACCGCGGTATCATGGAAGCATGAATCCTATGAGGTGAGTTGTTTAAATAAAATGTTGGTTGGTATCTAATGTCGAGCACTTGATAATGAAATCATTCGCTCTCTTGCACTCCAATATTTAGCAGAAAGGCTGGTCTCTTCTACAAAGGCTGGACAACGGAGGAGATGGTTTCTTTCCACATCTTCATTTAAATTGCAAAAAGGGCATTTAGGTGAATCTGTTATGCCAATTCTGTGTAGGTGTTTATTCAAGCAGTCATGTCCCGTTAGCAGTCTGAATGTTGCTACTGCAGATTTTCTTTGTAATGTAGTAATGTCATAAGCTTGTAGATTTTCCCATTCCTTTCCAGATGTTTTGGTGGTGTATTCTTCTCTAAGTTTATTGATGTATTTATTTGAGATAATTCTTTTGATAGAGTGAAAGGAAACTGGAGCAGAAGTTGGGTTTGAAACAATTTTGCTACCCTTCTTGGCTAGAAAATCGGCTATTTCATTGCCTGTCACTCCACAATGGGCCGAAATCCATTGAAGTACAACTTTTTTATGTAGACGGGATAAATGTTTTATCATTTTGTGACATTCGATAATTTTGATGCTTTTGGGTGTTGTGTCTCGTGTTATAGCAAGAATGGCTGCTTTGGAGTCACATAGAATTACAACTTTTGTAAATTTTTGGATGTGATATAAAAGATTTTGTAAACTTAAGAAAATTGCTAGAATTTCGCCATCAAAGTTTGTTGAATTTGTGTTTAGTTTACGATAAAAGGAAAAAAGTGGACATACTGCACCAGCACCAGTGCCACCGTCATTTGGCAGGCTGGAGCCATCTGTAAAAATATGTATCCATTCAGGAGCTGGGTATCTTAGATTTATTATTTTCAGTGACATTTGTTTTAAATAAAATGTTCTCCAATGAATTTTAATGATTATACCTCATAATGCTTACTTCCCAATATTAATTTAATATAAATGTCTCATTGTTTAATTGAATCTTGTTGAATTCGAAAGTGTGCGTAGTATAGTTCAGGATAAATAAAGTGAAGAAAAATACTCAAGTAAATTTAAAATATTTCTTGTCTCAATAAGGAGAGAAAATGTTTTTGACTGATGGGAAAATACTGTAAACTGTGTGACATAAGAATAACTGCAGAAAAATCATTCAATATTCAGCAGCATGTGACTTCAGAAAGACACAAACTTGGTATACACAAACTGAAAATGGAAAAACACTACAGCAAATGCTCGTGGTGGAATCCTGCCAATCTTATTCACCATTCTGTGAAGAACTTTTACAGCCTTCCTTTGTGCTGACATTCACCTACGTAAACTGAATCATCCAAAACTTTGTGCATTTAAAAAAAAACACAGGAAAATATTTTCCTGATTCTTCCATTTTAATAAAGGACTATGTCAGTCAAAGCTGTGAAAAAAACTATGCAACAGATCAGAAAACGGGATGCAAATAAAAGAAAAAATAGGTATCAATTAATGAAAACACAGACTCTATGGGAACATATATTGCAAATGTAATTGAGGGAATTTGAAGAAGATGGTCCATTGATCATTTTCTAATAAACTGTGAACATTTAGAAAGGGCAAATTTTTCATCCATTAGAAAACTGTTTGACAGGTTTATGGCTGTAATATGGCATGAAATGCATTCAACGCGACAATGTACTACTGCTTGTAATGGATGCTGCGCCTTATATAGTGAAAGCTGCCAATTCACTCAAAGCATTATGTAGTAAAATAGCGCATGTTATTTGTATAGCTCACGCCTTACACAGAGTTGCAGAAAAGATTGATAGTCAATTAAGTGAGGTTGATCAATTAATTGAGTGTATCAAAAAAAGTCTTCTTGAAAGCACCTTCGTGTGTCACATCAAATAAGTTGGTAACTCCAGACATTTCCTTGCTGCCTTCTCCCATTTTGACAAGAGGACTGATGCCTGAAACTATTACTACCAGAACTTCAAAGTCGTGAAAAACACCACTGATTCATTTGACAGCATTGAAAGCTGCTTCAAATAGACTAGCTCAAGAACTAGTGTCTAATGACAACAATTCAGGCAAACTTACATATCAAATCAAATTTTGGATTTCTTCCTGCTACTAAAACTGCTTTTTGAACAATAAAAACTTCCACCAGTGAAGCAGATAGAACTAGGGAAAAAAAAAAACTTTCTCACATTCTTTATATTTAATCTGACTATTTAACTCATGCCACAAATGCTAGTCAATGACCAATCACATTTCAATGAATGTTGTTTTACAACCAATGACAGTTGTGTTTCACCTCGCTCTTCATCGATTTCTCTTTATCAGCTCCTGCTTTTGTGATAAAGAAAGCTCCTCCTTTTTAATGTTCTGAACAGGTCATTATTTTTCTCCAACAAATACATTGAATATAGCAAATAATGAAAAGATTCCTTGATTTTACTGAGTTGTTTACTAAAAAAATTAATTAATAACCCGTAATGTTGATTATGATATATAGTTTGATGTGTTTCATTATTTCTCCACTTGGGTGCACTCTTACAATATTGCGATCTTATTTGGCAATAAATAATATGATCAAGCAGCAGTGAATGAACATAACCTCACATTTCTGATTTGTTTTCAAACATCGCCGTTTACATTAAATATATAAATATTTTAAAATAACTATAGTTAAACAACGATTTATGAGTAAACAGCTTAATTTTATTCGATAAATAGTTCTAACAAATGACCACTCTTGATTTCCAAATTATCTACATAAATTGGAAATCACTCGTGGCATTACTTATGATAAATCCATAAATCAGATTAAGCATGAAGAATGTGAGAAAGTCTACTTAGGAAAAACTAAGAAAAATTTGAAAACCAGAGTGAAAGAACATCTCAGGAACGTCAAGAAAGGGAAGTAGAAAAATCTGCAGTGGCTGCCTTTGCATTGTCCGAAAAACATCTTATCGAAAAGAAGGCTAAATTATTAAAACAAACAGAAAAAACAAAAGAACTCACTGTTTGGGAAAAAAATTACATTCAACAAAAAACCAAAAAGGAGAAATTAATGAACTTTGAAATTCCCAGGGAAAAGACCTGAGTTTGAGGTTTTTCAGTCTACCAACAGAGGGAGCGAAAGGCAGATCTTCAGGATGACAACAATGGTCACAAAATTACTGGAGATGGAACTGAAGTGTAAAGTTCTGAAACTAGTTAAAAAATATATAAAAGAAGATTATGAGGTGAATGATAAAAAATTGTACCTAAATAAATATACCTCATAGTGTGAATTCATTAAAAAGGTAACTTAGAAGATGTAAATTTCAAATTCAAATGAAGTTTGCCCAATTCTTTTCTCATCAAACACACAAGAAATTTTAGAACGATTGGCTAATTCACATTCTAAGGCATTTATTTCCTTGATGTCAACATCAATAATTTTCCAAGGAACCATTCCTTATTTATGGTAAAATTCTCTCCAACAAATGTGTTTCTACAATACCTAACCAGTCCTGTGACGTAATTTGAAAAATCAAAACAATTTATTTTATAAGTTTAGGTATTTATGGATGATAGAAGAATAACTAACTAACTCACTGGCACTATTGAACATGTAGCCTCATGGTCATGTGGACATAAGCTCTCCATTCAATCCTATTCTGAGGTAACATTTTCCAACCATCCCATGTATAATGTGCTTCCCTCAAATCATGATTAATATTGTTATCCCACTTCATTCTTGGTCTGCCTACTGGGTGATTTCCCTCTGGTTTACACATAAGTTTCAATGTCTCTTTCATTCCCCATTTATGCCACATGTCCTGCAAATTGCAGTCTACAAGACTTATCTCTTCTTATTATATCTGGTTTCCCATAAAGATTATTTAACTCAATGTTATGTAGGCCTGTAGTCAATAGGAGAAAACCAAAAATAATTCTGTCATATAAACCAAGAGGACAACGAGAACCTGGATGACCAAGACAGAGATAGAATCAGGCCGGAACAGGCCATTAGGACTAAACCATGAAAGGAAGAAGGATTTCCGGTATCATCAACTTCAAGGATTGGTTCCTTTAGGATCTTTCATGACTCCAAAATTGTTTTACTGGTCTGTCCACCTTTTTGTTAAACTTCCTAAAATGGTATAATTAGGAGAAATTTTGGAAAACAAATGAGGAAAGAAATCCAATTGAGATTTCATAATGCCATAGCCAAACCTGCTCTACTATATGGAAGTGAATGCTGGACACTTCGAGCAAAAGATAAATCCCGCATTAATAGTTCACAAATGAGATTCCTCCGATCACTAACTGGAGTAACATTAAGGGATAGAATGAAAAGTGATGAGATAAGGATGCAGTGGAATAGTAGGGAAATGGTTGAACATGTACAAAATTATCAGATTAAATGGTTCCAACACGTCCAGAGAATGTCAAATTCCCGTTTACCAAAGATGATTTACCACCTCAACCCTAAAGGCAAAAGAGACCTCGGAAGACCCTTCAACCAATGGAAAGATCAGTTTTTGTAGTCGCAGAACCGGCATCATCACCCAATACTGCATTCGGAAGAAGAAGAAGATTAATTTAATAAATAATGCTATAGCTGTGTGGAGTCCCTTCACGGTTCAGGCAAAAATTTTTCTCTTTACAATTGATTTACAATAATTTAATTGTTTATTAATTTACTTATTTCTATCATAGTAATAGCTTTAGCTTCTCAATATTAATTTAATAAATAATGCTATAGCTGTGTGGAGTCCCTTCATGTCTTCTTCAGGTAGAAGCCATTCATTGTGTATTTGTAAATGATGATTCATTGCAATTGAATGTGGGACCAGTAGAATAAATGTAAAGGAAGGATTTCTGCTTGGATGGGAATGAAGCCTGGATTAGCTCAGTGGTCTGAGCGTTAGCATGGAAAGCTAAAGGTTCGGGGTTCGATTCCCAGTTCAGGCAACAATTTTTCTCTTTACCATTGATTTACAATACTTTAATTGTGTTTATTAATTTACTTATTTCTATCATAGTACTAGCTTTAGCTTCTCAATATTAATTTAATAAATAATGCTACAGCTGTGTGGAGTCCCTTCATGTCTTCTTCAGGTAGAAGCCATTCATTGTGTATTTGTGAATGATGATTCATTGCAATTTAGGGCCGGTTTCACCAACATCGGTGAAATTTAACCTTCACAACGAGTTACATAACCGGGTGAAAAATAACTAAGCATGTTTGCGTTTTACCACGCCATATAACACCGACGTAAACAAACGGGCGGTTTATCATTAAAATTATTTTGAATCGTATATTTCTCATACCTCATATTCAAGCGGAACAAATTTGAAGGAGGGGAAAGAAATGCTATTGGTTGTTACTTATCGCGTTACCATAGAAACCAAAATAAACACATTGAACCAACACAAACACGTTCCACAGATCACGTCGTATATAGTACACGTGGTACATTTGCCAGAAATAAAGAACATGTCCAACGAAAGATTTTCAAAACTATAATAGAATTAATATAGAAACGTTGAAACTATAGGAAATAAGAAACTATCCATAAAACATGCGTAACGGCGAAAAATATTTTTTCTTGATTAGGCCTGTTTTTAAATTAACCTAATGATTGATTTAAAAACACTTTTACATTAATATAATATAATATGGTAGTGTATATTATCATCATCATCATCATTGGAATGCTTTAGTATATTTGGGTTATGTAAAAGTTTTCATGGAACAAGCCATTTTAATGGTATAAGAAGAGTAATTATTTTGGTTGGGACCATGTATTAGTGTTTATAAAGTATCTAATCCATCTCCTGACAATGTTGCTGCTGTCAACTCTCATTCTTGGAAGAATTATTTAATAACATGCAAAATGATGATGATAATGCAAGTCATGTTATATATATATATATATATATATATAAGGTGATTTGGAGCCATCAAGCAACAAATCTGATGAGAGGTCCTTCAAAAAAATTCCAACATTTCTCCCTCTCAATACATAGAATTGCTAGATTACAAACCCTTGTGCTTCATGGTTATTCAGGTGTAATCATAATGTAGGAAAGTCCTGTCTGCGGATGAACTTGTGATGAAACAGATTAGTTTAATTTGTAAAACTTGGAGTAGATCTTGGGAAGCTCAATTTTTTTGGTTGTTCCTGGACCTATTATAAGAACAGTGAGAGTTTTCTTTTTGTCTTACATATATTCATTATTTTCATTGTTGCACTTTGGAATACTCCAACCCAGTCTTAAGGAATTTCACTAAAAATGTTTGACTTTATCAGACCCATACCCTTGTCATATTCTAGGTATGTAGGTCCACTTATTGGGAATGTGACAAGAACTGACTGCAAATGTGTCTTCTCATGAACAATGTAGTGTAAATATCTAAAGAGCATGTAATTTTTATTTGCCCTCCTGCAGATTCACAGAATATATTTAACTACTGGATTTTTGGGTTAAGGATGTTTGTAATATACTGATTAATAAGAAATGAAGTTACCTTATTGGCTCCTTTCCTACCATGAGTTTCAGAATAAATATAGAAAATGGCCTTGTTATCAAACAACTTTTGAATGTTGAAAGAAAAGTAGCTAAATTTTTGCTTGTAATATACGATGTTTGGACAGGGGAGATTTTTCTGAAAATCCATGGAAATAAATTTAGTACTTCTCTTCCATGCTTCCCTCTGGCCATTATAAATAATCTCAGTTCTTGCTATGTGAACCTTGTTTTCAGTTTCAAGATACATTACCTTCTTCTTTATCTCCAGCCTCATCTCTTCATTTGCAGTGGTACTTAACTGAACAGGAGCGACTTCTTATTAGCAGTAAATTCATCACAGATACTATATGAATCGTTTCTGGGGTATCCAAATTAAATGTTGAACTGTGTTATGAAAATGGTTTAATACATTTCAGAAGATATAAAGTTTTCAGAATAATTGTCTTTATACATGTTATACGTTGTTAAAATACACAGTTCCCCAGGTAAATACAACTTCTGTTTTCTTTATGCTATAATGGCTTTCAGGACCCTTAAATTATGTGTGTTCCATAACCAGTTTTGGACAATTTGGTCTGCCTGTTGGTGTGTTTGCCTCTCATATCCTTGCCTATCTCTGCATTAGTATTTATAGATTTTCGGATATTTTCAATTCTCTACTTTGAAATGGCATTTATAAACCTGAAAACTTTTTTACATATATCTTTATTTCATTTGCATCATTTTCATCTGAAATTCTTACCTTGTATCTGAAACTTTACTATGAAGGAGAGCATCATCTTCATTTATTTTGGCCTCCTCTGTTTAATATTGTGGGACCAAACATATAAAGTTAATAGTGAGTGGAGAACATATTTTTAATAACTCGCCTCATACAATTTCAAATTTATTTGATTTAAGACCATTGGTTTCGAATGAATTTTTCATTCATCTTCAGTTTATTTTCATGACTCCAACTGTTGAAATTCTATGTTTGTTGATTTCACCATGGTTACCTCTAATTCTGCCATCTTTGGTTGGCTTTATAAATTTTTTTCTATAGGAATATCAAAATTCATTGATCGATATTCATTATTTTGAATGAATATCTTCTCCCAAACTGTTCATTCTAATGGTTTATCCAATTGTTTCAAATTGTGAAATTGAAAAATCAGCAATTGCTGCACATAGTTTATTAGAACATCATAAAATTAATAGAGATGCAAAACTTTTGAAACAATTGGATAAACTATTAGAATTAACAGTTTGGGAGAAGATATTCATTCAAAAGAATAAATATTGATCAATGAATTTTGATATTCCTATAGAAAAAAAATTTATTTCAAAATTTATAAAGCCAACCGAAGATGGCAGCATTAGAGGTAACCATGGTGAAATCAACAAACATAGAATTTCAACAGTTGGAGTCATGAAAATAAACTGAAGATGAATGAAAAATTCATTCGAAACCAATGGACTTAAATCAAATAAATTTGAAATTGTATGACGTGAGTTATTAAAAATATGTTCTCCACTCACTATTAATGATATAACCTCATAATGTTTACTTCCCAATATTAATTTTAATATATATAAAGATTGTGCCACTAACACTGTAAATTTTGAATTTGTTGATTCATTTATTTTGCTGATTTACATCAATATGTTTTAAACATTTTAACCTACAATTACAGGAGTCTCCAGTTTCATGAATCTGAGCTCTCAATTTTTTGTTAGTATCTTTCATCCTGCCAAAAACTCTTCCTCTTCTTACAGCTTTCATAAGATACACTGTTATTGAGCATACTCATTCACTTTGAATGTATGTGATTCCAGTTTTCACTTTTCTCGCACAATATTACTAGTAAAACAACATATGAAGCAATACAATGAAAAAATAGTGTACATGTAATTCTCCTCCCAAATCAGACCTATAATGAATAAATCTACACCTGCACTGCAACAGTTAGATTAAAATGACTTGCCTTCCTTTTCCCCTGTTCACTATAGACTTACCTTTTTTTTTCACTATCAAATGGGCCTTGGGTTCGATCCCCGGTCGGGACAGTTTTTCTGGGTGGGGTTTTTATCTGGGTTTTTCCTCACCTGTAAGACAAATGTCAGGAAAACTTTAAGGCCCAAACCGTCCCCGAAATCATATGGCCATCGCAATCATCGTCATTCATATTCATCTTAGATTAAGCTTGGGATTAGGGACTCTCCTGGTGCACCACTATCATCATCCATCATATCATCGGGGCAACGTAACCCCGCCTTCCAGGCGCCCCAACCTCAGAAGTGGGTTACAAGTATGCTATGCCAGGAGAGAACACCAGGAATGTCGAAGGACAACCTGGGGCATTTGCAAAAAAAAAAATCTCAGTGACTAGCCTTACTTTTTCTCCGTAATTTAGCCCATATAAAATTCACTGCTCAAGCTATATGAATGTGCCCTTAACTGATTTTTTTTTTATCACATTTACTGACTTACCTCTCTTTTTCCCTATAGTCTTCAATTCCATCACTGCATTTACTCAAGGAAAGATAGTCTCCAACGTAACATACAGGAATATTAATTAAATTATTTGGAGTCTGTTCATCTTACCTCAATATTAATGTTGATTGATCTTGAACATGTTTCGCTTATATCATAATCATTGATATGCTAGAATCGAAACACGTTCAAGAACAAATCAACATTAATATTGAGGTAAGATGAACAGACTCCAAATAATTTAATTAAAAGAACCTCAAAATATTACTTCCTAAAATAAAACATTAAATACAGGAATATGTTTGAAAATGACTTGAAAACACTAGTGGAAATTATATTTTATTTAATATTTTTCAAAATTATACAATAATTCATGTAAATCAACTCTATTATTTACTGCTTCAAATATCTTATTGTTTCTATCAGATATAACAAACTGCAAAACAATAAGACTGAGGAACATGTATATAATTTACTCATTTTATAATTTCATACTGCGTAACATTCTACAGCATCTCTCAAATGTTCACAGGCAATCAGTTCTAGTAAAATATTTAAAATTGTACTGCACATTTTAAAGTTACTGACTATTATTTTGAATAGTTTATATTAGTTGCATGTTATGAACACCAAGCTAATTAAGAAAATATATGTATAACAATAAATCACATAAAAACCTAAAATATTTTAAAATTATTACAGTATCATCACTGATTAAAATATTATAGAAACAAAACTATAATTAACAATTTACTCTACAGTGGGATTTGACGAGCTTCACTTTACACCATTGTTGTCTCGGTTAAAATTATATTTTTCTTTCTCAAATAATGCAACTAAATTGAGATTAAGAACATCCTGAAGTACTTGCTCACCTGCATATCTTAAAATATTGTGTAAAACATCAGTAGCCCCATGATATGAAATTCATTAATCAGTTTTAAATTAATTCCTACATCACTTCCTAGAACTGAAGAGCTTCTCAGTAACCTTCAACATTCTGATTTAAGATTCATTGTACATGTTGTCTGCAAGTGTGTAACAAAGAAGACAGAAATACATTAACATGGACATCTATTTCAATATATGTATCATCTTGAAATCCATCTCTCCAAACCCAATTATGAAAAAAATAATTTATAGAGAAATTATAACAAAGTTATATGACCTAACTAACAACGTTACATTTTACAATATGAGAAATGTAAGCTAGAGTGAGTTATTTTTTAAGCTTTTGTAAGTTTAAGACTGATGTGTATAAATATTTATAACTGTTAGACCTAATAGTTGCAAATGTTATAATTTGCCATAAATTGTTCTTCATAATTTTTTACTCAATTATTAAATATATTGCTGTCATTGCTGCAACGATGTCACAAAATTTCATATTTGATTTACAAATAGCCTTCACTTTTAAAGAGAAGTAGTATTTAAAGTTACTTGAACTATTAGTAATTAAATGAATCATGATTTTTTCTTACCTCATACATCTATGTTTCTTTAAACACAGAAACATAGATGTATGAGGTAAGAAAAAATCACGATTCATTTAATTATTATTAATTGAACCTCATAATGTTAAAAATTCCCAAATTTAATATATAAATACTTGAAGTATTCTGCAACACCATCACCAGATCTTTATTCTTTGTTTGTGTAATCCATTGAACATCCGGTCTTTAGGGATGTAGCTTGAAGTCGAGAACTTGCAATGGCACAACTGACTCGGTAGACAATCTTAGGACTGTTGATCTCCTGACCCCTCCTGAATGACGAACAACTTATCTAATCATTGTCCAAAGCCAGGAGCAGCTGATTTATTGGAGAAATGGCTTGATTTCTAAAAAAAAAAAAGCAACATGTAATATAAACTTATTGTGTTGTACAAATCAACTCACATAATACACGCATATAGCAGTACAAGTGAATTATTCATAACTAGCAGAAGTTATTTTATCAATAATTAAAATTATAGATTTCACAATCAACATAGTATACCATTGGTGTATAATACATAAGGATTACTGAATGCTGGCTCAACTGCACTTTTACTAGCGCTTGATTTTTCAGTTATATTATTGTAAACTATAGCTCTTCTTTTGTATTTACTAACATTATTTATTATTTTAAACTTTTTCAAACAATTTTATAACATTATTAGACAGTTTTGAAGTATTTATTTAAATACGCAAATCACAATATTATGACATTGTTAGACAATATTGTGATGCTAACTGCTATTTTCTCCACAGAGTATATTACTTAGTCTATGATTTTTCTATCGCTGTTTTGGGTTATCGCTGTTGGATCAGCGTTAGGGAGCGATAAGTAAGTGTACACCCATTTTTAATAAAGTTTGGTAATTTTAATATTATTAATATATCTTTATAACATAGATTTGGGGACTTATTGCAAATATTGGTCATTTAAATTTCATAGCGACGGATAGTAATCGAGGATGATAATCAATATGTGGTTCGATTGTGGGTTATCGGTGGCTCTACAAACTCTGGTGCATGCGCACTGTTAATCTATAGGACTTTGAAAATATTTGACGCTAGTTTAAGTGCAGTTTTCCCCTGTATGCTTAGTAACTTGCATTTCTTACAATTTGTAACTTCTGTGTATCATAGATTTGCATATGCTGATATATCAAATGTTATCATTGATCTGCAGTTACTTCATGAATTATTTTTAGTGCTACAGGTGTGTAGTCTACAATATTAAGACTCGTCAAAACATATTATTTAAAGAAAAGTAGGGAAAGCCGAAAAGTAGTATTACAGAATTAGAATAATAAAATCAAATAATAGAGAAACTGCTGCATTGCATATAATGACTGTTCTGTTCTGGAACATGTTTTCAGAGAAATACTTGATCTTACAATTAATGACAATATATGTTAGGCCACTATACAATTTTAGTATAATTCCCACTGTTTTAACGTTAAATAACAGGAAAATTTTCTTGGATGTCAGATATATTACCGGTACTGATTATCTACAAGGCATTTAAGATTAACACATTTTTGGAAATTATCTCTAGAAATATTTGTATTTAGACCTAGGATCTCATTACTTGTTCTATATAATAGGTATATACATACTAGATTTAAATTACGGTACTTGCTAACAATTTCAACAAAAATAGGCCTACTGTATTTAATATCCCAAAATATTAGGAATGTCAAATAAAACCAAATATTTTATAAAATATATTTCTGTAACTGGTAATTAAATATATAGTTCAAAAAATAGTCCATAAATAATAAACATAACCTCACATTATTTTGTAATGATACTAACTTGGTTTTAAATATGTATTCATGAGTGAATAAAATTAGTAATTCATTGTGTAAAGTACTGGTATTATACATGAATAAAGTAATTTTCATTAACGAATTAAACTTACTTGTACTCGTATTTATGCCTGACTTGTTTTATATAATAGGACAGTATTCATACTAGATTTATATTATTTGCTAACAATTTTAACAAAAATAGGCCAACTGTATTTAAGAACTCAAAATATTATGAATATGAAATAAAACTCAAATACTTTCTAAAATATATTCTGTAATCAGTAATTAAACATATTGTTAAAAAATAGTCAATAAATAATAAACATAACCTGACATTATTTTGTACCGATACTAACTTGGTTTTAAATATATAAGCATGAGTGAATAAAATTAGTAATTCATTGTGTAAAGTACTGGTATTATACATCAATAAAGTCAGTTTCAATAATGAAATAAACTTACCTCTCCGATGATCCAAATGTACAGTAGCCTATCAGGTACACAGGCCTGGTATCTTCGAAAGTCTGCGATATCACTGTAATCGTAATTTTCAAACTATTCACACAGTTCTTCTACCCAACTAGAGTATTTTCAATGCAATTGGCCTTCAAAATAATAATTAAAACCATATTCACTTTCAATGTTAAAAATGTCCAGTCTTTCACACGCCATTTTAATATAGGAATCACCCTCCGTTATATATCACCCTCTGATTTTACCGACCAAATTTGTCCGGTTACGGTTTACTAACGAAATACGACGAAATAACTCCCGGTGAAAAGTTACTGTTGATGGTGAAATGCAAATTGTAGTGAAGCTGGGAAACGCGCCGTTTAATTCACTGGTAACACTGTTACCTGTGTTGGTGAAACCGGCCCTTAATGTGGGACCAGTAGAGTAAAGGTAAAGGAAAGATTTCTGCTTGGATGGGAATGAAGCCTGGATTAGCTCAGTGGTCTGAGCATTAGGACGGAAAGCTAAAGGTTCGGGGTTCGATTCCCGGTTCAGGCAAAAATTTTTCTCTTTACTATTGATTTACAATAATTTAATTGTGTTTATTAATTTACTTATTTCTATCATAGTAATAGTTTTATCTTCTCAATATTAATTTAACTACAGCAAGTTATAATCCCTATGCTATAAAGGTACAGCTCATCTCATAATTTTAAGACATGCCATAGTGCAGATGATGAAGGCAATTGGAAACATGCTACAAGTTAGAAGGTCACAGGTTTGAGTCCTAATGGGGTTGAAATTTTTAAACTAGTTTAAATCTTTTAGTGGTACCATGGATCTGGGCTTGACTCAGTTTCTAAATGAAAATAGTACCAAATGCATGTTTCCCCTAAACAAACAGCTTCAAGCAGGGCTGACATCTGACCTCCTACTACATCAAGGACTTCCTAAAGCCTTAATGGGGATTCTCAGAGAGAAGGTGCATTAAAAATGTCCACGTAACTGTAAGATCCCAGCATGTCAGCAGTTTGATACTCTCTCAGAAAGTCCAATGAATGAAAAAAATTAAAATATTCAAGAATTGTTTGACTCAGAGGACAAAACAATCGACTAATAGATTCAACGTCCATAATGAAAATATCCACCTAATGTGCTGTGCCTAATCACAGTATTCATTTTTTTTAAATCTTATAATAATAAATATTTTATCTACAATTATGTATTATTTGAACACAGGGGTGGGGGTATTGATGGAATGACATTAGTGAGAAGTCATATTAACAGTATATTCACAAATATTTGGGCATTTCCATCATTAAAAATTGGACATTGTAATCTATAGGTTTTATGAACCCGACATTTTCATCATTAAAAATAGGAAATTTCAATCTTTGGACAATACGAATTGGACATTTTTAATAAGTGGGCTTTTCAAGGATATCAACATTTTCTGCACCAGGATATTTTATTGATGGATATTCTTAATTCTATGAATGAATGAATCATTTCTTATCTTAACTCATAGTTTGTTTCTTAACATGGGAACAGCCATTTTCAAGAGGAACATCCCTCCCATTTTCAACCAATATTATGACTTCCGGATTTTTGTTGGAATCTCTATCTATGACATTGCCATCTGGTGTTGATTTGATGAACTTTGAGATCAGGTCCTTGTCCCTGGAAGTTTAAACGTTGATTTAATGGATGATATTTTCTCTGTGATAAATTCTAAATGTATTAAGATGCATTGAAATTACTCAACATTCAAGATTTTAAGAAAGAATACAATCTCATTTTAAACATAGCTAATTTAAATGGTTTTGGAAAGAAATAATTATAAATAAATTAAAGAAATTCAGACAACAAAAAAGATTAAAAGAACACACCAATCTGATTCAAAGAAAGGAAAACAATTCAAGAAAATTACTTATCATCCTGATATACAAACAAATTTCAACATTTTTTAAAGAAATTCAATATTACATTGGCACCGATAAATAAATTTAGCCTTGGCAATCTATTAATAATCAATAAGAAATTGAACATCCCAGATAGTAACAAATCTGGAATTTATCAAATTAGTTGTAAAGACTGCAATAAAGTATACATATGGAAAACGAAAAGGAATTTGGACACTTGCACAAGGAACAATTCAGAAATATTAAAAAAGGTGAAATTGAAAAAATCAGCTATTTCAGCTCATAGATTCTTGGAGAGTCATAGAATTGAAAAAGAGGCAGAACTTCTAAAACATCTGGAAAAACCTTTAGAACTGACAGTTTGGGAGAAGATATATATTCAGAAGAACAAATTTAGATATATGAATTTCGAAATTCCCAATTGTAACGATATAGGCCATACTTAAAAAGAACATAATAATAAAAACTATTATTTAATAATCACATAAAGAAAACTATAAATGAAATATACTAATACTGGAAGATAGGAAATAAATAATCACCTTTTACTAAATAGTCATAATCAAAGTTCTCCAAAGGCTTTTTAGGAAATATAAAAAAAAGGTACAAATTTATGATATTTTATAAGTATCTGGGATTCATTGTTGGAATCTGTTACAACAACACCAGGATGTAGTTCAAAATATCAACATGTTTTGATAGGAAAACCAGAGATTTCCACTTTTACATGAATGAAAGCTTTTGAACTACATCAGGTGAAAGTGAAAGTGGGTAAAAGTTTTTAAGACAATAAGAAATCCCACATGTATGAAATGGAAAGTTAGGTGAACTTTCCACCCGAGTATTCCCCGCAAATTAAAAACGATCAAATAAATATTTGCGATTTTTTAAACAAAATTCGGTCTGGAGGCAGGGACTAAAGTATTCACTTCAGTCTCCCTTGGGACCGGTGAATCCTCTACATGTGTGAGTATGAGTCTTTATTATTTGGTGGATCATTTTAACTTCAAAATTAGACGGTTCTATGAACCATTAAAGACATTGGAACAATTTAGTTTACTGTGAATAACATGCATTGGCAAATAAGAAAACCTAAGGGTCGAATTAAAATATAAAAATTAAAATTAATAATCTACAGTTGATTTAGTTGAACTCTCTCAGGGGAATATTAAAGTTTAAATCAAATTTGGCGCAATCCAATATGGTGAATCTAGCTTCCTTGGCAAAGATGTTTTTAACTGGGTTTTTTTAATGTTTTATGCATTGTTGACATTTATAATAAATGTGTTTTGTTTTATGGTTTTATGTTTCTATGTACATTGTGATGTTCCCACTAACCGAAGGCCAACCGCTCGAGCCAAGGTCAATTAAAATATTGAATCCTTTTTATGCTACGTTATGACCTATGATAAGCTAGGATGTAACATTTTGGTGCCAGCTGTGAAGGGATATTATTCCAAAAGAAACGAACCCTAAACGAAACTTTAGCATCAACTTTTCAAAATTTAAATCGGGAATATAAACATCACAATTAGTGCTAATCATAAAATGAAGATTCTAAGTCTTTGGTTGTCTTCTAGTAAACAGCCGATTGATTAAAAACTAAATACACGAGAGAGACTAGGAATTTAACTGAAGGTTGTTAATAGCAATTACACTGGCTTCAGGAAAAAAAAGGAGAGAAAAAACAGTATTTTTTTGGTGACATTATTGTATATTTTTTGTTGTTGTCGACATGGATGTTCAGATGTTTTATTTTTTTTTGTTATAATATATTCAGATGTTTTATTTTTTTTGTTATAATATATTCAGATGTTTTATTTTATTTTAGGTTGTAATATATTAAGATGTTTTATTTTTTTATATTTGCAGGAAGTTTTATTGACAGATCTTTAAATTTTTAGGGTTATATTATGATTGTGTTTTAACTACTCATTTACAGGAAGTTTATTTTATGTTTATTGTAGTAGTGGAATTATTTTATATTTTGTGTTGTGTTAATTAAGGCAATATCTCATGTTTCATTTTATGAATATGTCGATAACTTTCATTGAGTTTACTGAAGGCCATGAACTGAATGGCATACATTTTTCTTCTATCAAGGTAAGTGTAAAATTTAACGGAATCTTTTAGCAAATTAATCATTTCTGTGCATACCATCATTATGAAAAATAGTCCCAAGGGATTATATGGAGCATTACACGTCACTTCTCGAAATTAGGTTGACAAAATTTTATACTCAATCGTATTAATTTTTGTTATCTACTAAATGTCTAAATTATGGGTGTGCAAAGAGGAATAAGGGATTTGGAACAAACAAGATGGCGAATAGGCAAGGATGAAAACAAAAAAAAATGTGTTAAGGGACGTGAGCAAACATTGATATAAAGAGATAATAATACATGATTGATAATAATTTATCACTTATGTTCCCATCAATTAATCAGACTTCAATTTCTACCCCCTCCACAACAAACAACGTGAATAAATCATAGTCATGGTAACGAAATCCACCATAAAAACATATATCAGAAATTAGGAACATGATTTTTCTTCTTCAGACCAAACCACAAAAAATTAATTCAAAATCTAATCATGTTACTCAGCAAAGAGGATAATGATTCGCTAGTCAAGCGTATACCTAAGAAAGAATAATGTTTAGGGATAAACAAAATAAATCAGTGACCATTTAAACAAACATAATATGACATAAGTAATAATAATAATAATAATAATAAATAATAATAATAATAATAATAATAATAATAATAATAATAATAATAATAATAAGTATGTGTTCTCTAGATGGATTTTTGAAGTTGCTGGTGAAACAGAAAAAAAATTAAGTAGGAACTCAGAGAATAAAATCACTAAATTTTAATGAAGTATTGATTAACCTTTTTGACTTTCAAGGGACTAAATTCAGACTGAATAGTAACCTGAACAATACATTTAGAGGTACAAAAATGCACAGGTATTGATAAGCACATGGGTGGATCCATTATGGGAATTAATAATTAAGTTTAACTCTAACCAACACGATAGGAATATTAAGACAAGCCAATATCATTAAGTTAGATACTTAATCCTAGCCCCCGTATGGTTCAGGGAACCACATGGTGGCTCGCAAAGTAATAAGTAATTCAGAAGACTAACTGGAAAAGGAATTAGGGGAATTAAATTAATTAAAACTAAAAGACTAAAAGAACAACTGTAATAATAAAAAACACGGATAAAACTATGAATAAACTAATATAAAATAATAACGGTAATAGTTAGGATAAATGGTAATGATGATGATAATAACTAAATTACTTAAAACGCTTATAGATTTGAATAATTAACAAGTGCCTCAAAATACAAAACAGGACATGAGTCAATTAGTGGAGATGATATAGATTTTTTTATCTGGAATCGTAACCTGATATGTTATATGGTAGGCGAGCACCTCTAGTATATTAGGACATTTTGCAGCTAAAAATAAAGAGTTAAGAATAAAAACTAATGCAGACATAGATAACTAAGTGGCTAGGACTAAAGAGGATAATCCATAATAAATTTGTGAGATACACATAAAAGGAAAATTACTTTTAAAACCTAATAAAAATAAAACCTATAATAATAACACAGATAAAAAATAAAATACGATTAATGAGATAATATTACTAATTAAGGAAAACTTACTGTAATTCAAAATAATAATACTAATTAATGAGAAAATAAAAGCAAAACTTCCAATTATTATTATAATAATAATAATAATAATAATAATAATAATGAGGAAAATAAAAGCACACTACCAAGGTTAATAATAATGATAATGATAATAATAATAATAATAATAATAATAATAATAATAATAATAATAATATTAATTAACACGTTAAAACTCAGGTAAAAATCATGTAAGTAACTTAACAACAATAATAATAATTATAATAATAATAATAATAATAATAAAATTGGAAATTAATGAGAAACTAAGATAAAATTAACCATAACAGTAATAATAAAAATGATCAAAATTCAGATAAAATCATATAATTAACATGATAATGATAATGATAATAATAATAATAATAATAATAATCATAATAACAATGATAGTACAAGAGTGGAAAACCACCAGATCTAATAATGGTATAATAATCTTAGGAGGTAGAGCTCCTCTAAGGTATACATGGACCCATAAAGGAAATAGTATCTCTTTGGAATAATAAAATTTGAACTTACCATCATGCTAACCGGCCATATTGAACTTCATCGAGGAAATAGTGGTAAGAGGGAAAATGTATTAAAATTTTTGGGACTTAAGCACTTTAAAATGCAAGGGCTAACTATCTCACTAAACAATGTAGGACCTAAATGTCAAATTATAATACACTGTTTTTAGGATGTCAGGTCACTGTTTAAAGTTAGCTATAACACTGACTTGGAATGTGTTTATTTCTGGAAGTGAAAGTTTTAGATCTCCACATAGATTAAACTCAATGGTTGGGCTATGATGACAAAATTTCAAGTGAACACAATAATTAAATTACAATTGTCCATATATTTAATTTTTTCAAGTGAACACAATAATTAAATTACAATTGTCCATATATTTAATTTTTTGACCATAAGGCAGCATAATTAAATAACTGTAGTGATTGATCAGATGCTGGCCAGTTGTGAATTCAGAAAAATAAAATAAGCTGTTAAAATAAGCAATCTGTAACCCAACTGGAATAATTCCAGTAGCAAACGGTTAGGGCAATAATAATGATAGAAATTATTAACAACTTTAGGACTCAAGGAGTGACGACAGTTACAAACATAAAAAGTGGCGTGTGTTAGCAAATAAAATGTGTAAGGGTATTTTAGTAAAAGAGAGAACGTAAAAGGGGCATGGGGGGGGACAAAAGAGGGAAATGGAGAATTAGAGCTATCAAGAGGGAACTCAAACTTGTGAGAAATACAGACTACAGTTTTTGGAAACAAGATGCATGCAGAAATGATCAGAACAGTTTGACTTATTCCCTTAAAATTTAAAAGGTGAAATTTAGGACACTTAACAATCAGTGGGGTGTTTTACCCGATCTAGTAGAGGGTGATAATTCTAAAATATGGGAACCCGGGTGTTACACAAAAATAATTTTACTGAGAATTACATAACGAATAATACACTCTATAGGCAGTGGTTTTTTGCTGGAATGGATGAGCTTTGGAAAGGATTTGGAGAATCTAAAGGCGCCTAGGCTCTCTTAACCTTCAGGCCTCGTTCCATGTCAGTAAGGGCTAGTGACCAGTCAAGGCGTAGACACACACACACACACACACATATGGAATTTGGAATATTAAGATAATGGATGATAACTAGATCGCTTAAGGCTCTCCATAGTTAGGCATGCAAGGATAAAAATAAGAGGATAGGCTGCAACTTAGGTCAATCTTGGCTAGGTGACGTTAGGCAGAAAAACACACAGAAATAAACATTGAAGCAATTGCACAAATAGATACAAGTTGGGAAGGACTAAGGAATCTTTTGGGGAGGGTTTCTGCCCTCGTCAATTTGGCAGATTGCCTGAACACTTCACCAACGTGCTAGGAAGGAAGCTAGGGAATGTGCAAGTCAGAAGCTGGGACACCCCCATTATGACATGATCTGGAGACAGAGAACTCCATAATGATCATGGGGCACTGGCCATAAAACCTTGCCGGCTTGGCACTGACGTTAAGGACCATGCGGAACAACATCGTTTAGAGAGAGAACGAAAACACAAAGCGATAACGGGCAGAGAGACCCACAGGAAACATAGAAGCAATATGGGCAGAGAGATACAGAGAAACAGCAGTGAAACTTGGGTTTAGGGAGTGATGAGGGCAATAGTAGGGCCACCATCAAAGAAAATAGGATTCAATCCACTCATTCGATGAGGGCATCGTCCAATGAGCCCAAAAGGCCCTTCCTAAATATGACACAGTGCTCGGGAAGCACAAAAGGAATAGAGAGGTAGACGGGACTAGGGACCCAGTTGGTGGGGTTCGGAATTCTCCTGCTTTCGTCTCGAGGCAGATGCCCTCGAAAGTCGGGACCCAAACTCTATCAATTTTCGCAAATGCCTGAAAGCCGGTCGAAGACCTCCAGAGGAGATAGAATACAAGGAGAGAGGTAGACGGAACTAGGGACCCGGTTGGTGGGGTTCGGAATTCCCCTGCTTTCATCTTGAGGCAGATGACCTCGAAAGTCGGGACCGAACACTATCAATTTTGGCGAATGCCCGAAAGCCGGTCGAAGACCTCCCGAGGAGATAAGGATGCCAGAGAAACCCACTGGAGGTGAGAGAAAAGCAGAAAGCAAAAACTGCGAAGGGAAAGACGTATACACAGATAAAATATGGTCATAACGAAGAGGCAACAGATACTAGCAAAGGAACATCACAAACACTAGTGCACTAGAAGGACAAGAACAATAGCAAAGGAAACACACATACACATGATTGAGCGAGTGACAAGTAAAGTCAAGAGAAACAGATTGATCTAGGAAAGGAGATTACATAAAATGAGAGGTTAAACACATAAGGTAGTGTAGATATGTTAAAGTAACATAAGCAGTCAAAAAGTAAATTAGGGACTGACCCAAAAACATAAACGGAAATTAAGAGGGAAGTAAAGGAGTAGGAGATGACAAAAAGGGAGAGGTTAAACCCATAGGTGAGATAGGGAAACAATCAGGGAATAAATCTACACGTAACAAGAAATAATGTAAAATTTTGTTTAACCCATCAGCGTGGGCATTTAAACATGGTGTTCCTTTCCCAAATGCAGAAGGACGTGTTAGAATGCCTGGACTTTTAAATATCCAAATACAGATTGCCGTACATTACGCGTTGGTACATCTATGATTTTTAAGGCCTATAGGGAGTTTGTTAAACATTCTGGAGAACTTATTTTTTGTTACTGTGGTAGGGAAAACTCCCCTTCATGTTATGACATAATTTACGACAGCCATGTGGAGTGAGTTGGCTACTTATTAGTGAAAAGAGATACTTTTTGTATTTTATTCTTCTTCAGCTACACCCTTTGTTCGAACTAGTGAATGCCCTATTTTGCCGAAAAGAAATATCTGTAAAGTGTCTCACTGTGTGGTCTCATAACTAACCTATTTTTCAAAACCGACGTGGATCGTATGTATACACAAAAATCACGTGTCTCAGACATTTCCAACTTCTATAACAAATTTACTTGGTGAATTAGATGTGTAGAATTATGAAATAAATTAAAAAATATAATAGAAGGATAGTAATAATAATAATAAGAATAAGAATAATAATAATAATGGTAACGATACTAAAAATAAAAATAGTTATAATAGCAATAATAATAATAGTAATAATAATAATAATAATAATAATAATAATAATAGCAATAATAGTAATGTATGTACCGCACACTTCCAACACAGGTGCTCCCTAGGGGGAGTTATTAACCAAGATAATCCATTCAACAAGAATCAATTTCTGTAATTATATAAATGAATTTATATCACAAATAAAATTTAGATTCTCCAACTTTTATAAATATTGTACATAGTGAATCTGATGTGTGGAATTACGAAAATCCTTAATTTAAAAATATGAATGAAGGATAAATAGATAAAGTTTAGAATTATAAATTATAAGTAAACCTTTAGCAACAATTTAAAAACTGAATGCATTTTAACTTATATCTTGATGAAAGTATAAGGAAATCTCCATCTACAATTAAGTATAACTTGTAATTAACCTATGAAAGACACCATTCTATATCATTCTTTGTTTCAATACTATATTCTATAGTGTTCTGTTCTAGTACAGGTCTTTCACTGTAATCATAGAAATTTCATGCTATGATTGCTGCTTCATTAGGGAATTATAGGTGTGGTAGCTTCCCACCCAGGGGGATAAATAATGATGGTAACAATGATGATAAAAGCCAGATGATATCCATGGACCGTTTTGGCCTCAAAGCCCACTGCATGACAAGACAGTATTCTACCTCGAGACCAAAGATATAATAATTAATATTTTATTAACACTTTCATGTTGTTATTTGTTTTACTTATTGACACTTACGCTTATTTGCCACATGTCAACAAGATACATGTGGTTAGCACATCGCCTCAATTAGAGATATATTAGGAAATTGAGGTGTAACTTCGAAGAAAGACGAATGTAACACTGAGCAACGTGATATCTTTGTAATCTAGATATAATAAAACATTGCAAATCTCATAGGCTGCTATGGGTAGGGCATATGGCACGAATAGGAAATTATATAGGAACTTCGTGTACGAAAACTAGAAGCAAAGTGCCCAGAAGGAAAAATATTAACCAGGATTTGAGGGAGATAAATTATACAAGACCCTCACTGCTGGGTTCCCAAGATCGAGTCTTGGTCACTCCATGTTGGTTTCGTGGCGGAAAAAACGGAGCTTGGACAGGTTTTTCTCGGGGTTTCCTTCTGCCTTCCCCTGCCACATTTTCATTCCATCATTTCTCCATACTCATCTCATCACATTCATTTCATTCATCTGCCTCTGTGGTGGTGCGTCAGACGTGGTCGGCCACACCCTTGTCATTCACAGACCTCAATATATAGTGGCTTCTTCTCATCTCATCCGTCGACCCGACCCTGACTTGGACACGAGTTGAGGATATTATTATAAATTATACAGGAATAATTGGAAAACATTATTTGGGATAGCAATGTATGGAGATGTCATGTGTGCATAACCATGACCTCCATATTCGATGGTGCCATAAATTTTAAGACAACACAAAACAAGTTGGTTTCCGATGTCCATTTTTTTTCAAAATTGTCCCTTTCATTGAATATTTTAATAATAAATTCCATTCTCTCTACCTTCCAAATTAAGATATTGTAATTGATGAATCATTATGGTTATGGAGGGGCAAACAATTCCCTCCACTTAAAACTGCCAAATTTGATTTTAAAACTTATGAATTGTGTGAATCTAGAACTGGGTATATGGTCTCGAGCCTTGTCACGCAGCTGACCGAGATTCAAATCCCAGTCGGGAGAGGCTTCTTGGGTGAGTTTAATTTCGGGGGTTTTCCTGACCTGTATGACAAATGTCAGGAAAATTTAGGGCCCCAGCATTACCCGAAAATCATCCGGCCATCATCATCATCATCATCATCATCATCTTCATCATTATTATCATTCACCAGTGTGGAAGCAACGGGAAGCTACCACACCTATAATTCCCTAGTAAAGCTACAAAGCATAGAATTAAAATGCTATGATTGCAGTGAAAGACCTGCCCTTGGGCAGAACACTATAGAATAGAATAGAATGGTCATTCATTGTTTACATTCTATTAATCACAATTTGATATGTATCTAAAATAAGTTACTTGGAGAGTAGAATTTAAAAATACTACTACACAGGGGTACTGCATGGACTTTTAAATGACCACACAGAAGGGAGGAAACCGGTCTCGTATAAGTATGGCAAACCACGCTGAGGGGTTAAAGAAATTCAAGAGAACAGTTATGAGGTACCGCCACATAAATTAACATATTAGGGAAGACATGAGGTAAAATACACCATTGTCAGGAATGAAAGGAAATTTTTTTGTGAAGTCATCTATTGTAGGCTGTAGCAAGGGAAATATGTCAGATAGTTTAGGATATAGAAAGGTAATATCAGGGAATTTAAGATGCAAAGAAGCATCAAGGATAAAAAAAGATAATAGGAAAGCAATGCTCTCAAATCAGGACTTCACGAGGGAATATAAGGAATTCAGGTTGCATGATATTAAGGTATACTTGTGTACCAAGTAGTATTTACATCTTTAAAGCCTTTTCGATTTATGTGTAGACGAGCGAACTCGAATGAACTCAGGACTTTATAAAAGGAGAAAATTGTAAAACAATCAGAGCAATGAACATTTTTTTAAAACTGTAATGATACGGTAAGATTAACTGAACTGAGCATTTGTGAATCCAGTGAAACCTGAATTGCAGAAAACCTAGAGAAATAGGGCATGGATGATCTATGAGAATCATAATGCCAGGGACTTAAGAGCATTTTTTTTTTTTTTCCAACATGAGGTTAGCTAATAAGATATATAGATGATACAGATAGGTGCACGCATGTACATAAAAACTAAATAATAAAATGTAGGATATAGTATAACTGTAATAGGCCTAAAGCCAGGACTTCTAGTAAGGCAGGGGTTCAATTCGATACTATATAATTTAGGTATAAGTCCAGTCGTAACAAAATAGCTAGGATGGTTTCCAAAAAGCATTTTAGCAAGCACAATATAATTGTATAATAAGATAATGACATTCAGATCAAAGGATCCGCACATTTTGAACAATGACCGACCTGAATAATTATCAGGATGGGAGGAATAACGACATATATAAAAAACTACTAGCATAAGATTCACTAACACACAAACAGGACAGAAAAATGATCCACCAGATGGGATTAAAGGCTTATACGAACCCAAAACGAGGCATTTCACCACCTGCTCGGAACAAATGTTTAAAATAATCCTCCCGGTCCGCTTTATCATATCTAATGAGAATTTCAGAAGTACCAGCTATCAGCTTCTCGCCTGGACCTGCGGCACACCTCGCACGCCTCATGATGGGACCAAGATTAAGCTTCCCGGACCCACTGCACATCCTGTATATCTGGTGACGAGAACAACATAAGAGCTGCCAGGACCAGTTACACCACCACATACATCTCGTGATGGAAGCATATCATGGATAAGTTCAAGACTCTCAAACAACCAGGGGCAACTACATCACAAACAGTAAATATGGTGTATCTAGCTTCCTTGGCAAATATGTTTTTAACTGGGTTTTTTGAATATGTTTTATATATTGTTGACATTTATAATAAATGAGTTTTGTTTTATGGTTTTATATGTTTCTATGTACATTGTGATGTTCCCACTAACCGAAGGCCAACCGCTCGGGCCAAGGTCAATTAAAATATTGAATCCTTTTTACGCTACGTTATGACCTATGATAAGCTAGGTTGTAACACCAATGAACAGGACCTGTTCTTAAAGTTCATCAAATCAACACCAGATGGCAACGTTATAGATGGAGATTTCAACAAAAATCTTGTAGTCATAATATCGGTTGAAAATGGGAGGGATGTTCCTCTTAAAAACTGCAGTTCCCATGTTTGAGAGAACATAAACTGTGAGGTAAGATAAGAAATGACTCATTAATTCGTTAGAGGTTTAATATTATATTCATCACTTCTCACAAATTAAATGGGTTAAATTGAACATCCTACTAATAAAAAAAATTACCCCTGATTCATTCAACTGTGCACATAGGGCTTCGGCTTCTCCTGCGCTCTGGATACATGGCACTCCCATTATATTCAGTAGCTCTTCACACTGTAATAACAATTTTCAATTAAGCAAACAAAATTCAGTCACTTTCTACACAAAAAATATATATAAAAATTCTTTTAAAAATATATATAAATTAGAGACACATAACAAGGAATTGCATTCCAATCATTATTAGTTCCCCTAAGGGTTTGAGTACTTAAATTTAATATAATGAGAAACTAATGCATGGAAAATAAAAAAGTAGACTTAAATGTATGACTCTTTTGAACATTTCATGAGTAAATTTAACTTTAATAAATCTAAAAAAATACTTAATTCTGAGAACTTTAACATTATTGTTTACTGTTTGGAAAGTTACATGTATTTTACAACATATATTTACAAAATATTGGAGACTCATATCATGAGCAGTATATATATATATATATAGATATATATATATATACACACATATATATATATTTCAAATATCTCTGCAATTTAATGTTTGATAAGTCAAATTTATTCTAACATTCCTAGGATTTATGATGCTATGGTTTGACTACAGATTGTAGTATCCATTACCTG
Organism: Diploptera punctata; assembly: GCA_030220185.1. Lineage (NCBI taxonomy): Eukaryota > Metazoa > Arthropoda > Insecta > Blattodea > Blaberidae > Diploptera > Diploptera punctata. The sequence goes on along the minus strand of JASPKZ010007698.1, from coordinate 294,091 downwards.
TTTAAGTAAGGAATTGAACCTAGATCTGCTTCCTTTGTTTCCATTGTTTTTAAGATTCAGACTTTGTATGTCATTTTCTTCCTCTGAAGGTGTATCTGATCTTTTGTTTTTGCTTCTTTGTTGGATTCTTTGTGACATCACATTATGTTTCAATTCAGGAGCTTTGCCCTCTAGTATAAATATGGGTTGCACTCCCAATAGTAATAAACATGATGTACGAAAAAACAAATTCCTAAAACAAAGTAAATGTAAATTTTATGTATTAATAGGTCCATTACAACCAGAAAGTGGACACATTTTTGTTCTCAATGACATTTTTTCATTACATCAAATAACATATATTTTTAATGGACCATTTAACAGGAAAATTAATTACAGATAAACTATTGTTTAGTCTTCAACTTTTCATCTGCTTCCCAAAATTATTTATCACGCCACTTCATCAGACTATCCAACACACACAATCTTGACACTTGATCCCATCAGCACATTGTCCTTTATATCCCTCCTCATCACACTGTATATTATTCATTTTCTTTTATGGTCTCACTTACCAAAACATGAAATTCCCTTCCACCCTATATCAGAGGCTGTCAAACTATAACATCCTTCAAATACAAACTAAAGAATTAGTTCATAACAAACCAACTTATACACCTCACTGATAGTACTCTTTTAACAATTAATAAATTTAATTATTTATGAAAATAATATTAAGATTAACAAATATTTTCTTTTGTTTTGTTTTAAATATTGTGTAATCGTAAAATTAGTTTTCTATATCTCATAATTTTCATTTGTTTTATATATGCATACACAGGGATAATTTAATGTCTTGCTTGTATACATTTTATTATTAGTTTTAGTCTTAATTTTAACTAACATTAACTGGTTGCATTATAGATCGTAATATAATAGATATTATCTTTTTGATCAAATTTTTACTTAGTATTTAATATTAGAGTTAATTGATATTATATTCTGATGTAATATATGTTTGTCCTGATGAGTGGAAGAGAAGGCCACATGGACTTAACTCCACCAAGCTAAATAAATCTAATCTAATCAAAATAAGCATCTGCTCTGGTAAATTTTGATTAAATTATACAGAAAATTATTGGTGGGTCATTTACAGTAGATTCACTTCTACGTTGGATTGATTGTAATGTGTTATTCCACTTCTATGAATTGAAGAGTGCCGAATGGAAAATATTGCAATCAGTCCTGCTAATGACTTACTTAATTCCTGTTGCTCCTTGTGGAGCATTGGGCATCAGTAAAGGTCTTTCATTGTCTTGTATTGCCAGCCAAACTTTTTACTTCTCACCATGTCTTTCCTGTGCTTCCTCCTCTAAGGTTTTCCTTCATGTACTCCTATGTCAACCTCTTTTCCTTGCCCCCTGTGGATTCCAGTACAAGGCTTCTCTCTTAATCGCACTCACTGGATTTTTCTACGTCCTATCCATCCCCAATTACTTTCTTTTATTTGCATTTTTATTTGAGGTTGATTAGTTTTTTTTTTTTCCCCATTCATTTGTTATTACCTCTGGCCACCTGATATTCAACACTTTTTTCCCAGAGAACTATTTTTAAAACTTTGTAATTTCATAGTTAATTTCTGCAATCTTCAATGTTTTGCATCCATAGAGTAGGACTTAATATTTGTAGTACAGATGTGAACTTAGTTTTTCTCGATATATTTCCATTTTTCCAAATGGGTTAGAGTTGAATGAAAGCTCTATTTGCCTGCTGTATATGTCTTTCAACATCTTCCTCCGCACTGAATGATAAATATTGTAATCAGTCCAGGTAATAATTCACATATATTCATATATCAACTATCATAGGTAGTATTTTTTTAAAAAGCAACTATGAACTTATTGTCTTAGAGCATATTTCATACAATAATACTTCTCTATTGTTTCCTTTTTTTCCGAGTTCTTAAAGTACCCTTTTTAATTGGTTTCTTTTCAAAAGTTGTAAATGCTCCTTTCACTTACACCAGATTTAGATGATATTTCTTTAACTTTTTCATTAGGCACAGTCGAAAATTCTGCACATCTCAAATAAAACAAATTTAACCAGTTAAGTGGTAGCTACACATTACAGCATGCCTCCCTCAATGGGACATTTAAACCAGGTAGAGGCTACCCTCAGTGGGACATTTAAATTTTGTATTCCTTTGAAGAATTACAACTTTATTTTCTAATGCTAATATTTCTGTTAATATGCTATTTAAATAGTTCAAATAAAGATTTTTATATTATATGAATATTGTAGTTTCTCTATATGCATTAGCGATAGGAGAAAATATAATTGAAATAAAATAAAAAATAAAAATATTAACAAATAGACAAAAAAATAATCAAAAATAAATTGTATGAACATGTAAGCATGCCACTACTTAGCTTTAGCATGCACGACACTGAACCTGTAAGAATGCTTTTTTTCTCCAGTCGTTCAATATCCAGCTGGGTGTCATAAATTCCAAGAAACTGTCAAATTTAGCCTGCCAAATTTCAGTGTAAACTAATTCACTTTTGTACATTTTTCTGGCCCTCGCACTATACTGACTTGATTTATTTCTTTGTTTCTTTTTTCTTTATTTATATATTTATTCTTATTACGAAAGGCAGTAGCGTGCCGAGGAAATTATAGGAATGCATGAAGTGAGGTTTGATCGGAAGGTTCAAGGGCAGTACGACGGCTCCTTCAGCAGCAGAATCAGGTGCATAGATGCAGCGTTTTTCGTTCTCTTCACACTGAAGTGAGTTCAGTCGAAATCCTTCCATGTTCTGTTGAGACCTTGATGTAATAGCGTATGGTATGAATATGAAGTCTCCTCGAGGCTCAGATTCATGTCCCAATGGTGGAGTAGTATCAAACGTTGCTGGTCAATCGTTGCTCCTGAGTCATCCCCTGTTGTCTTTTCCTCAATTGGTTGAATATTAACTAATGTTGTTGGTGAATTGTTGCTCCTAAGTCATCCGTGTTGTCTTTTCCTCAATTGGTTGAGTATTAACTAATGTTGTTGGTGAATTGTTTAAGTCCTGTCATACTCTTATTTTTCCTGTGATCAACAACGGATTGAGCAACATATGTCCTATTAAACCATCCTCAAGATTCCTTCACACCTATCAAAGTTGTTCGACAGGGTTATGCCCTAATCCTATAAACAACAACAAGGCTACAGAAGAGTTCAAATAAACATCTTTGCAATACGGTAGACAGACAGAAGGAGCACGTAGGACACACTCACCCATCACAACATGAACTGTGAACAATTGGAAAGCAAAAGTGAAGTAGTCGGTGAAAAGTGCGGGTGTACTCTCCTACGAATTCAAATTCGAACTATCACCACTCCAGCTGCCGAGAAATAAAATACACTTGGAAGCATCAATTACAAACCAACAAAAGACTTGACCTCCTTTAGAGACAATAGGTTAATAAATTCTCTAATCTAATGGTACAAATATTAATACTGATAATGATAACTATTTTACTTACCTGGCATATTGAACTCAGTTTCCATAAAAATATCTACTGTATGGGTTTTCACCCCCACAGTAGATTTTGGGGAGGGGAGAATGTTATAACGAGATCGTTTCCTGTGTCTTTGGTATAATCGCAGGGAGCATGTTATTGAATGTTTTCCCAACAGCGTATCTTAACCTAGGCATAATCTTAACTTCTAAAGTTCATTTGTTTTCTTTTTGTAAAATGTTCTAATCTTGATTAATTAATGTATTCACTTATCACTGCTCTTATCACTAATCTCGTTGGGGCAAAAGAGGAATAAGATCTGATTAAAATGTAGACAACTTAAAACACCGTATCTATCAAAAACAAATTCGTAGGGGAGAACAACTCTTTTTCACCTATTAGTTGGCTTTGTTTTCAAATTGGTTCACAGTTCATGGTTATCATGGCGAGCTCCTCACAATCCAAAGTCCTTCAGCATATTTTTCTGTTTGTTACTATTTTCCTTTCTATTATGTGACTCAATTAATTATTACCTTTGTCTCGTTATAACACGCACAATTCCAGTTAGAACTTTTTTTTTACCTTCACTCACACAACAACAGTATACTTGCAAGAGGGGGTGGGGCTGTAACAAAGTATATGATAAGATCGTAACAAACAATGCTAGAAGTGTCCCTATACCTGAAAATTGAAAATGTAATTATATACTGCTTGCTTGCAGTCTACTCACAATTACTTAGATTTATTTTGTTGAATATCAACTTCATCCCATTTCGCCCTTAGTAATCCATGACAGTTGATGCTGTTCACCTTTCTTATAGCATAGGACACTGTGACGCCTGGGTTCCTGTTTCGGTGCTGATGGTGGGATAACTGACATTTGTCCTGGTTGGTGGTGCTAATTTTGCAGGTCTACCAGAGGACTTGTTTTCAGATTTATGATACTTCAGTATCATGTTCTCGATCAATTTAAATTGAAATTCCATACATTTCATATTGCCCCCTGATTTGACATAGATCAAGTATCAATTCAGGCAGCATATATCTATGAAATGCCTAAATTGGTTCCGGTAATATTTGTTCATCTTCTTTCTTGTGCTACGATAACTCACAAGATGAGCGTCACTAAGATCTACTACTCCCATTTTCGAATTGTAGTTGAGTCCAACTTTAGGCTTTGTGACGACCTACCCTCGAACCTTGGTAGATACCATCTTCTCATCATGATTTGTACTTACGACGCAAATATCCTTCTTATCCTTCCACTTCATCACCATCGATTTATCCTTGTAGGCCGATACATGTGAGAAGACTGCATAACAGTGAATTACATGGTCTTTATATGAAGCCAGCCAGGTTAAGTCTCGCAGACTGAGATGGGCAGGACATGTGGCATGAATTGGGAATGAAAGACGTGTATGGAAGCTTCTTGTAGGAAAATCAGAGGGAAAACGCCCAGTTGTAGATCATGAATGTGGTGGGAGAATAAAATTAACTATGATTTGAGGGAAATCGATTATACAAGAGATGATTGGAAAACATTGGCTCAGGATAGGGATGTATTGAGAGCTTATGTCCATGCGGCCATGAACATACGGGTTCGATAGTGCCAGTGAGTTAGTTAGTTAGTCCAATACATGTTCTCCCTTCTTTAGCTTGGCTTCCCTTATTTAAATATTTACACCTATTCTGTTTTGGCGTAAAGTTCCAATTGCGTCAGTTCCTTGTTGATACAATTTCTCAAATAAATCAGGACTCGTAAACCAGTTGTCCATGGTAACCATATATCACATCAGAGGGTTCATTAGTTGCAACACAACTTTAGTCCCATCAGCCTCATTTTTTAACAACTGGTTGAATATTGTATCTTCCCTAAATATGTAAGTTCCACACGTAGCCCGATTTTGCCTCACATAATTCAAACGATTTAATGCCAAATCGGGAACGTTTGGAAGGAATGAACACTTTCCAGCTAGTCTTCCCTTCCACATCATCGACAACTTGTCTAACGAAATATCATAATCCAGAGTGTAAACATTTCTAAATCTATCGTTAAGGTGATTTAAAATCTGTTTGAATTTGTACACTCTCTTAGATCCACACGTCGCCTCATGATACTCCTCATTATTTACAAAATGTAAAATTTAATCAGAAGGTGGAATCTCCTTTATGAAAAAAGTTCCAAAATATTGGGCTTTCCAAAATAACTTTTATTTTCAGGTTTTTGGAGTAACACTTGTAATAACAAAAATGTCAGCAAATTAATTATTTTGCCATTATTTGTTTCATTCCATTTATGGGCTCATGATCTATATTTTATTAAATGTGTTTTTTTAGGAACTGCTCAGCATAGCGATTTGTTACATCACTTATATTATCACACATTTCTTGCATAATAAATAGTTAAAAAAATCCATGGGATTGGTAGGGTCTTGAATTTTTACATACTTACAACAAGCATGACGAGCCACTGTGTTAAACTTAAGGCGTAACGTGACCGCTCATCATAGCCACTACAGGAGTGATCAGGCATGACGAACCCTCATGTCATAGCCACTAGAGTGGTTAAAAATACTTCCTTTGGACCGGATTGTAATTGTTTACATGCACTTATGTTTTTGAACTGATGTCACCAACTCAGTCATCTTGAAAAATGAGTCATAATTATTTGAATAATATTCATATTTTCTCGTTTCCATTTAATGCAAAGTTTGTCATTAAAAGCAAATTATTTCCATTTTCTCACGTATCCTTTTGCTACGGATTATTTATTTTTCATTTAATTTTAGAACTTTTTTCTATGTAAATAGATGGACTATTTTTCTAATGTGTAGGCAATTAACATTCCAATAATCAATTAGACTATGGCCTTCAGAGATTCTGTTGTTATTTATTGCTGCCTAAAAGTGAATACACTTTACGTCCAAATTTACATTCCCCCGCCTCAAAATAGGATGTTTTCTTGAATTTGCAACACAGATAACAATAATGTAAATTTACCATCAATTTAAATACAGTATAAGCTCAATTTAATGCAGTCTGATAAACCACAAATTTGGTTACAATGCGGAGGAAAGTGTGTACCTTGATGAAAAATACAATATGTACTAATTTAGTAATTTCTTTTCTTCTTTTTTTTTTTTTTTTGAATTAAAATAAATACATAGAAACTTGTAGCAGAAATAACTGTACTAATTAATTTTATTATTAAATATTATTATTAAATATGTAGTTACACTGTCCACAAAAAGGTTTCGTGAGAATCTTTTACTAAACCTGTTATGGTTGAGTAAATAATAAGACATTTCTGTCTTTGTATCTCAAGTTTTGAAGGTGAACACACATATTCGTTTAAATGGTTTTACAGCCGGAACGAATTGTTTCTCTAGTAAAAATGTCTCACTGCTGGAGACAGGAAATGTCCCTTGTCCGGCTATGGAAATCATCCTTCCATTAAGATACATGACGGTCAGTCTTCGGTGTTGAAGACCACCAGACCGCCTGCTGAGATGGAGACAGTAGCCAAAAACTATGTTCATATGTTTTCTGTCTAAATTAATGACCAATTTCCGCCTTCGTTAGCTAACTTCTCACCAGCCGTGTGAAAAACACACCCTGGAAATACAGGGCAAGTCAAAATGTTGTGCAGGTTTTCAGAAATGTATTATGTGAAATGTAATGAACATATAATATTGTGAGACATATTGTATGAAAGGTAAACTCTCAAAGTTTTTTTTTTAAATATTCACAGATGTTCTATGTGAGCGCCTTTTGTTACACGACAGATGTCAAGCCGATATTCAATCTCCTGCCAAACTTTCTGTAGCAGTCCGCGGTCGATATCAGCAATGGCTGCTGTGATGCGGGCACGCTGTTCATGCAGTGTTGTTGGAAGTGGTGGTACGTAAACATGATCCTTTACAAGACCCCACATGAAGAAATCACACGGGGTTAGATCTGGTGAACGAGGTGGCCAATGAATGAGTTGTTGATCACCCTGAGATGCACGGCCTATCCAGCGTTGTGGTAAAGCCGTATTCAAATGGTCTCGAACACTGCCATGGTAATGTGGAGGGGCACCATCCAACTGCAGAATGAAATCTGGACTATCCGCTTCAAGCTGCGGAAGGAGCCATTGTTGTAGCATATCAAGGAAAACATGTCCGTTCACAGTACGTTCATGAAAGAAAAAGGGCCCATAAACCTTTGCATGGGAAATGGCACAAAAGACATTCACTTTCGGAGAATCGCGTTGATGTTCCAGAGTTGCATGGGGGTTACCAGTTCCCCAAATCCTTACATTGTGTCTATTCACTTTTCCTGAAAGGTGGAAAGTCGCTTCATCACTGTAAACTACCCTCTCATGGAACTCATTCTCTTCCATTAATGCGAGAAAATCAACACAGAAGGACGCTCGCAAAGCATAATCGGCGGGTTTTAAGGCTTGAACCAGTTGCAAGTGGTAGGGTTTCATCTGTAAACGTTTCCGGAGAATCCGCCATACAGTTTTTTGTGGTAGTTGAAGTTCTGTCGCTCCCCGGTAGGTGGATTTCTGTGGACTCCGCACGAAGCATGTGCGAACGCGTTCGACTGTCTCTTCACTCGTCGACGGACGGCCAGTCGATTTTCGTTTACAGATACAGCCTGAATCCCTAAATTGTGTGTACCACTTACGAATGGATCTCCCATCCGGCGGGTCTTTATCGTATCTGGTACGGAAATGTCATTGAACACTAGTCACAGAGTTGTTTACATGGTAATCAAGCACACAGAAAGACTTCTGATCCCCAGTCAACGCCATTTTCCTTTACTGCTCTGCTGTTGACATCTTGCGGGTGAACGCGGAACTTTAGAAGTGGACAACTAAACTTTGAGAGTTTACCTTTCATACAATATGTCTCACGATATTATGTGTTCATTACATTTCACATAATAAATTTCTGAAAACCTGCACAACATTTTGACTTGCCCTGTACATGGACCAATGATTTCCCCGAGATTCTGGTTTTAGTAGAGTGGGAACCAGAATGTCCAATCAGCGTCCATAAGTAAATATTATTCTGCGAGTAAGGCGTTTTTTATATATGTTAATTGTATGTCCAGCCAATGAAAACATTGGTTTTGGAAATTATGTTTTAAGGCCGAGAATGGATATTTGAATATATCGCGAAAGTAGTCTGCTCCGGAAAGGACTCCCGATAGGAGCAAGATTAACGTAAGACTCCCGCGCAGGATTAATTGAGTGAGTTCCGCGATAGTGCGGACTCGTATATTTCGCCGGTCGCAGGCGAGCGACCTATTAGCCACTTAGAAAAGTGTTAGGCTGGGAACCAACGGCAAGTTTAAAAGTTAATTTTAAAAGCATCAGTGTGCTTATCGCATTATAGGCGATCCTGTAATATTCAGGTGTTATATCAACATAATAATTTACTTTTCGTAGAGTGAAGACCAGTATTATCAGTGTTTTAAAACGCGATAGATTCGCCATAATATTAATAAAATTGGTCCGGTGTCGACCGCTATTAGCTCTTGCATTATTTCGAAGTAAAAATACCGGATTACATCCATATATATCCATACTCAGGATAGTGTATGTGACAAATGTAACAGTTGATCGCCTGTGCTACATTTTAAATAATAATTATATATTGACATAAGTGTTTGTCTTGGTAAGCCTCCTTATTGTACTCAGTGTCCTTAGTTCGCTCCTCGCCTTATTCCCACGGCGAAAATCCACAACCCTGAGAGCATAAGAGTCCTGGCATTTACTACGCCTCTGCTTCCCGTTACAAACTATGTTTACGCAAAACTAACCAAGCATGGTTGGATTGTAATCAGAAAGATGCAGCTATCTTTTGTTCCTATGATTCAAAGTGTTCACTTTTCCACTGGAATTCAAGATGTCAATTTCAGCAAGTTTTGGGACATGGAAGATTATGAAAATATTCAATATGTCTGCAAAGAAGCAGCTTAATGAGAAGAACTATTTCAAAAAACTATGTGCCACCCATTCTGGGAACTAAAGAAATAGACTTTCAAATACTATGCTCATTGGAAGTTAGATTTCATTCAGATCACAAGATGTAACAACAATGTTGTGACTTCATGGAACAATAAGAAGTTTTGAATCATGTGGAAGTTGTTACAAAGGAAGAGCAAAACTCTACATCGGATGTTGTTTACTGAATTAATCTTCCGGTGTGGAAAAGCAAACACACTCATGACAAAATTAGAGTAGTATTCAATGGATCATCTCCAGACAAGGAAGGAGTCTGTTTGAACAATATTTTACCCTATGGACCTCCGGTAAAATCTGACATAGCTGCATTCATTATGCACTTTTGCCTTCATGCCATAGCTGTCATAGCAAAAATTGAAAAGATGTATCTAAGCAAACAAATTTGCAATGCATATTTTGAAAAAAACATAAATGAAAACACATTCAAGCATTCAGGCTTAAAACAATCACATATGGATTGAAGCCATCCAGCCAATTTGCTACTAGAACACTTTACGAACTTGCCAATTGAAAAGCATTCAATCACAGAGGACTGTACAAATTGAAACATTACATCTACATTGATGATTAATTTCAATTGTTTCCATTTGAAGAAGAAGCAAATGAGATCATGCAACTAATGAAATTGCTTCAACAGGGAGGATTTCCTCTAAAAGAGCGGTGATCAAATTCAGAAGAATTCCTTGAAAAGAAACCTGTTTCAGATCTAGCACTTCACCATTTGACCTGATGAAAACTGCATGATCAAAACTCTAGGTCTTCATTGGCAACCTTTAACAGATACATTCACTTATAAAATTATACTATTCAATGCTGAAGTGTATACAAAGAGGAATGTGCTATCTGAAGTAGCTAAGATATTTGATCCTTTAATCTATATGTCTCCTGTCATGATGTTAGCCAAGATGCTTATGCAGAAGTTGTGGACTCTGAAGACTGACTAGGATGATAAGGTACCCGATGACATTATGAAACAATGACTTCATTTAAGACTTCATTTGAAAGACCTGGAGCAGATTAGGATTCCAAGGAATCTATGTAGCTGTGATTTCATAGAAAATCCACAGCTCTAAATCTTCGTTGATGCTAGTGGGAAAGGTGATGGCCATGCTGATTATTTAGTAACTTCTACTTTTCACTAGTTTTCACCAAGTCTAAGATCGCTCCTTTGAAAATGGTATCTTTACCAAGACTGGAACTTTGTGCTGTACTTTTGGGAGCCAAATTGTACTACAGACTGTTTTAATACTTTACATGCTAGAATATCCAATGCATCCTTTTTGACAGACTCACTAGACGCTTTGCAATGGATATCATAATCACCTCATCATTGGACAACATTTGTCATTAATAGAGTATAGAAAATAAGACATTTCACTCTTCATGATGGATGAAACTATGTTTCAAGCAAAGCTAATCCTGCAGATGTAATTTCAAGAGGATGTTTGCCCAAACAGCTTATGGACAACAAACTATACCAGGAAGGTCCATCTTGGATTACTTTGCCCACACAGTATCGTCCTACTTCCCCATCAATGAAATCATCAAAGTTCTAGAAAGGAAGGTTCAAACTACAGTACTGGTAGCAGCTAAAACTAACCAGGAAGAGATTATCTTCTAAAGGTTCTCTAAATTCAAGATAATGATAAGAGTATTTGCCTGGTAATCTTAAATGGAAGAAAAAGAAGGAAGACAGAAGAACAATATTGACAGCCCAGGAGTCAAAAGGTAGCTCCATCAATCAATGAAGGAGAATTAGTTTTGATTAAAGAAAACTCTCCATTTATTTAAAAAAAATGGCCAAATTGCTAAAGTTCGTCAAGGGAAAGACAAATTAGGCAGTGCAGCTCTAATTAAAACTTAAACTTGTCACATCAAAATATCAATTACTTTTTAGAGTTCTCTACCATTTCAGGAATTTTTCACAACCCAGGCACTGCAACAATTATTCACAAATTTCAAATTGTGCATACTTTTGTAAATTAGTTTATAAGAAATTCTAGTTTACAAGGTATTTTTTTACTGATCAATTTTTTTTTTGGTCCCCAAATATGTTTTAATTTCAAACGAAATTTAAAGACTAGAAGGGTATTTTTAATTTACCCCTCTGCTTTGATACATAATGTTTAGTTCACTTTTATTCTAAGAGATATTTATAGCTTTGTTTACCCAAAGAGGAGGAAAAATGGTTTAATCAATGCATTAATTTGTTTACTTGAAACACTTTATTTCATTATTATAACAAAAGTGTCATACTTAAAAGAGAAACAATAATAATAATAAACTATTAATTATTAATCATATTTAAAGAAAACTATAAATTATTAATCATAGTCATACCTAAAGATAGGAAAGAAATAAACACACCAAAATACACTAATTAATCATACTTAAATCCATACAAAAGGGCTTTAAAGAAATAAACAGATAGAATTTTATAATAATAATATCCTGGATTCACATGACAGTTGTCGAAACCATACCAGGATATATTTCAAGTGTATCAACATGTTTTTGGAAAATTATGAAAACACGCTTACGAAAGCTTATATAACCCAGTAAACAATTAAACCTATGGATAACACACTTATATAAGTTTATATAAGCAGCTATGGCAAAACATAATTATGTAAAGTAGTTATACAATCTGGTCCTGAAAAGACCAGAATTATTCCACAATTAGGTAAATTTTAGAAAGTTTTGAAGGCTCAATGGAACTAAGGTTTCCTCAAATTTGGAAATAGGAAAGCTGGAAAAATCGAATATATACCCGCGATTTTGGAGACAAATGGTAGACTGAAAGCAGCTACCGAAGTAATCACTGCTTTGATTTGGACATGGGTTCTTCTCTCAGTGTATGTGAGTATAATTAATTATTTCTCCAAATATGGTGGATAAATATCAACTTAACTTCAAAACTATAAAATTTAAGAAAAAACACTAAAATGTTAGATTAATTTGGTTAAATTTTAATAACTTAAGAAATAGCAATATGAAAAAGACCTAAGGTCGAAACACATAATTAAAGTAACTAATTTAACATCTTAATAATGTTTTAGATAAACTACAGTTGACTTAATAAGCTCTCTCATGTTAATAGTAAGAGAAGATTTAAATTCGGCACGCTCAAATATGATGTTTCAATAGCTTACTAGCCCAAGTAATGCACGGTCATTGTTTAGGTAAAGTGTTAAATTGTTTGGTTGCATATAACTTAAGTATGGGACAATCCATATCAAATCGGACAGCAAAAAATCTTGCAATTTATTTTTTTAATTTTATGTATCCCTAAATATAGTGAATACATTTATAAACGTATTAATACAGAAATTAAATTTTTATCATTTATAGGTTCATAGTTATGACGATCTAAAATTATCGTAAATATGATAAACTAAAACGTTTACTAACAAATATTTCTGAAACAGTAAACAGCAAAAATTTGTTTCAAACATATTTATATAGGGGATATCATGTAGTTTAAGGGTGTTATTTTTATAATTAGGATATTTTTATTTTTGGTGTCAATTTTCTGTTTTATGGCGGTTTACTGCAGTACATATCAAAAAATGAAAACGGAAAAAATACACGGTACTATTCACGTAATAAGGATTAATTTCCAGCAATTACCCTTTTGGAGAGTTGAATAGTTCAGACAATATAAATGTTTTTATTCTATTTTCGTAAAAAAAACTCGCGGGTCCAAGGCGCAGCAGATTCATTTCACGACCAAGGTCGCGCGCGTACTTTATTGAAAGAACTTCATCAGTGACTTTTTCAACTGCCATTAAATCGAATAGAGTATTATATGTTCTGCTTAATGGAACAGTACCGTAAATTTATAAAAGTGGCGATATTTTAATTCTTACGCAGTAGATATTTATTTATCAAATTTTATTGCTGAAGTGAGAAGTAAAGAGCTCTGTTACTTACCTTTACTGTGAATTATTAAACAAATTATTTATATGTAACTCACTCACTGGCTCTGTGGAACCTGTAGGTACATGGCAACACGGACATAAGCTCTCCATACATCCCATCCCGAGCTAACGTTTTCCAATTATCCCCTGTATAATCTACTTCCCTCAAATCATGCATAATGTTATTCTCCCACCTCATTCTTAGTCTTCCAAGTGGGCGTTTTCCCTCCGGTTTTCCTACCAGAAATTTCCAAGCACCTCTTCCATCCTCCATACGTGCCACATTTCCTGCCCATCGCAGTCTACGAGACTTAACTCTTTTTATTATATCTGGCTTCCTATACAGATCATGTAGCTCACTATTATGTAGTTTTCTCCATTCACCTGTCTGTTCATCTCTTTTTGGTCCAAAAATTTCCTTAAAAACTTTATTCTCAAATTTACCTCGTCGTATAATCTTCTGCCCTTTTTTTAAAACAAATTATTTATTTTGTTACAATTTTTTATTACAGTTTAAATGTAATATTATATAATAAAAACTCTTCCATTATTAATTGAATAAACTGGTATAAATTTTTATTATGTTATAATTACTAATTTCAGTCTTAAAATAACTTTTTATTCAGTGTATTTTATTGTACCCTGAAAACTTTGACGAAATAGTATTGTTTTAAGATATCACTTCCAAATAAAACCGAATGTTTTAATACTCGTACCACTTTCTACCAAACGATAATAATGCAATGTCAGCGAGTCTTCTTTAAACATCTGTTTAACAATAACAATTCTCAAGTTCAGACAGTTGATTTTTATCAGTATGTTAAGTGCATCTCGTCATTTTAAGTGTCACAGTCAAATTTAAAATAATATCTTATTGTTTCTAACTCACAAGTTTGCACATCTACAAAGACTGAATGGTGAGTTAGAAGTTAAATATAATTTTAATTATGCATATATTAGTATACAATAGTTATTAACAATATTATGTGTTAATATATAATTTTACAATTTCTTAAATGTTTCTAGAATGAGAGAATAATCGTAGAGGTATACATTCTGTGTTTTAAAGGAGAATAATGGGAAGTTTAGACATTAAATTACATACTATAATAATTTAGCTTATAATAAAAGCTAATATTATCGTGCATTTTATCATCATCTTAGATATGTCATTAGTAGGGGATGCAAGATCAGTAAGTGATACCAAGCCAATAAAACATATTTATACCTCTTAAATATTACTTGTAACAGCATGAAAATTGTTATAAATTATTATCGATAGCTTAACGTTACTTAAAATATTCAACATCAGACACTGGTGTAGGGTACAAGTACAAAACATTACAACACATTACAAAACTACTCTCTAGAAAATATTTTTAATAGGCCTACCAGCTTGAATTCGCAGGTGCTTAGTATTTTAAATTAAACTATACATTAGCCAAAATCAGCACAAAATTAACCGCCTACTGAATATATCAATAAAGATTGTTATATTTAATGACGTTTATTATGTAGCAATTTATTTCAAGCGCGAGGTTCTCCTACGTACCATAAATTTACGACACGAGACTCACGGATTTCCTTCTTTCTGGAGAAAGAATTGTTACGCCTTTAAAAACGTCATTGATTCCTATCGAGTTTGAACCCGCGAACCTCGGAATTGGAGGCGTGCAGAGTAACCACTTGTCCACGACGATGATGATGATAATGTAATAATTGTAATAATGATAATAAAAATAATGCAATGATGATAATAACAATAAAAATATTTGTAAGTGCGCAAAGGACTATTACCAAGTAGCTCCGTCATTGTTTGAGCGAGCGATCTCCATTCACGCGAAAGGAATTGCGGGCAGTCTACATATAGGAGATTTTAGGAAAAATAATTATTTTTGGTAGTTTCCTTTCAAGACTCCACCTTAATACTAATTACAAAAAATTAACTGGTGTTCAGGTAATAATGTGGCATTTTTTGATTTTATAAAATTTTTGGTGAGAAAGGTCAATTGCATATTAATTGCATTTACGCCCTTCAGAAAAACGTAAATATTAGCATACTAATTTTCAAGCGATAGAGCATAAAATCATCTATAATGTGACTATCTTTTCAAGTTGAGGGAATAGCCATACCTCGAGAAATGTATTTTATAAAAGAGACTATTTAAAACAATACGATAAATTGACAGATCTATTACTCTTTAATTACACCAAGCGAAGACTTGAAATTCGGTTCAGATGTTCAGTATATCATAAAGTTTCACTGTAAAAAAAAAATTGTAAACTTTTAAAGATGTGAGTTCAATTTTCACAAATTTTTTGCCGATTTCGTATGGAATGTCCCGTATATTAAATAACGTGTCTTAGCCAAGAATGAAACAGTCTTAATGTAATGGTGATGCTTTCATATAGCTTGTGTGATGTTATATTAAATA
This sequence comes from Diploptera punctata, assembly GCA_030220185.1. NCBI lineage: Eukaryota > Metazoa > Arthropoda > Insecta > Blattodea > Blaberidae > Diploptera > Diploptera punctata. The sequence goes on along the minus strand of JASPKZ010007698.1, from coordinate 278,234 downwards.
AAGTTATTTGTTTTATGGTGTTCTATATCATAACTGTTCCAGAGTTCTGACGTCTTCGTCCTATCCAACGGATGTCCCATTAGTTTGTAATTATAGCACTTTCACTGTCACGACCGATAGCCTACCGCTCGGGTCAAAGTCAATAATAAAATGTTGAACCATTTTAAATTAATATCCCTTATGGGACGCTACCCTATGACATTTAATAACCTAGGTCATAACATTCATTATAAACTTTTCAAGTAAACAACCATATTTCTATATGACCATAAATGGCTGTATGATTTTGTGAATGTGCAATTTAACTCATATAAAACCATACATAATCAGGAATAGTTGTTCTGTTACTGTTCAACTCCTGACTAGTCTACTGCTCTTCAACTCTTTCATTCATTGTAGTTGGTTGCAGAAGTTTCTATAGTAAGCACAATTTTGTCTTAGAAATGATCATAATTACTGCAAAATTCTGCGAGTAAGAAATGAGGTTTCACTTAACTCTACATTCAATTTACAAGTTAGCCATAAGGGCAAAACTCTTTGCCATTTAAAAAGTTTTTTTTCTAAATAAGTCTACATTTGTGTCAAATCAATAGTTAAATATATTGCACATTGTTCCTTTTAAGCCTAAAAACAAGGTAAAACTTCATGCCATAATATAACTTTATAGACATACAGTATTCATCTTAATTAACACTGTAAATCTCATAAGTTCATACTATTTGATAATAGTTTTGTTTATTCTTCAGAACAGTGATTTTAATTGATATTGTAAAACTGTTCATATTATGTCAAATTGTTTTGTTTTATAATAATAAGTTAATAACACTTTATGTAATAATCATATTTTGTTTTTTCCTTTAAATATTTCCTTTGTACTTTGTAATAATTACTTACATTTAATTAATAATAATAAATATTTAATAAGTAAAACAAATGTTTTAAGTATCATAGCAAAACTTTAAAAATAGTATGAAATGTGAAGTAATTCTTTTCCCGTGTTGTGGTGACATTTTGAAGCAGCTAACTCTCTTCATGCCCAATGTTGTAGTAACATTTTGAAGGATTGGTGTCCCAAAAAAAGAATTACTGGTTCAGGTTGGGTTTAATTTTCGGTAGAGCTGGATTCTCTTCTTAGGGACGGAAGTTGGTACACTGGATAGGAAAACACTTCACAATCATAAAAAAATGTTTCTTGTAGAAATAATTACAAATTTATTCACTTTGTAGGTTCCCAGCAGATTAAGTAAATGTAGGTGGTATTATTCTTCACCGTCAATTAAAAATAAATTATTTTCTTTTCTGGAATCAATTATTCTTTGTGTTAAATATTACATTTTATCTTGAGAACTCTTCTTGCTTCTATCTTTGTTGGAAGTTATATGCAGAATGACTAGTGTAATTCTTCTATAATTTTAAAGAACATTATTACATCACATGATGTTAAGTTTAAATTCTATTGGTTAATGGTCCATTAAATATATAAGGTTTAAATTTGATTTGTTAAATCAAAAAGTTAATTGTTTTAACATCCAATCAGAATTTAGTATACTTTTATTTAAAAATATGAAGTTAAGCAGGTGTTCTTATTACAGTTATAACAGAAAGCTTTATAATTCTGACAACAATGACTTAAAACAATTTTTAAAAGCATTATTTAGAAAGACTTATGTAATACAATTTCTTTAATTGTTACTAGGATATTTTTATACAACAATGAACAACAATGAATTATGTAGATGTTTTTTTCTTTATTTAAGTTATATTTAAATATTAAAAGAATTTTAAAATACAAAATTATTAACTTTAACTTTCATATTTATTATGATATTAAAATCCTGCTTTAAATGTTAGTAAAGATGGAAAATGTACACTAAGCAACAAAAAGCATGGGACGACTCTTGATCTCGATATTTTAAGTTCCAACACACGATTCACACGAGTAAACTAATTGCACAATAGAGCTACAATAAGGTTCGAATCTATGAATGCATTAGATCGTAAAAGTCGTTCTCTGCCTGTACTCTGCTGAGAAAGTTGCATCCTAATACGTTTTTGCTTTCTCAAAAATCTGTTCATGCGATAATAATTGTTAAAATTCCTAAGCTACCTGGCGAGGTGACTTAGTAGAGAAACGAATCGTGAGCAACCCGATGGGAACCGATGGTAACCGATGTACCGGGCTTCCAATATAAACCCGGACCGGCCTCACGGGGTTTCACCCGTCAGGCAGCGCTCTCTCCTCGTTCGCATTTCACTCTGCCAGCCGCTCATCCTTGAACTAGTCAGTTTACTATCGTTCGACAAGATGAGACGTCAGCTGACATTAGAGCAGCGCATTTATGTGTGTAAATGTTATTATAAATACGAATCAGCTCGTCGCGTTCTCGAGGAATTTATTCGGAACTTCCCTGGACAATTACCTCCTTCCAGATCGACAATCCACGATCTTGTGACTAAATTTGAAGAGAAATCATATGGGTGGTTTCAACAAGATTCTGCTACTGCTCATACAGCAGAGGAGTCCATGAATAAAATTAGGGAAGTGTTTGAAGATAGAGTGATTAGTGCTGGTGTATGGCCCCCTCGCTCCCCAGATCTAACAGTGTGTGATTTTTATTTGTGGGGTAGCCTGAAAGACAAAGTGTACAAAACAAATCCGCACACATTGGAAGAACTGAAGAACAACATAAGAAATGAAATCAGAAACTTGACAGTGCCCGAACTACAGCGTGTCAATATAAATTTGTTTACTCGGTATAATGCCTGTTTAACTGCGGGAGGACAACATTTCCAGCATTTTCTATAAGGTAAGAAACAGTTCAAGGACGGGTGGCAGGCAGGGTGAATTGTGGGAGGAAGAGACTGCACTGCGTGCTGGGTAGAACTCCGTGAGGCCAGTCCGGTTTTATATTGGAAGCCCGTTAGTTTGAAAACTTGCCACGTACCTTGCTGCTTTATCCAAGATGTCGGACCTTGAAGACTTCGATCATGTTTTCGGTATACGCTGAGAAGAGGAATTTGGTAGTCTACCAAAGATTTCAACTGGAAGAACTGGAGAATCGGCGTAATATTGCACGACACAGACGTCGTCGTATACGGTATTATTTACGGGATGCAAGCGTAAATGCGTTCCTCTAGCAGACGAAAATAACGGAAGTGGTTTTATCGCTGGGAATTCTGGGTAATTTCTTGCCAATATTACGAAAACGACGACTTTCATGCATGACCAGTTAGTAGGCAGCTAATACGATCTTTGCACTTGCTCACAGAAAGTCAGCTCACCAGTGATTGGAAGTCATTTGAGTAGAGACTAATGTATTTGCATGCGGCCCTAAGTTTCCCTTCTTCCTTTGAGAGCATTCCTTCAATCACAATTAGTCAGCAAACGCTTAGCTCAGTGCTTAGTGGCTTGATTCATATGCAAGATGCCACAGGTTCGATTCTAGATGTGGTTACATTTTTTAATTGCTAAAATGCTTTCTACTTTAATCTGTCTGTCCATTTTTAAAGAAAAAAGTACTAATTATTTGGAAGTATTACTATTTTTATTATTTATTTATTTATTTACTTATAAACAGGTTTATAATGTAATAAAACATCTTCCTGTGCCCAAAGCTTTTTAAATTTTTATCTTCTTTCTCCATTCTTCTCTATCTTCACATTCCAATTCTTCCAGACCCAGCTCCCTCATGTCTCTTTTCACATCATCCATAGGGCCGCATGCAAATATATTAGTATCTACTCAAATTAACTCCAATCACTGGTGAGCTGAATTTTTCCGTGAGAACATGCAAAGATTGAATTAGCAACTCGCTCAATGGTCAAGCGTGAATAATAATAATAATAATAATAATAATAATAATAATAATAATAATAATAATATAATAATAATAATAATACTTTATTTATTCTGGCAGAGTGAAGGCCATAAGGCTCTCTCTTCCACTCAACCAGCACAAATACAAATAAATATTCAACAAATATAGATATACACTATACTAATTATAAACAGTTAAAGATACAATAAATGTATCAATGTAAATGTCATGTACAAACAACATTTTATAGGGTAATAACAATAATGATACGATAATAATAATAATAATATAAATATGATACATTATACGGGAAACACCAATTAATATATATATATATCTTACACTGGATAATAATGAAGTCGAGTTTAGAGCAAATATAAATTTAGATTTCTTTTAAAAGATGCCAATGTCCGGCAGCCCCTTATTTCTTGTGGTAGGGAATTCCAGTTGCGAGAAGTGGAGATGGTATATGACATGGAGTGATGTGATGTCCTATGTTGCGGTATATTAAGTAAGAGACTATGTTGTGATCTTGTGTTTAAGTTATGGTTTGAGGATAGATACTGGAAACGGGATGATAAATAATTGGGAATCGAGGTATGTAGGATCTTAAATAGGAGAATTAGACAGTGCGATTTTCTTCTCTCTTTTAGATGTAGCCATGACAATTCGTGGAATAATGGAGAAATGTGATCGTATTTTCGAACATTAAATATGAATCTGATACACATATTATGGACACGCTGCAGTTTGTCCGACAATCCGTCACTTATGTCAGTTAGTAGAACGTCACAGTAATCAAAATGCGGCATCACTAAAGTTTGGATTAAAATTCTTTTAAGAGTTGTATGAAGAAAATGTTTAAGTCGCTTTAGGGAATGCATTATGGAGAAGATCCTTTTAGATGTTTGTTTTACTTGCTCATGCCATTTTAAATTAGAATCTAAGTAAAATCCCAAGTTTTTAACGACGTCGGTATAAGGAATTTGTTCATTATCTAATATGACAGCCGGCATATTGCCATTGTTTATGAGGTGTAATAGCCTTGGATGTCCGATAATTATTGCTTGCGTTTTGTTTACATTTAGTTTCAGCCCATATTGTCTGGACCATAAAGATATATGCCTGAGGTCAGTGTTTACTTTGTCAATATATCCATTAATTTCGTCAGGCCTAAAGTGTGTGTAAATCTGTAGGTCGTCGGCGTAAAGATGATGCTTGCAATTTTGCAGTTTCTTGGTCACGTCATTAATATAAATCGAGAAGAGAAGAGGAGCAAGGACGCCGCCTCGAGAGGTACCCCTTTCCTCACCAAGCGCCAGGAAGAAATGCGATTATTAACAGAAACTGATTGCTGACGATTAGTGAGGTAAGATGCAAACCAATCAAGGCAGTTTTCTGACAGATGTAGTGTCTTTAGTCTCGCTAGCATTAAGTCTATATCTACTGTGTCAAAGGCTTTGCTGTAGTCGAGTAGGATTATTGCGGTGAGTTTGCTTTTGTCCATTGAGTCTCTTATGTCCTCTACAATGTCAAGTAGTGCAGTACTTGTGTGATGTCCTGTTCTAAAACCAGACTGATGTTCATCAAGTAAGTCGTGTGTGGTGAGGTAGTCTGTTAACTGTGAGTGTATTATCTGTTCCAGTGCTTTAGATAAACTTATTAAAGAAACTTCTGCTAGATGGCGGAGATATCTGTGAAATCGGAATGACCAACATTTAAAAATATAATTTAAGAAATGGATGTCACTCATTTCATTATGTTAGGATCCAATGGGATAAGTTAGTGTACATCAGATTAGTGTACACTTCATTAAATAATATGCATATAACTAATTTTGTTAGGTTAGGAAAGGGGGAAGTTTGTGTACATCCATTTCTAATAAATATTTTGGAATTTATTGAAAGTTTAGTCATACCGATTTCACAGTTACGTGGCTCCATCTAACGACAACACTATAGACACTCTGTGGGATTTCAAAGGTAAGTGGTTCCATCTAGCGACAACTCTATAAACTTTTGCACATGCACACTGTTATTCTGTATGACTTAGAAAATTTATTACTTTAACCCATCAGCGTGGACATTTAAACATGGCGTTCCCTTCCCAGATGCTGAAGGACGTGTTAGAACACCAGGACTTTTAAATATCCAAATGCAGATTGCTGTGTCAACACGCGTGGTACATCTATGATTTCCAAAGCCTATAACTAGGCTGTTTTACATGTTGGAGAACTTATTTTTTGTCACCGTGTTAAGGAAAGATTCCCCTTCATGTTACTACATAATTTATGACAGGGCAAGTGGAGTGAGGTGGCTACTTGTTAGTGAAAGGAAATACTTTTTTTTTCAGCCAGACCCTCTTCTGAACATATCCTGTACCTTATTTTTGCCGAAAAAAATAAATATCTGTAAAGTGTCTCATTGTGTGGTCTCAAACTGTTCTTTTGATACAATTATCGCAGTCTTTGTGAAACCATGGCTCGTGCATGTGCAGGAAACCAAGTGTTGTCAGAAGAGAAACATTTTGAATTTGTCGACAAAATTTTAGATGAGATTGATAAACATAGTGATTTAGCGTCTAGGCCCTATATCAGATAGTTTCTTTGCACCTGATTATACACAACCTCCTCACGATATAAGTGATAGTGACATCAGCTGTGTTGACGAGGGAGATATTCAGACACTAATACGTGTTTTGATTGTTACAGGGCTAGGGGGAGTGTCCACAGATTTTGTATGGCAAAATATGGACACGTTTAATTCAATACGAGAGACTTTCTGTGACATCAATGGTCCACAGATCAATGTTTCTGGGGACATTGTTGATATATTCAAGGAAATATTCGACCACACGTTGTTGAAGAAACAAATACATACGCTCAACAATCAATATCAAAATCGACTTTCCGTGAACAAAGGATATTTATAGCCAAGGTAAGATTAGAAATATAATGTAACTAAATAGAGTAAAGTGTAAAGTGATCCCATAACAGGCCTTAGGAGGCCCTTGGGATAGTAGGAGGTTAAGGCTCCCACTTTTTTTCTAGACAATCAGCACTTGATGTCAGCCGGGTTATCAGCCCTGCGTGACGGCCGTCTTTATCCCCAGAACAAGCATCTGGTACTCATTTACGTTAGAGGCTGAGTCGACCCCAGGGCCATAGTGCCGCCACAAAGTTTGGGTCAGTTTAAAAATCCTGACCCCACCGGGACTTGAACCCACGACCTTCTGGCTTGTAGTGCTGTACCTTAACCACTACGCTATGGTGTGCCGCCATAATTTATTCATAATTTAATATATATCTAAAATAAGCTCTACATAACAGTGAACTACACGACCTTTATAGGAAGCCAGATACAATGACATCAATTAAGTCTCGTAAATTGCGATGGGCAGGACATCTGTCACAAATGGGAAATGAAAGATGTGCATGGAAGCTTCTTGTAGGAAAACCAGAGGGTAAACACCCAGTTGGTAGACCAAGAATGAATGGGAGAATAACATTAAATATGAATTGAGGGAAGTAGATTATACAGGGGATTACAAAACATTAGCTCAGGATAGGGATGTATGGAGAGCTTATGTCTGCATGGACATGAACTACGGGTTCGATAGTGCCAGTGAGTTAGTTAGTTATCTAAAATAAGTTACTGTGTGAGTAGTTTGAAAATACTACCTCACAAGGGAACTGCATGGACTTTTAAATGACCGCACAGAAGGGGAGAAACAAGTCGTATTTAAGTACGTCAAACCGCGCTCAGGGGATAATAGGCAAGGTAAACTAATGTTTTTCCTTTTTTCTGTGTTAGTAAAGCGAAACTGGGAAAAAGTTTAGTAATTGTTTCTCATGAATTCTTCTAAGTTCTACAGAATTGCAGTGTGCATGCGCAAACACTTCATGTTTAGTAATTGACGGCTCAACAGTACATTATCTTTTCCTTAATTTTCCAGTATATTCTTGTAATACTGTTACTCTATGTACTTTTTCTGTCTTTACTAACATCTCGTACTATTTTAAACGTTTTGCAAACATACTTATATCATTTTTTTGCAATTATTTTATATTCATATATGTATACACCCCTCAGGGGTCCTCATCTAGGGGATATGTGGATGGCGACCACAAGGTGCCCAAGCTGAGCAAAACATTTCTTCCACTTACTTGTGTTTTGCACTCTTTTAACTTTACTATCTAACCTCTCTTGGTTAACTCTTGTTTTTTCGACCCCGACGCTATTAGGGCATCCGAGGGCTAGGGAGTCCTTCCTTTTTTCCATTTCTTCTTTCCTTTATTTTCTTTTCTTCTCCAGAAAAGCCTGACCAGAGGCTATAAGATGGCAGCCCCATCACTGGTCTTGCCTTCCTTTGGCCAGCAACCAATCGAAGGGACTATTATTATGCTTTCAAGTCTTATATGAGAATTTGCCATAAGGGAAAATTTTCTATAGGATCGTAACAGGCCTCGGCCTAATACTTGGAAGGAAGAAGAAGAAGAAGTATATGTATACAATGATTTCTTCAGTTCTGCAGAATCGTTGTGCGCATGCATGAATGCTTAAAGTAACTTTTGCTAGATGGCGGAGATAGCTTTGAAATCATAATGACCAACATTTGAAAATATATTTTAGGAAATGAATGTTCACTCATTTTGTCAGGTTCCAATTGGGCAAGTTAGTGTACATCGGTTTAGTGTATACTTCATTAAATAATATGCATGTAATTTATTTTGTTAGGTTAGGAAGGGGGAAATAGGTGTACACCCATTTTTAATAAACGTTTGGGAAAATATTGCAAAGGTTGGTCATACCGATTTTACAGTTACATGGTTCCATATAGCAAAAGCTCTATAAACATTCTGTAGAACTTCACACATGTGGTTCCATCTCGCGACAACTCTATAAGCAGGCAATAGCGCTAGAAACATGGGAAAGACACCAACCAGATATTAAATGAAGGAACCATTCTCAAAGCCCCAGCATCTCAAGAAATAAAAGTATTTCAACACATCTCAGAAAAGGAGGTGGAGAACATTGTGAACATCTAAAAAGTCACAAAGCCCCTGGACCGGATGGAATACCAAATGAACACTTAAGAGACCAGGCCATATATAGGAAAAATGTGGACTGCTCTGTTCAACAAATGTTTACAAACAGGAAAAATACCAGAAAATTGGAGAAATTCCACTCTCAAGATTATGTACAAAGGAAAAGGCAATCCAAATTAACCCCACTCCTACAGAGGAATTGCTCTTGAGAACTGTGTTCTCAAGATCATCATAAAAATTCTGACGGATAGACTAATCGACGAAGCTGGTAGCAACAGGTTGGTTTTAGGAAAGGAATGTCAACTTAACACGCCATAGGAAATCTGCTGCAAAACATCCATGACGAGATCAATCAGGGAAGGAAATTTCATGTTGTCTTCATAGATTACAGGAAAGCTTTCGACTTTCTGGACCGTCAAACTCTCATGGATAAGCTTCAGAAAATGCTCGGCGAAAACAGCTACTTGGTAGACAACATAGCCAACATCAAGCAGTACAGTTATGTAGTAATTACAGACAATCTACAGTCCTCAGCACCAATCACAAAGACAAATGGTGTCTTCAATCAATAGTAGTAAAATTCATATCAAATTCTGTTGAGGTGAAGTCATATGATGAAAGTTAAAAATTAAATTTTACCTGTTGGTAGGTGCCATCGTAATCAACTTTGTTAAAATATTGTATATAAAATTAATTTAATAAATAAATTCAATATAAAGCTAATAACAAGATATGTGGATGACATCATGATTATTTTTGAAAATGAGAACAGAAAAGAAAAAGAAATTCTGCTAGAACTAAACAACATGCATCCTAAAATAGAATTTATGGAAGAGAGAGAACTGAATAACAAAATAAACTAGCTAGACCTTACCATAATGAAAAACATACAAAAAAAGAAACTTGAAATAAGTATTTTCCGCAAATCCACAAATAATATGCTCACCATTAATAACAAGTCTAGACACCCATACAACATAAAATCAGCACATTTAATAATTTAATTAACAGAATGCTAAAACTACCCTTGAACAAAACAAATTATAACAAAGAACTACAATATCTTAAAAACATGGCAAAAAGCAACGGATTCAACAAACAAATCATTGATAAGCTTATAAAAGAACAAAAAAGAAAAAATGACGCAAACAATATAACAAAACTTGAAAGAGAATCTAATACTAACAAAACATGGGTAACATTAACATACACAGGAAATGAAACCACAAAACTAGCCAGAACTTTGAAAAAGATAGATAAAAACATTTACATAGCTCATAAAACAGGAAACAAATTAAACAACATAATATACAATGACATAGAAGAACACAACAAATTCAACAACAAGGGAGTCTACAAACTAACATGTAAAGATTGTAATAAATTTTACATTGGCAGGACAAGCAGAAATTTCAATACAAGATACAAAGAACACCTAAAAGATTTCATACACGCGGGTGATAAATCAAGCTATGCTAAACATCTCATTAATGCAGGTCATCGAATGAACACAATTGAAAACACTCTCACGATAATCCACCGAGAAAACATTCCAGCTAGGATAAATATATTTGAAGACCTCGAAATTATAAAGGAAACAAACAACACCTCACTTCTCAATGAGAACACACCCCAGTCAAACCCATTATACGAGATCATCAAAAACAAGTCAGTTGCTGCTACAAACAGTTGGAGTAAACATTACCGTACACAACAATAACAAATAACAGAAACTCAATCTGCAGAAGATGGAAGTGCTCCAGTTAATTTTATATACAATGTTTTAACAAAGTTGAGGATGACGGCACCTACCAACAGGTAAAATTTAGTTTTTAACTTTCATCAAATGGTGTCTTACATGGAGACCCTGCTAGCCCTTTGCTATTCAATCTGGCAACAGCAGGTGTAGTAAATATATTTAAAGTTATGGAAGACAGTGTATCTTACTATGCACATGCTGATTATATGGCAATGGGATCAACAAATCTACAGGTTCTGCAAGTATGCTGGAATCATCTAACAATATGGGCCAGAAACAATAAGCTACAGCTCAACAGAAAACAGTACACGGGAGGATAGCAGCCAGAGACTGAGTCTTTTATGATTAAGAACCACTGAAAATTGTAAATTCGTTCAACTATCTTGGGAATAACATTACAGACTAGGAGAACTACTTTCAAAAAGCATGTAGAAGGCAGAGTGACAGTGGCAATAATTGCTATTAATGATATTCAATTCCTAAGAAAACTTTCTGTGACTACAGCTATGCAGATCTTTGCCACGAAGATAATTCCGATCGTGAGCTATGGTTTCGAACTCATATGGCCTTACATCACAAAAACCTTAAGAACATAGGAAAAATCAAGTCAGCCTACCTAAAGAGAATACTATGTATATCCAAATTTACATGCTCCCGACTGGAATTTGAACTCTCAGGAGTGACCTTCTTCATAGAACAGATGCGTATGCTGATAATTTTACCATCCACCGCAGCCTACCAAGACCTCCTAGCAGAGCTCCAAGCTAAGAAGAAAGAAATCTGGATAGAATTTTACACAACAGAAGCAATGGTAAATAGAATGTGGATGGAAACTAACGAAGATCTACACCATTTTGTAAATTCTCTAGTAACACATGGAAACCATCACAAAGTATGTAAAGTGAAGCCCTACCACGACCCAAACGCAACATGCGTATGTGAATTTTGTGAACTGTCTTGTGATCGTTACCACATCACAGCATGTAAAAAACAACCCAGATCATTAATTGAGACCTGCACACATTCATAGCAAATGTGAAAGCAAAGTTAACTAGTTAGTTCTATGCACAACTTGTGCACATTTTTGTTCAATAATAATATAAATTATCGGATAAGGTGGAGAAACCATCGCACAAGAATTCTTCTAAGTTCTACAGAATCGCAGTGTGCATGCACGAATTGCTCTAATGATTAATGTAGCTTCCGGTAGATGGCTCTGAAGTCGGCATTACCAACTTTGGGAATAAATTCCCAAATGCTAAAAAATGGATGTAAACTAACTTCCTATTTCCTAACCTAACAAAACAATTTACATGTATATTATTTAATAAACTAAAAACTAATTTTACGTACACTAACACAAAATATGGTTTGGAATTATTTTCAAATGTTGGTAACTCTGATTTGAGAGCCACCTAGCAGATGTTACATGAAGCATTTCTGCATCTGTAGAACCCGATGCACAATATTCGCATAATTTATCAATATTTAAAAATCGTAAGAAAATGTTTATAAAATGGTTCCAAATGTTTAAAATAGTATGAAATGTTATTATAAATGGTTGAAAAGTATTTAGTGCATCACTGGCATAAGAATGTTAGATAGAAAATTGTATGGGTCGGTTTGTCAACCTCAGCCAAATTTTCTGTATGAATATATTCTGTGAAGATATGTTGTTCCATCTAGCGACAACTCTACAAACTTTTGCACAAGCACACTGTTATTCTGCAGGATTTATAATATTTATTGAGGAAGTTAACTAAACTTTCTTATGGAAAATCATAGTAACTCTATAAAATCGAGGCCGAAACCATAACCCAATAATTAAATAAAAGTTGGAAAAACTGCACTTAAACTTGCATGAAATATTTTCAAAGTCCTACAGAACAACAGTGTGCAAAGTTTATGCAGCTAGCAATAACCCACAATCGAACCACATATCGATTATCATCATCGATTACTATCAATTTCGTACTAAAGTTCAAAAATATTATGCTAGATGGGAGCAGGTCGCTATGAAATTTAAATTACCAACCTTTGCAATAAATTGCCAAATATATGTTAAAAAATATATTGATAATATTAAAATTACCAAATGTTTATTAAATAAATAATAGTTTTCAGTTCGGTTTTCTAATAAAGTGTGTTGTTTTAGTTTTTTAAAATAAAACAACACACTTTATTAGAAAACTGAACTGGAAAATGAAAAATTATTTTAATTTCCAACACGCTTGGGATAAAATTAAAGTGGTCAACAAAAAAATCATCTCCAACACATATAGAATAAAACTAGTTATCAACAAAAAGAAAATAATTTTACCATCAAAAGCATGCTTTTTAAGATTTTTATATTTTCTTTTTAGAGACTTACTTTTACCAATATCTGTTTATTATCAAATATATTAATTGATATAGAGCACTCCACGCTTTTGATGGTAAAATTATTTTCTTCTTGTTGATAACTAGTTTTATTCTGTGTGTTGGAGTTTAATTTTATCCCAAGCGTGTTGGAAATTAAATTATTTTTCATTTTTTAGTTCGGTTTTCTAATAAAGCGTGCTGTTCTAGTCTTTTAAAACTATTATTTATTTTTTATTTTTAATATTTTACAGAATAAGATAAAAATGTAAATATCTTTAAATTCGATACTATTGTAATATGAGCTAAAAGTAATACCCTTCTAAAAAAACCTCCCCACCGGATTTGTACCAGCAACCTGTGGATTACTGAAATTATATACGACTAGAGTTCACCGCTCTACCAACTGAGCTCTTACAACAATTGACTAAAAGTCGACAAGTCCGTTCCCCTATTATACCAGTATTCATTTTGCTTTTATTTTCTGATGATTCTGGCCAGGATTTTAGAAACAAAATATGAAATTATTGTATTGTCACGGGTCCTTTACAAGTATACAAAGTTTCAAGTCGATCCAATGTTTCTAAGTGGGTGAAAATCGTGTTCAAAGATTCCATTACATAGATACAAAGACACTTTTTTTGATCTTCTGATGATCCTGGCCAGGATTTTAGAAAATAAATATGAAATTATTGTATTGTCACGGGTCCAAGTATACAAAGTTTCAAGTCAATCCAATGTTTCTATGTGGGTGAAAATCGTGTTCAAAGATTCTGTTACATAGATAAAAAAACACTTGGAAAAACTGCACTTAAACTAGCGTGAAATATTTTCAAAGTCCTATACAACGAACAGTGCACATGTGTCAGAGTTTATAGAACCAGCAATAACCATCATCGAACCACATAACGATTATCATCTTCGATTACTATCTGTCGCTATGAAACTTAAATGACCAATATTTGCAATAAATCCCCAAGTCTATGTTAAAAAATATATTAACAATATTAAAATTATCAAATGTTTATTAAAAATGGGTGTACACTTACTTATCACTCCCTAACACTGTTCCAACCCGCGATAAAAAATCATAGACTAAGTAATATACTCTGTGGAGAAAATAGCAGTTAGCATCACAATATTGTCTAACAGTGTCATAATATTGTGATTTGCATATTTAAATAAATACTTGAAAATTGTCTAATAATGCTATAAAAATTGTTTGAAAAGTTAAAAATATTAAATAATGTTAGTAAATACAGAAGAAGAGCTATAGTTTATAACAATATAACTAAAAATCAAAAGCTAGTAGAAGTGCAGTTGAGCCAAACACTTTTTTATTTTCTGATGATTCTGGAAAGGATTTTAGAAAAAAAAATGAAATTATTGTATTGTCACGGGTTCTTCAAAAGTATACAAAGTTTCACGACGATGCAATGATTTTAAGTGGGTGAAAATCGCATTGAGAAATTCCATCACATAGATAGATAGATACAGGTGAAGCTAATATAAAGTGTGTAAAATGGGTGTACACTTACTGATCACTCCCTAACGCCGATCCAACCAGCGATAGAAAAATCATTGACTAAGTAATATACTCTGGAGAAAATAGCAGCATCACAATATTGTCTATAACAGTGTCATAATATTGTGATTTGCATATATAAATAAATACTTCGAAATTGTCTAATAATATAAAAGTTGTTTGAAAAAGTTTAAAATATTAAATATTGTTAGTAAATACAGAAGAAGAGCTATAGTTTACGATAAATGAAAAATCAAGCGTAAGTAGAAGTGCAGTTGAGCCCATTTTCTCATTCCACTTTACTATTCTTTAATGGTACATACCTTAAATACATTCTAGGTTGACTATGATTTTCAACATTTTGACTGTCACAAACCCAACAACTTAAATCAATTGCTACTGTTTTTTCTTGAAGTTCCCATAAAGATTTCCGCTCGCATACTGGTGATAATATCAACCACAAATTCTTCACCCCCATACTGTAACACAAATCAATTACTCTAACTAGGTGAAATCCAGGGAACGTCCTTTTTATTATTTTACGCGGTTAAATACGCGGTTCTCTATGGTTAAATACTGTGTATTACATAGAGAACCGAATAGAGCGGCCTCTCTGTGTTAAATTTTGGACGCAATTTCATACCGCTGTGCCATCTGAAGATGACCACGGTACTACTTGAGCATGGCCACGGTGGCTCAATCGCAATAAAAGTACCCTATCCTTACCCATTCTTTTAAAAATAAAATTTAAAGCTAAACACAAGCAATGCTACTTTGTGGACAATTTTAGCATGTTTTATTCTTACTCTCTTCAAAAGAAAATTACAAGAACTTTGCCAACTTTTCAGATGTCTTTAACTATAAATTATTTTAATTTTTTTTTTAAATTCATCAATTAGTAAGTTGACTAAAATGATTTACACAATTTCATAAGTATTTATTAAAAACCATTCCACTTTTAGATGAACATAATGAATATGGGAAATCGCTATTTATTAGAAAATAATTGGAAATGTTAGACCTATACAACAAAAATATTGGCAAAATTTTTGTAATAATTTTCTTAAGTAAAAATAAAAAATGCAAAATTGTTTACAAAGTAACATTTCTTGTGTTATTTCCATTAAGAAATATCAAACAGGATCTGGATAATGGATATGCTAAGGCAGCACCATTTGACGAGCCTGGTCTAATGAGTCTAATATGCTATTTGTTTTTGTTTTTTTAAGAACTGAAACCATAAAGTAATTTAAGCACAAGTTTTTAAATGTTCTTAAAATGAAAATTTAAAAATACCTTGGATTTATAAGAATGTAGCAAAAACAAATTCTATGCATCATTTCTCTATTCTGAACTACTCATACGTGAATGCACGCACATCAACTCTATTTAGTAACCAGACTTGTCTTGATTAGTTTGCTTTTAAAAATGAAATAACATGATTCATTTATTGCCTTATATTAAAATTAATATTTTAAAAAAATTATACATTTTATAGTTACTGCAGTATGTACATTATTCAAGATGAACAGAATTTTTTCAATGAAACTTCAGTCACATACGTAGTTAAAGATTCAATATTTCAACAATAAACCTAATTATTTTATATGTAATTTTATAAGAAGATTATTTCACATTTATTTACTAGCTTCCTATTACCCCAAGCCCTATAATGGGATCACCTACCTTTACATTTTGATTACAAAATCTAATAGTTCATTAGAGAAGAAATATGTATATTCTCCAAGGTGCAACAAGCTGAGAATGCCCTTGGCCTACCAGCTAGCTGCTGGTCCAATATCCACCTGCGAGAAGAATCCAAATTGTTTGACATTTTAGGCTTACACACCTATTTAAGCCTAACACAAATGCCTACCTTCATTACTACCAGGAAATCGCTGAATAGTTGAATGTTAGGCCAAATTATTGTTGTTAAAATTGACGGAACAGTTTTGTTCTCTAAGTAATTACCAACACTTCATATTAAGATTTTTTTGCACATATTAAATAAATGTTATAAAAGACATAGAAAGTTCTCAACGAGGTAGAAGTAAGGATGAATTAAAATTTACATGACACAATATTAACATAATTTTAAAATTTGTAATTTAAAATATGCTCTATAATAGTTCAAAAATTTGTTTTTAATAAAACACAACCACTTTTCTGCATAGTCTATAATGTACTGGTACGTTCTTGCAATACACTTGTAGATATTCTTGAAGCGCAACTTCTTTACATCTACTGTAGAGCCTGGAAAAAAAAATATATATATATACATACACATATATATGTATATATACATATACAGTGAGTTTCACTTGACCTGCAGTCGTTAGTGGGAAAAGTGACTGCAAGCATTGAGTCATCAACTCACGCTGTCCATGCAATGTCTATGCTAGTGGCCGCAAATCGAGTGAAACTCACTGTATATATAATATGTGTCAATGTCCTTCACAATGAAGGTATTCCCAACCCTTATATATATTGACGATCTAGGATCATACTATTCTAAGTAAGTGTTTTATTTAGAATTCTAGTTATGTCAATGTCCCATATCTATGGGCATTGAAAAAAAAAATAAAAACCAAGAATTTCATACTCCAATTTTCCAAAGGTGTTACTAATCAAAATATTGAATTCCTGATTTATTATCAAATGGCTTTGGAAATGTAACATTCACAACAAGAATTGTAAAAAGATGGACTTCACACAATATGATCCTGAACCATTGTATATGTATTATGTAAATTGTATACACTTACATATTTTTAAGTTCTTTCTTGTAATATTTCACAAGCAGTCAAAAACTTGCATTGAAAATTGAAATGACAATACCTGAAAAAAAAAAAAAATGACTTTACTTAAAAGGACAGAATAAATAATACCATAAAATAAACTAATAATAATTGATTACACGGGGGTTCATTATTACCATTCAGTGTTTATTTACTTTCTTTTTTAAGTATAAGTCTTCAATATTGGAATGTTTCTCCTCTGGTTGGCAACGAGCATTCTAATATGCTATGTATATTGGCGGTTCATATGATTTGTAATTATATCCAGTTTTATCTGTTGGCACATGTGTATGGATCTACTTAGACTTGGATTTTTTTTGGCTCAACTTTACATTACCTTACACTTCAGTTTCCATAGTATATTCTTTTAATACTGTTTCTCTACGTACTTCTTCTGCCTTTACTAACATTTGCAACAATACTTATAACTTTTTTTACAATTATTAAATATTTATCTATGTATGCAATGATTTCTTCAAAGTTATGCAGATTTGTTGTGCATATGCACAAACACTTATATGAACTTCTACTAAATGGTGGAGATATCTGTGAAATTGGAATAAAATCAATATTCAAAAATGGATGTTCACTCATTTCATTTTGTTAGGTTCCGAAGCTAAAAAGTTAGTGAACATTTAATTAAATAATATGCATGTAAATTGTTTAGTTAGGTTAAAGGTTAAATAAGTATAGGATAAGTACGGACCTGATTTGTTGAAACCATAGATATGGTACATATATATGAATCCCTTGATTAAATGTACACATTGTGCTCATTTAATTATAACTTGTAAGCGCACTAACGTGCAAAGGAGTTAAATTCATTAGTTTTTGCTCATTTGTGATTTACACATTGTGCTCATTTTTGATATGTCGATGGTAAAAAGTTTGATAATTGTTGATTCATTAACACTTTACAATACTTTAAATTACATCAAAATTGGCATAAGTCGCGTAAGTAAAAAGCTTGTCTTGTACAACCCCACCGATTATTTTTTTAACTTCTACCCCTATTATAAAATGCATTGTATTATACAGTATTATCTAATGAAGCTACAGGTTCAAGTACGAGTGTTAATGCTAATTCATGCTCATACCTCTTTAAATAAAAATGTTTAAATAATCACCTACAAATATTAAACAATGATTGTGGAAATAATAAAATACAAACGAAAAATGTTAAAATCTTACCTTTTCGTTTTATGTTCTAATCGATGTCTGACGAGATCAAGGCGAAAGCGGACGAAAAATTCTTCATCATTGTAATTTTCAATATGATCCGGTCTTCCCCTGATTTTTCTGAGTTTCCGAGCGTTGAGAAACATATTATAAAACACTTCGTCATTACAATCGGTATCGGTAAATAAGTTTCCATCGGCCATCTTTAACACAAGTATTTCTCAAAATCAGACTTCGAATGACCGTACAAAGTCTACCGAGTTTATGCGCCTGGTTAGGTGATATACTGTCGTAGTACAACGCAACTTTGGCTGAATACTTGAGGTAGCACGTTTTCCGAACTTATACCGAGTTAGTACAACCGGCCCTAAAGAGGCATTTATAATACTGACGATATGGGACTGTATTTTCGCGCGTTACTGTCAAAGTCGCTCATACATACTATACTCCACTTTTCAAAGGCAGCGGAACTACAATTAATCTCTAAAGTGCATAAAAATACATATACGATACTCTATAATCTAAGTATTACGCTCGGGGTCAGTTAAGCCCCGCCGTAAGGATAGCGTTAAGTTCTCAATTGTTTAAGTGGTCTTTGGCCCGAGCGGTTGGCCTTGGTTTTGGAGGATGAATTCCACATTTAAACATGTTAAAACACAGTAAACGAAAAATTAACATAATTTATTAAAATAAATCCAAACATAAAGAAATATTAGATCAACAACATATAAAACAAGTTATTAAAATCAGCGGAAATCGCCACATTGTCAAACGTCAAATTATTCAAATTATTAAAGTGTTAAAATTCAGAGAGAGAGAAAACAAACATTTAAAATATTCAACTTTGTTCATTATTCTAAGTTCTTTGGGCCATTTGGTCCTTTAATTAATTCTATGTCGGAAAATGACCATTAAAGAATGATAAAAAGATTCATATTATCAATGTAGCTGCCTCCCCTGCTGGGGGACCGCGCTCGGTCCCGCCGCCGATCTGTCTTTTTCCAATAAAAATCCCGGCTTTTATATGATTATCTTTACCTTTCACCATCCCCTAAAACTAATGGAACCCCCATTTTCTTGCCCCATCTGTAGTAATATTCCTAGTATGTCATGGCCATGTTATATAAGGTGTTTTTAACTTCTTATCCTAATGTGTTTGGGTTATATAAGTTTTCGTAAGAATTTCCTATTTGGTTGTTTTTGATATTATATAAGATTTCGTAAGTGTGTCTTCATTGATTGAAAAATATATTGATGTGAAATAGTCATTTTATAATAATTTTTTTCCTTAGTTTTTTATCTATAAAACACTTATGTATATTTTGATTGAGACTTCAATCCGCATTTAAAGGGTGAATATTTATGCCCTATTTTTTGGTATAAAACACATGTATATGTGTCTATCCTTTATCGGCTTTTTATAGTATTTTATTTTTATGGCAGTTAGACCCTAGTGTAGGCATAACATTCCCCCCCCCCTAAACAAGACTGTAGGGTTGAAAAACCGAAAGTCTTTTTTTCCTTATAGGATATCTCTCACCTCCGGGGGGTTTGTCCTGACATGTATCTTATTAACTTGACTTTAAGTGGGAGTGGAACTGACGTCATCAATTGGCGATTTCATCTGTCCTGGAAGTATTTTGTTCTCATTCTAAGAGGTTATATCGTCTTTTACTTGTAAATTGCCCCGGATACTCTTAATTGTGTCGTAATGTCGGTAAGATCTGTTTACTTAGTGAGAACACTATACTTAAAAAAAAACACAAAAATCACAATATAGCACGCCTTCGCGGCTCTAACACAATATGTTTACGCACGGTCATAACTTTAATTTTCCACTAAAAATGTTTACTGCTTGAAACAAAAAGATATCGACTATAAAAAATATTTTCACTAAAAATTCTTCTCGTCACCGTCTTTCTTCCTTGTTTAAACCTTCTTGTGGTTTCTTTTGAAACGATGCACTTTCACTTTTATTCATATCCGACGCACTTAACAACATTTCGTTTCTTTTTTGTTATTCACTTCGACGTTTCTATTTCGTGAACCGGATCACTGTTAAAAAAATTATCAGAACTGCGGTGTCTGCTGTGGCTAGCTTGGAGGTCAGGGTTCGTGTCTGCTTGTCTCGATGGAGGATGCGACGTTCTAATTCTCGAGTTCGTGGTTCATTTTTAGCTGCCGTCGGTCCAGGTAGGCCTTTGATTTAGTTATGCCTAGTTTCTTTAAACAAAACCCAGTTAGATCCAAGGAGAACTTGTGAAGGGTTTGATAGGAATTAATCTTGACGTGGAGCTTGTTTTCTTGCTTCATCTATAGGAAAAATTTGGAACGAAGGATGTTAGGCCAAGGTTGACGTTGGAGATAGTTATTATTATTTTTTTATAATTGCCTGGGTTTGTTCTTTACTGCTAGTGAGGTGTTTGTCTTAGCTGGTTGCGAGTCTGGACATTCGCCCATCTTATGCTCCGTCACGAGATGTGTAGTTGGTCCTGGCAGCTGCGGCTCTCGTCCTCGGGTGTACAGGGTGTGGTTGGTCCTGGCAGCTCTATGCTGCAGTTTTCGTCCTCAGATGTACAGGGTGTGCCGTGAGTCTGGGCCTCTTAATCTTGCTCCCATCATGAAGTGTGGTGGTGGTGGCCGCAGGTCCAGGCGAGAAGTTGCAATCTTATGGCATTTGTTAAAACCTGGGAGGATAACTTTAAGCATCGATTACTGGGTTTGGTGGGTATCCCGTTCTACATGGGTCCGCATATTTTTTATCACTCCTTGTCATAGAATGGTCATTTTTGTTTTAATTTAACTTCATCGCTTAGATGCTTCAATTTTCAGCCATCTTATCTCCGATACTATATTCCGAATTTTGTTTACTAGACGTCCTGGCTTTAGATCTCATTGTTATCTACATTGTATCGTTTAGTTTTGTGCACCCATGTTCCTATCTGTCCCTTATAGCTAGCCTCAAGTTGCAAAAGAAATGCTCTTATGTTTCTGGTCTTTTGATTCCCATGAATCATTTACGCCCTTATTGCAATTCAGGTTTCACTGGATTCAAAAATTTTCATACCGTATTTTACCGCTTGTTTCCAAAACTTCCCATTGCTCGATTAAAATTTCAATTTTGCTTTTCCTTCTCTAGAGTCCTGGGTTCGATCGAGTGTGCTCGCCTACACATAAATCGCTAGGGCTTTAAGATGTAAATACTTCTTAGTACGATTATGTAACCTGAATTCCGTATATCATTCCCTCGTGAGGTCCTGATTGTGAGAGCATTTCCTTTCTTCTATCCGGGATGCGTCTTTGCATCTTAAATTCTCTCGTTTCTAACCTATCTGTCGATTTCCCGTGCTACAGCCTACAGAGTTAACTTAATAATAAAAAACTCTAAATGGTGTTGTTTCCTTAAGTCCTTCCTAATTCGTTCGGCAATATCTCATCTGTTCTCTTGAATTTCTTTATTTAACTTTTTACATTACTCCTGATTATGCATGGATTTTATTCCGTGTCTTGGGTCCCCATTTCACCTATGGGTTTAACCTCTCCCTTTTGTCATCTCCTACTCTTTTATTTCCCCCTTAATTTCCATATACGTTTTTGAGTTAGTTCCTGGTCTCATACGTGTAGACTTATTCCCTATCTTACCTATGGGTTTAACCTCTAAGTTCGTGTACAACCCCATGTGTTTAACCTCTAATTTCTTGTACTATCCTTATGTGTTTATCTTATATTTCCATTTACAACCAATGTGTTTAACTTCTAATTTCTGGTATTACCCTATGTGTTTAACCTCTAATTTCGTGTACTCTTTATGAGTTTAACCTCTATGTGTTTAACCTCTAATTTTCTGAGATCTCCCTACCTAATGTGTTTAACCTCTCTTGGTATGTAATATCCCTACTTAGGTCAATCTGTCTCTCTTGGCTCTACTCGTTGATCGCACAATCGTTTGTATGTGTGTTTCCCTTATTATTCTTCTCTAGTGTCCCAACGTTTCTGATGTCCCTGGCTAGTCGTTGTCTCTTCGTTATGACCATATCCTATGTGTGCGTACGACATTCTTATCGCGGTCATCGCGGTTTCCCTTTTCGCTGTGCTATAACCACCGGTGGCTTTTCTCTGGCATCCTGTCCTTCCTAATTCTATCCCTTTCTTTTGTATCTCATTAGAGAGCCTGTTGGTGCCTCAACGAACAACTACTGCGTCGAGAAGCGGATGAGATCCTATTCTTCCAGACGGAGTTCGTTTCTTGCTCACCTCACTTCCTAACCTCGGGCCCATTAGAAACTCTGTTGGTTCCTCAACGAACAACTACTGCATCGAGAAGGGAATTAAATCCTATCCTCCCCGACGGGGTTCGTTTCTTGCTAACCTCACTTCCTAATCCCGGTTATGTATCTCATTAGAAAGCCTGTTGGTGCCTCAACGAACAACTACTGCGTCGAGAAGCGGATTAAATCCTATTCTCCTAGACGGGGTTCGTTTCTTGCTCACCTCACTTCCTAACCTCGGGTTCATTAGAAACTCTGTTGGTTCCTCAACGAACAACTACTGCATCCAGAAGGGAATTAAATCCTATCCTCCCAGACGGGGTTCGTTGCTAACCTCACTACCTAATCCCTGTTATCACTCTGGGTCTCACTACCCGGTATTGCTTCTGTGTTTCGTGGGTCTCTCTGCCCGTTTTGCTTAGTATTTTCGTTTGTCTCTAGTTTCTCGGATGCCTATCTCTCCCTAAACGATGCTGTTCCATATGGTCCCTAACGTCAGTGCCAAGCCGGCAAGGTTTTATGGCCAGTGCCCCAAGATCATTTTGGAGTTCTCTGTCTCTAGATCATGTCATAACGGGGGTGTCCCACCTTCCGACTTGCACCTGCCTAGCTTTCTCCCCAGCTCGTTGGCGAAGTGTTCAGGCAACTCGCCAAATTGTCGAGGGCAAAAGCCTCTCCAAAAGGGTCCTTAGTCCTTCCCAACTTGTATCTCTGTGTGCGATAATGTAAATGTTTCATCTCCGTGTGTGTATTTCTAACGTTGCCTAGCCTAGATTGACCTAAGTTGTAGCCTATCCTCTTATTATCCCTCGTAGGCCTAAATATGAAGAGTCTTAAGCGATCTAGTTTTCATCTATTATCGTAATATGTCATATCCCATATGTGTGTGTGTCTACTACTCGACCGGTCACTAGTCCTAACTGACATGGAACAAGGCTTGCAGTATAAGAGAGTCTAGGCGCCTTTTAGACAATCCAATCTTTTCCAAGCCAGTCCATCTCAGCAGGAACCATTTCCTGTAGAGTGTATTATCTGTTGTGTCATACTCAGTAATAGTATTTGTGTAACTCCTGGGTTCCCATTTGAACTTTCACTTTTCTACTAGATCGGATAAAACATCTCACTGTTTGTCAAGTATCCTAATTTTCACCCCAAAAAAATCATGATAAAGCCTAAAAAAAGGAAAATATTTCTGGGAATAAGTCTATCCTTTTTTTATCACTTCTGTAAGCATCTTGTTTCTGCCTCCACTCCGTATTTCTCACTAGCGGAGTTCTACGATTGTGCCAAATCTCCATTCCCCTCTTCTGTTCGAGCTCTCTCTTATTTATTCAGAATTTCCACTTTTTCCATTTCCGAAATTATAATCTGAATTACGGGTCAAGCGAGTCTTCACTTAATGGCGCTAGCCTCTATGACTTTACTCAAGATTTAAACTTGACTTATGATTTAGAAACGTCTCACACTGTAGTCGAGCCTTTCGCAGGATGCGCCCGCCGGCATTGTTGTAAATCTTTCAACACCGCATGAGAGGTCGGTCGTCTTCCTTACCATGAGTCTACTGTTATTTCATTTAGGGAGGTGTGTGGTGCCTGCTTTGCTTTATTGCGCTAAATCTCCATTCCCCGCTTTGATCGATTTCTCTCTAATTCATCCTAAATTTTCCATGCCCTTTTTTTTGCATTCTCTCGGTTTTCAAATCTAGAATCCCTCTGATTGCTAATATATGCCAATTTTATTTCCTGTAATGTCATTGGTCTTTAAGTGGTTACTCATTTTTATTTAAAGTACGCTTTTTGATATCAAGAAAAAATAATATTTATTTCCCTGTAAATGCAAATAGTATAAATTTTGTTCATATTCCTAATGCAGTCGGTTTGGAGTTCTTATCTATGTGGATAATCTAACTTTCACATATAAACACATTCCAGAGCCTTGCTGAAATTTTACAGCTATGTGACCTCCTAATAGACACTCAGTCTTCGTGCATGTAAATGAAGGACGTGTCTAAAAAAAAATAGTTCTCAAGATGGCGGGTTTTTTTTCCCCCATTCCTCCACGATGGTGAGTTCACACATTTTTATTCTGAAAACTTCTATATTCTTGAACGTCCCTAATATTAGTATTATGGTTATTGTTATTATTATTTGTCATCCAATCTCTTCCATGTTATCATTATTATCTTTTATTATGAACGTATGATTTGTCCCCGAACTTCGTGTGTTGATTATTATTTTATTGTGTGTTTTATTATTACTAATTTTAAACCACTCAGTTATTGGTTCTCTCCTTTTTGTCTAACTCTCGATTTTTAACTGAAAAGCGTTCCTATATATTATAAGGTGCTCGCCTTTACCATAAATATCCTAGGATAATACTTGCAGCAATCAAATCGGTATGATTTGCCTCATGCCCTGCCTTGTCAATGTAGCACGGTAGGCGGTTTAGCTGTAATAGCGTTTAAAATTACTTTGATATACTTAGTATGAAGATTTATTTCTACTAGCATAGTGGTTAAAGCACTGCGCTACAAGCCGAAAAGTCGGGGGTTCAAGTCCCGGTGGGTTTAGGATTTTCAACCTGATCTAAACCTTCTGCGGCACTATGGCCCTGGGGTCGTTTCAGCCTCTCACTGAAATGAGTACCAGACGCTTGTTCTGGGGAAAGGGCGGCCGTCACGCAGGGCTGATAACCCGGCTGACATTAAGTGCAGATTGTCTAGAAATATAGGGAGCCCTAATGTCCTGTTACCTCAAGACCTCCGTTAGGGGGAATATGTTACTTTATTTTACCACTGTTATTACGTTATTTCCAAATCCTCTGACTTTTATGTATTCCAATCCCGTAACTATATTCCTGCTAGCCTTCTGTTATTTTTGTAATTAAATTATTTATAGTCCTTTTATTAGATTAATTTTAACTTATTTATTTTCCCAATATAAATCACTCATTTCTTGGCAAGTTATAATGCGGTTCTTGAGCCTTACGTGGGCCAAGATTAATTACCTAACTAGCATTAGTGCAAAGGTCCCAGTGTGGATGCACGAGTTGCTACGTGGGGACTTAAATATTAATCGATTTATTTTTCTTGTCCTTTCATTTGTTATGTCAATAATATTTTGATTATTATCCCGAATATAATTAGAATTTTAATTGGTTGAGATGGATTAGGGTTAGTTTCATACGGAGTGCTGTAATGGTTAATATAGCCTCCGTTAGATGGCTCTGTAGTTATTGTTGCCATAGACGTCAGCCAACTTCCCATTTCTTTATCCTAATAAACAAATTACCTAGTTAATAAACCACAAATTAATTTTTCGTATCCTACCTCTATCCATGATTCAGTAAGATATCTAAGATCGTGTTTTACGTGAATAAATAATAAAAAAAATGAATGTTTACATAGTACAAAAGTATTTAGTGCATTAGTGGCGTAAGTATAGATGTGACCGCCATCTTGTTTGCTCAAATCTATCACCCTTTTCGTAATGATAAAAAATTTCAATATGATAAAAAAATTTCCAATCTAGTGGCGTGTAAAAGCAACCTATAGTCCCTTGGGCTTATCTCTCGTGGTGATGCTTTCAGAATGATTTATGTATACATTTGATCCTGCCACGCCTTCCGATAGACGAAATAATAAAATATGTCATTATCAACGTACAATTATTAATAGTGAAATGAGATATTGCCTTAATTAACACACAAAAAAAAATTAAATCAATTTCATTCCTACACTCTACAAATATTCTGAAAAAAAATATCATAACCTAGGAGAACAACAAAAAAAAATATCATCTGACTGGAAACTTGTCAAAATTTGTACAACACCAAAATAATTCATAAAACTTATATGCATCCAAAAAATCAAGTTCTGAAATGAACATAACATATAACATAGCCCAGAAAGATAAAACATTTGTTGAAAACATCAATACCAAAAATATAACCTAAAAAAAACAGCGATATATCCAAAATTTACCCATTGTCCATAAAAACCCAAAAATTAGATCCTAAAAAAAAATAACCTAAAGCCAGTTAATAATAATGTCCGAAAGTTGAAAATCTTCCGGTTTCTCTCTGTTTTAAAAGACATAGTTTATTCATTAGTACCAATGTGACTCTTATCTTCCCGATTGAAAAAAAAACATAGATTTTTACTGTATACGAATTGAAGGTTAATTTTGGGGTCTAAGGTTCGTTTCTTTATCCGTGAATACAATAGAACATTATATTCACGAATATACCATCGTCTGCTCACCAGTTGTTACGCTCGGGGTCAGTTAAGCCCCGCCGTAAGGATAGCGTTAAGTTCTCAATTGTTTAAGTGGTCTTTGGCCCGAGCGGTTGGCCTTGGTTTTGGAGGATGAATTCCACATTTAAACATGTTAAAAACACAGTAAACGAAAAAATAACATAATTTATTAAAATAAAACCAAACATAAAGAAATATTAGATCAACAACATATAAAACAAGTTATTAAAATCAGCTGAAATCGCCACATTGTCAAACGTCAAAATATTCAAATTATTAAAGTGTTAAAATTCAGAGAGAGAGAAAACAAACATTTTAAAATATTCAACTTTGTTCATTATTCTAAGTTCTTTGGACCATTTGGTCCTTTAATTAATTCTATGTCTGAAAATGACCATTAAAGAATGATAAAAAGATTCATATTACCAATGTAGAGCTGCCTCCCCTGCTGGGGGACCGCGCTCGGTCCCGCCGCCGTTCTGCCTTTTTCCACTAAAAATCCCGGCTTTTATATGATTATTATCTTTACCTTTCACCATCCCCTAAAAGTAATGGAAACCCTATTTTCTTGCCCCATCTGTAGTAATATTCCTAGTATGTCATGGCCATGTTATATAAGGTGTTTTTAACTTCTTATCCTAATGTGTTTTGGGTTATATAAGTTTTCGTAAGAGTTTCCTATTTGGTTGAAACTAATAAGTTGTTTTTGATATTATATAAGATTTCGTAAGTGTGTCTTCATTGATTGAAAAATATATTGATGTGAAATAGTCATTTTATAATATTTTTTTTCCTTAGTTTTTTATCTATAAAACACTTATGTATATTTTGATTGAGACTTCAATCCGCATTTAAAGGGTGAATATTTATGCCCTATTTTTTGGTATAATACACATGTATATGTGTCTATCCTTTATCGGCTTTTTATAGTATTTTATTATTATGGCAGTTAGGCCCTAGTGTAGGCATAACACTAAGATTATTAATAAGTTTTAGTTTTTTTATAATGCAGAGTATTGTCCAATGTGGAAAAAAAAATTGGTCCCATGCGATTCCGCTTTGAGCAATTTTTACTGTATACATATATATATGTGTGTGTGTGTTTGTCCATCGCTGTGGTCTCGAAGTAGCGTGCTGCCTTGTCAGTTAGCGTGCCCGGGTTCGATTCCCGGTCGGGACAGGCACCTGGGTGAGGTTTTATTCGAGGTTTTTCCTCACCTGTAAGACAAATGTCAGGACGCTTAGGGCCCAACAGTCCCCGAATACGCTACCCAAGCAAATCTAGTATTATAGCCTCACTCGGATGTTTAACAGTTTATATAAAAGCGGGTGCCGCGCGGCAATACTTGACATGCGATGTTGTCACGTTTCTCATAGCGCTATGAGCGTTTATTACACAAGGACAGAAGACATTGATTATTTATGTTATTATTTGGTATTAGTCCACCGCTGTGGTCTCGAGGTAGCGTGCTGCCTTGTCACGCAGCGGGCCCGGGTTCGATCCCCGGTCGGGGCAGTTTTTCTGGGTGAGGTTTTTATCGGGATTTTTCCTCACCTGTAAGACAAATGTCAGGAAAACTTTAAGGCCCAAACGGTCTCCGAAATCATATGGCCATTATCGTCATCATCATCATCCTTCACCGGTGTGGAAAGCAACGGGAAGCTATCACACCTACAATTCCCTAGTAAAGCTGCAAGCATAGCATGAAAATGCTATGATTGCAGTGAAGGACCTGCCTTCGGGCAGAATTACTATGGATGGATGGATTTGGTATTGTTTAACTTTTAAAATTATGTATTTATTTTTATACTAATGGTATAACATTATTATTGAGCGATAACGAGGAGATACTCTATTGAACACAGAGAAATTGGGACTGGAAGTAAACATAAATAAAACTAAATATATATTCACACATAGAAATGCATTCTATAGGCCTAATGGAAATGGACATCAAATGACAAATGAACGAAATTTTGAAGAAGTGGCTGATTTCAACTATCTAGGAAAAATAATCACAAATAGGAATGAGATGCACAAAGTAATTAAACATAGGCTCAATTCTGGAAATGCATGCTATTATACAGGGACTCAAAATATATGAAACATTATTCTCCCAATTATATTATATGGATGCGAAACATGGACTCATACTTTAAGGGGAGAAAGAATTTTACGAGTATTTGAGAATAAAGTTCTTAGGAGTTTTTTCTTAAGGCACTACACTACAAGGTCGAGGGTTCGAGTCCTGGTGGGGTCAGGAATTTTAAACTGACCCAAATCTTGTGGCGGCACTATGGCCCTGAGGTAGACTCAGCCTCTAACTGAAATGAGTACCAGACACTTGTTCTGGGGTAAAGACGACCGTCACGCAGGTCTGACAATCTGGCTGACATCATGTTCCGATTGTCCAGGAAAGTGGAAGCCTTAACCTCCTACTACCCCAAGGGCTTCCTAGCCCTGTAATGGGATACCTTTACCTTTTATATTATATGGATGCGAAACATGGACTCTTACTTTAAGGGGGGAAAGAAGATTACGAATATTTGAGAATAAAGTTCTTAGGAAATGTTTTGGATAAAAAAGGGATGAACAGACAGGTGAATGGAGAAAACTACATACTAGTGAGCTACATGATATGTATAAGAAGCCAGATATAATAAGAACAATTAAGTCTCGTAGACTGCGATGGACAGGACATGTTGCACATATGGGGATGAAAGAGGTGCATGGAAACTTCTGGTAGGAAAATCAGAGGGAAAACGCCCAATTGTAGACCAAGAATGAGGTGGGAGAATAACATTATCCATGATTTGAGAGAAGTAGATTATACAGGGAATGATTGGAAAGCATTAACTCAGGATAGGGATGTATGGAGAGCTAATGTCCGCGCGGCCATGAACCTATGGGTTCGACAGAGCCAGTGAGTTGGCCATAGTTTGGATTTTAATTTATTATTATTGTTATTATTATTATTAACTGTTCGGTCTGAAATATTTTCGCATGGCCGCCACATGTTGAAATCACTTACATATTAAACTAATATAATATATAGATATTGTATTATTATTGAAGCTACATATCACAATAAATCACTGATAATTATAACTATTAATTACGGTATACAATTTTATAATTTGATCGAATGCCCCACATTGTTCCGAGTTTCAATTGAAACTGAGGAAAGAATAGCCAAGTTTATCTAAGAGACCCTCTTCCGAGATTGTTTTCTTTAATATAATCATAAACATTAATTACAAACCAACTGTTGACACTGCTTACTAAGAGTCTGTCAATGTAATTTATTGTTCCTTGAACTATTAAGAGGTACTTCCTCTTGTGTCACATTATCCATTCGGTCTGAAATATTTTCCCATGGCCGCCACATGTTGAAATCACTTATTAAACAAATATAATATATAGATATGTTGTATTATTCGAGCTATATATCACAATAAATCACCGATAATTATAACACTTAATTGCGGTATACAATTGTATAACTGTATCAACTGCTGCATGTTCCATGTTTTAATTGAAACGGAGGGAAGGAAAGCAATGTGGCAACATCGTCGTAGTAGCCATACTCGGGATCTTTGTATTTTAATAACATACAAGAGCTGCGGGGAAACAAAGCGAGCTGACTGTTAAGCATCATAGTGAGGCGATAATACAAACATTTATTTTTCTTTATATATATTCCTTATTATGAGAGGTAACGGGAACTCGGTCTCCACTTCCCTCTAGTAGCTCCAATAACAAGTAAGCAAATTAAGGATAATTTTTATTTTATAGCAGTGACACTTTTATTTTTCTTATCGTGTCATATTAGCTTGCATTGCTCAATGTCAGAAATGTAATTATAACATCAATAAATAAATAAATATATATATATATACATATATATATCCAACAAACACATTGGCATTATCAAACCCGTAGGTTCATGGCCACGGGAACATAATTTCTCCATACATCCCTATCGTGAGCTGTTTTCCCATCATACAATCTACTTCTCTCAAATCATAGTTAATGTTATTCTCCCATCTCGTTCTTGGTCTACCAACTGGGCGTTTTCGCTCTGGTTTTCCTACAAGAAGCTTCCGTGCACACATTTCATTCCCCATTTGTGCCACATTTCCTGCCCATTGCAGTCTACAAGATTTCACTCTTCTTATTATATCTGGCTTCCAATAAAGACCTATAGATCACTGTTAAGTGGTCTTCTCCATTCACCTGTCTGTTCTTCTCTCATTGGTCCAAAAATTTTCCTAAGAACTTTGTTCTCAAGTACTCATAATCTTCTTTCCTCCCTTAAAGTAAGAATGATGTTTTACATCCATATAATATAACTGGTAGAATAATAGTTTTATATATTTTCAGTTTAACATTTTTTAAAGGAGTTGGGATATCAAGAGTCCCATAATATAACTGGTAGAATAATAGTTTTATATATTTTCAGTTTAACATTTTTTTAAAGGAGTTGGGATATCAAGAGTCCCATAATATAACTGGTAGAATAATAGTTTTATATATTTTCAGTTTAACATTTTTTTAAAGGAGTTGGGATATCAAGAGTCCCCATAATGCATAATAGCACGCATTTACAGAATTGAGCCTATGTTTAATTTCTTTGTGCATATCATTACTATTTGAATTCAGCCACTTCCTCAAAATTTTCCTCATTGTTCATAGCTGGCGGGTTTTTTTGGGCCATTTTCCATTAGATAATTGTATTTCTATGTGTTACCATATATTTAATTTTATTAATATTTACTTCCAGTCCCAATTTCTTAGTGTTACTCAATAGTGTGTGCGTGTTGGCCTCGCTATTGCCCAATAGTACTATATCATTAGCATAAACTAACAGCTTATATTAATGACCATTGAGTTGTAGGGCCTTCTTCATCCTCTATAAAGATTTGATGGCTATGCTCTAGTACAAAATTTTAATTAGTAGAGAAGATAGTACATTTTCCTGCTTCAACCCATGGTGGAATTAAAAAGTATCCGAAAACGGTTTGCCACATGCATCCTACTCTTTGTATCATTTAGACAACTTTGTAGAAGTCTTAACTTACTTTTTAGGAATTCCAAAATTATGTCTAGATCGAGGTAGTCGTGCTGCCTTGTCATGCAGTCGGCCCGGGTTCAATCCCCGGTCGGGGCAGTTGTTCTTGGGTGAGTTTTTTAGAGGGGGTTTTCCCTCACCTGTAAGAGAAGAAATATCAGGAAAACTCCCAATAAGCCCAAACGGTCCCGAAAATCATAGGGCAATCATCATCATTCCACGGTGTTGTTGGAAAGCAGGAAACTACTACACCTACAATTCCCTAGTAAAGCTGCAAGCATAGCATGAACATGCTATGATTGCAGTGAAGGACTTGCCTTCAGGCAGAATTACTATGGATGGATATATATATATGGGCCATTCTCAAAAACAGACTTAAAATTATTAAAAGAAAATCAATTTTTTTATATGATTCAAAGTAGTATCAAATTAAAAGTACCGTATTCTGTGGTAAGTTCCACTTATGAGCTTTGCTATTTTAACTCTAGTTTTCCCGTAAAATAGGAAAAAAGAAAACTCACCTCCACGGAAGTGACACAGACCCATGGTAATGACACATAATTATAATTTTAATAATGTATGCATTATATACTTTGGAATATAACATATTTTTTACATATTAAGTATCTTTATATATGTCAGTGGAAGTCATGACTGAAGAGAGACAAGATATTGTCTGAAACCGTTGGTATCAAAGAAATTTCAAATTGTATGAGGTGAGTCATTAAAAATATGTTCTCCACTCACCATTAATAAATTAGTTAGGTATTTATGAATTTTAAGTTTTTAAAGCATTATAATTAATATTATGTAAACTCTACTTTTATTCATATATTTTATAGGAACACTAATCAGTTAACATCTTCTATTCAGTTTTTAATATCAGGTCATATAGGTAGCATATAATAAATAGTCTTATTCAACATTATTTACCTAACACATCTTAAGTAGTATCACAACTTTGTAAAATTCTTATAAAATAAGGTAATTGAAACTTTTTTTAATTGTAAGAAATGATAAACTAATCAAAAATAGCAAGAAATAAGTAATAATTGAATCATCTTTAACAAAAAAAATTGACTGCAACATACGAGAATGAGGGAATGAACTGAATGGAATATTTTTTAAAAGTAAATACATTTCGTCTTCTGCAATTTGGTTGTGGCAAAGTATTCATTATTTACCCAGGAAATATCTTCACATTGTGGCCAAACGAACTGCATGTACTCATCATCACACTTTTTCTTTCTCAAAAACTTGATCAAATACTTAGAATCCATTACGGTGACAATTTGGCCTATGTAAAATACTTCTGTCTTTTTGCAGACAATTTTTTTTTCGCGAGTGCAGTAATTACCTTGTGTCTAGAACATTTATATAAAATTGATTACATTGATATTATTTAAGTTACTAAAAAGTATTCATAGTATTGTCACATCCATGGACATTGTGTCATTTCCGTGGATACTGTAACTGTAATCCATATGAGTGATATCCATGGATGTGATATCTTAAGCTTAGATACCGTTTTTTTCATAATCTAAAATATTGATTGTAAAATATCAATGAATGCCTAGATAACAGCTATAATACTTCGTCATTTTATGATATCTGACAGACCTTAATTAAATAAATACTTCATCATCATCATCATCATCATCATCATTCTGCCAGGTATTAGTCCTAGAAGAACTGTTACAGCCTGAGAAACCGGTTTTCGTGCCATCTTTTCATAGGTCGACCAAGTGACCGTTTCCCATTTGGACAGTAGTTCATTATTGCCTTGGGGATCCTGGATCTAGCCATTCTTGAGACATGTTCCTTCCAGTTTAGCTGATGTCTGGAGATGTAGTCCAGTATTGGTGACACATTAAGTTCTTGAAGGATTTCTACATTTTTCTTTCGATCCCACTTGGTGTAGCCAGCTGTTCGGCGCATAAATTTCATCTCACAAGCTGTTAGTCTGCTTTCATCTCTCGTCCTTATAGTCCATGCTTCACTACCATAACATAAGACTGGTCGAGCCATTATTTGATAAAGATGAGTACGAGTTGATTTTTGCACTAATGAAGGTTTTAAAACTCTATTAATCATTCCCATTGATTTGTTGAATTTCACAATTTTCTCTGATAAATCCAAATTTTCAACAAAAGAGAGTTTATATCCTAAATAAGTAAACTCATTAACTCTCTCTAAAATTTTGTTATTTAAACAAATTTTGCTTGGTATTTGGGATTTTCCACAAAAGGCCATTATTTTAGTTTTATTGGTAGATATTTCCATTGAATATTTCTGGGCTATCAAATTTAAATTATGTACTGACCATTGTAAATCATCTTCAGATGTTGCTAGTAAAACAAGATCATCTGCAAACATTATTATATCTAATTTTAAATTTCTATTGATAGTGATACTTCCATGTTTTGTTTCTCTGAAGTCTTTTACAATGGCATTCATATATATGTTAAAAGTAGAGAGGAGAGGCCACAACCTTGTCTGACTCCTGAGTTTATTTCTTTCCACTGAGTTATTTTTTCTTTATTTTTATTGCAACGAGAGTTGACTTATAAATGTTATAAATATTATATATGATCTGCTTTGGGATCTGATCTTTCATCAAAATTTCAAATAACAGACTTCTGTTCACTTTATCAAAGGCTTTTTTAAAGTCAATAAATGCCAAGTGTGTTTCTATATTAAATTCACGATGTTTCTCAATCAAAACTTGCATTGTGAAATATCCATCAGAGCATGATCTACCCTTCCGGAAGCCATTTTGTTCTTCTCCAAGTATATCTTCATAATATTTATATAATTTATTCTTAATAATAGTGGAATAAATTTTGTAACCAGAGTTTAATAAGCTGATCCCTCTGTAATTATCACAATTGGTCTTATCTCCTTTTTTAAATATTGGAATTACTAATGATTTTGACCAATCTTGAGGTGGATTTTCTCCTTGCCATATGATACTCAAGAAGTTTAAATATCTTTTGAGAAATAGTTGACTGGAATGTTTAAATACACTGCTCAAAAAAATTAGGGGATATTGTAGAATAACCTATTAAGACTATGTTTTTTGGAATAGTATTAGATGCAATCGCTTTCTATTACTCCAAGATAATGTAAATAAGAGTTTGAAGTTGTTACGTAACCTCAGTACCACACCAGAGGGCAGTGTCTGTACTGTTGATGTGAAAGGGTGGTGTGGGGGTGAATGTTTTGTTGCTGTTTTTAAATCCAGTTCAGTTTTCAGTTAGTGAATGACTTGCCTTAGGGACAGTGATGCCTCGACAACGTGATTTACCTGAACCAATGGCTTGGAGGGCCATAGGAAGGATGGAAGCTGGACAGACACAACAAGAGGTGGCACAAGCCATTGGGGTGTCTCAAAGCGTGATTTCCAGTATTTGGAATCATTTTCAAAGAACATACTGTTCACAGAAGAGCCGGACAAGGTCGACCAAGGGCAACAACAGCAAGGGATGACCGTTACCTCTTGTTAACAGCCCGTCGGAATAGACAGCAGAATGCAACTCAACTGCGAAATACACTTCAAACAGCAACAGGACGCAGGGGTCAACTCAAACTGTCCCTAATCGACTGCATGGAAGTGGTCTCTATGCCCGTAGGCCCATGGTGTGTACCAGGTTAACTCCACAACACTGTAGAGATTGCAGAAACTGGGCGGAGGAACATCGTGGGTGGAGGCATGCTGAATGGAGATCAGTTCTTTTTTTCTGATGAGTTGCGATTCAACGTGGAATGTGATAGTCGGCGTGTATTCATCTGGAGAGAAAAAGGGACACGAAACAATCCAGCTTTTGTACGTGAAAGATCCCCATATGGTGGCGGTGGATTGATAGTGTAGGCAGGAGTCAGTAGTGGTGGACCTCTACGTTATCCAAGGTGGTACTTTGACTGCGGTAAAGTATAGAGATGAGATTCTCCGACCTTTTGTCGTGCCTTATGCTGTGCCATAGGTGATTCTTTTCTTTTTATGGACGATAATGCACGACCCCACAGAACTGGCTTGGTGGACGACATGCTGGAAGTGGAGGGTATCGAGCGTATGCAATGGCCAGCTTCCTCCCCGGACTTAAATCCGATTGAGCATGTGTGGGATGCATTAGGCAGGTGCATTGCAGGCAGACCAGCACCTCCCACAACTGTTCCAGAGCTGCACATTGCTCTTATGGAAGAGTGGCCACGTATCCCCCAAGAACTCATTGCTAACCTCATTGCATCAATGCCATACAGGTGTGAGGCAGTGCTGGCCGTTCGAGGAGACCATACACCATACTAAAGAAACATTTTCACCCATGTTAATGTTGCTTTGTTTGTTTGCCATATTCCTAATCAGGATCTCTTTGACATCTGGTGTGGTACAGAGGTTACGTAATGACTTCAAACTCTTGTTGACATTCTTTTGGAGTAATAGAAAGTGATTGCATCTAATACTGTTCCTAAAAACATAGTCTTAATAGGTTATTCTACAATATCCCCTAATTTTTTTGAGCAGTGTAGATCAGTGGGTATTTCATCTTCACTAGGTGCTTTGTTACTCTTTATATTTTTTAAAGCTATTTGAAGTTCTTCTAAGGAAATAAAATCTCTTTGTAAATTATCTGGCTCTTGTATCTGTAAAGGCGGACAGTTGTTTGTCCATAAATTTTGATAATAATTAATCCATTTATCACGAGGAAGTATATTTATTCTAGCAATATCTTTCTTTTCACTATTTAAATTTTTCAAAATTTTATATATTGATGGTTGGGGCCTTGTTACATCATTCTCCAAGAGGGATACAAATTGTTCCCTACTTTTCCTGTGGTGCTTGCGGACTTCACGTTTGGCAATGGCTCCTTTTCTGTGGTATTCTATTTTATCTTCGTCTTTTTTGTACTAATGAATTTTTATATATGCCATCTGTTCTTCTTGTATAATCTTTTTAATTTCATCATCAAAGTTTCTTAGGCCTTTAGCTTGTTGCCATTATCGTTTTTGCCAAGACTTTCATTAGCTGCTTGTTTTAAAATTGTTTTTAAATGTTTCCATTCTTCTTCTACATTAGTGCCTAAAGGAGTTGTTTCTATTAGATTGTCTAATCTTCTTTGATAAAGCCATTTTATGCTAGTATCTTGAAGTAAATTAACTTTAAATGAGAATTCTTCCCTCTGGTTTATTTTTTGTTTCTTTTTATACCGAGGTTTTAATCTTACTGGGCAAACTAGTAGATAATGGTCACTTTCAATTTCAGGGCCTCTGTAAACTCTTGTGTCTAGTACAAGGTTAGCTAATTTTTTATTGCAAATTGCATAGTCAATCAATGATTTCAAACCTCTGGCCTCCCATGTGAATTTATGACTATCTTTGTGATAGAAAAATGTATTCATGACTTTCAATTTGTTGTAGGTGAGGAAATCTATTAGTCTTATTCCATTGTTATTGCATGTCTGTTCTCCAAAAGTTCATATGGATTGTTCTATTTTACAGTTTCCAATTCTTGCATTAAATCTCCTATTAAGGTAATATAGTCATTTTGATTTATTTCATTGAAAATATGGTGTAATTCATTATAAAATGTATTGCTTTTTTCTTTATCTCCCTCCACTGGTGCATAAACTCCTATAACAGAAAGATATCCCTTTGAAAGTTTTAGCCGAATTTGAATGAGATGTCAATTCCAAAATTTATAATCAGACATGTTGGATCTGAAACGTTTATGTATCATTAACATAATCCCAGCTCGTGCTCTTAGTTCTGAGGGTACGCCTGAATAAAACTGAATATAATTTTGGGTTTCTTTTGTCCCTTTTAGTTTTTTCTTTGTTTCAGAAATAGCACCGATATGTATTCCTTTCTTTGCCAAAATATCATCTAGTTGTTCTTCTTTATGAGCAATTCCCTGAACGTTCCATGTAGCAAATTTCAAAATATTTTCCTTTTTCCATTCATTAGCCTTATTCATTCATAAGTCGTCATCATGGTGATGCTGATATGTTATCCACAAAAGTAACCAAATTAGCATGCTAATTAAAAAAACTTACTTTATAGGTCAGTGCGTCAAAAGTATATCTCAAAGTGACAAACTGTAACAAATTTTCAAAATAGCATTGTGTTTGTTGTCTATAGTCATTCAGAAACTGTGTTCGCTGATTTAATGAATTATCAGTGTGTTCAATACAATTATCCTTGGAGGTGAAAATTGTTCCATGCACAAATCATAGGGAAGTAGATTATACAGGAAATGATTGGAAATCATTAGCTCTGGATAGGGATGTATGGAGAGCTTATGTCCACGCGGCCATGAACCTACGGGTTCAATAGTGCCAGTGAGTAAGTAAGTAAGTACAAATCTTAAGAAATATGAAGAATCCATTATAATATTTTTGTTATAATTATTTAGTGTTTTTTAGAATGTTTGTCCAGTAATATTATTTTAAAGTATTATTAATTATTTTATGTATTACCAAAAAAAAATTTTATTTTGGTCTGTATTATTGTAAATGGACCTTGCACACGACATAGAGGTGATATTTTCTTCACTTATTTAATGGTGATTTAAGTAAATATCTATATTTTATAAGTACTAATAAAAATCCTATTAATATAAGGTAATCAACTTTTATAAGATCCATGATGTGTTCCGTTGAGGTTTATTCAAAATTAATATAAAATTATGGAATATTCACCTGAAAGGTCCATCTCCTCAATTTAATTAATCATTTAACTGTAGTGCTTTCGGGACTTGTCCCATCATCGGCATACAGAACCAATAACAAATTAAACAACATAATAAACAATAACATTGAAGAAAATAACATTTTCAACAGCAAAGGAGTTTATAAACTGATATGTAAGGACTGCAACAAATTTTATATAGGAAGGACAAACAGGAGTTTTAACATCAGATTCAAAGAACATTTTTGAGACTTCATTCACGCAGAAGGGAAATCAAGCTATGCAAAACACGTTATCCATGAAGGACATCGCATGTTAAATATTGAAAACATCCTAACAGTAATGCACAGAGAAAATAATCCAGCGAAGATAAACGTACTCGAAGAGATGGAAATCATGAAAGCAGCTCACAACGACAGCCTGATAAACGAAAACGAACCCAATACATGCAACCCCCTCTACCAGATCTTCAGTGAAACACCAGTTTTGAATCCTGCCGATGATGGGACAAGTCCCAAAAGCACTACAGTTAAATGATTAATTAAGTTTAGGAGACGGACCTTTCAGGTGAATATTCCATAATTTTATATTAATATAAGGTATTTTGATGAATTGTAGATAGAAATTACATAAGTAATACAAGTATTTCGTTTTTTAATACAGATGTACAAAAAAATTGCAGAAATGAGAATGATCCATATACAGGGAATCCATAATAAGCAGAAACCTTTATACAGCATTGCAGCGGTTCCACTTTGCCTGCTATTGTGCTTGCACTGGCAGGGAGCATGTTTCTTTACTACTGACAAATGAAGACAGAAGCTACAAAATACAAATAACTCAACTTAATTAGATTATTATAAAAAATAGGCCTACACATAGAGGCTTATTACTCACCATTTATTTGAGATATTGTTTTGTAGGAATCGTGAGGATATTTTTGAGAAAATCTCCGAACATGCCTTTTATGATTATTTCTCAATAAGTAACATTCCACCAAATAAATTCGCTGTTCAACCGTATACTTCATTTTCGATTACTTTCTTATGTAACACACGACAACAAGCAACATGCATCCCACTACAACACACTGAAGCAACTAACTGCTGGGATGTTGTGTACAACTTGTCTCCCACGCTGCAATCGTACTGCTCACAGCGGCGGCAGAATGATGTGAGATTTCCTCTTGAAATGGATTCCCTGTATATATATATATATATATATATATATATATATACACACACACGATGCCATACAGAATTGAAAATTGTTTTAACTGAACATTTTAAAATGAACAATATTTAATTAGATACTTTACTTTTTGCAGATGATCAGGATGTGATATCTGAGACAGAAGATGGCTTACAGTGGGCAATTTATAAATTAAGTAAAATATGTTAAACATACAACTTGAAAATATCTAATCTTAAAACAAAAATATTATCTTTTTGAGGGTATGAGTCACTAAGTGTAAAATTCCAATTGAAGTGCATTTTTTCTAAATCCGATATCTACTTCAAATCTAGTTAGAGCCATTAAGTAATTTATTACTACACAATATTGGTATTTATTGTTTCATTTAGATATATTTTTCTGAAAAAAGATTCTAAATACTTTTCTTTTAAAACCAGCATCCATACCATCATAAATTTATATTATGAAAATTAGTTGTGGCTTCTGAAAATCAGGTATCCACAGCAGAATAAATATGTAGATAGGTTTTGAAAAAATACACCTCAATTAGGCAATAAAACAATAGAACAGGTGAGTAATTTTAATTATCTGGGATACAATGTGCCGTATAGAAAATGTGAAGATATTGCAATCAAAATAAATAAATTTAATTATATATGTGACACCATAAAATTAAGTCTCAAAGGAACTAGAAAGGTGATAATTTTTTAAACTTTATAAAAAAATGGCGGTTCCAATATTACTATATGGATTGTAACACTGGGTCTTAACCAAAAACGAAGAATAGAAACTTCTGAAATGAGGTTTCAGAACGGAAACAAAATTAAAATACATGAAAAGAACTAACCATATTCAAGCTATTAGATAGAATGGCATAATACAGAGATGAATGGATGGAACACATCAATAGAATGGATAACAACAGAATTGCAAAACAGATTCTTCACTACAGACCACTAGGATGAAGAAATGTAGGAAGACCCAGTAACAGATGGACAGATCAATTCTAACATGAGATCAGAACAGACCTTACTTGATGCTGCTGATATATATATATATATCTCAGTGAGTGCTTATGATAAAATTTTATGGGTATGCACTCATGATTAACACTCATATTAAAATAAAACAGATGTAAGTACAGTAATATTTTAAACATATATATATATATATATATATATATATATAGGCCTACATATTCATTCAATTGTGCCTGAAATAATTTTTCTGCTCCAGAGTAAAAGAGAAATAAGAGCGAGAATGACAAATAAAAGAGTATCAACCAAGCATGCACAGAAGTGAACGTCACATGAGATCTTGGCTCAGCTTCACCATATAAACAAATTTCCTAACCACATCCCTTCCATCCCACCAAAACTTTGGAGCCAAAAGAGAGAGAGAGAGAGACTGGCAAATGGATTTGGGATTTCATGATTTGCAATGCCTCAAAAGCATAAATAATTTTTGGGCACATGCTCTTTTGAATAGCTTAAGACTCCACGGCATATATATACAAATATGTACACACACACACATACATACATACATACATCAGTGTTAATAATGGTGAAATATTTTCTAAAGACTGCAGTTTCATGATATGTATTAGCATAAAATTGTGTATAACATAAAAGGGCATAGGGAACCTCAAAACAGTTAAAATTATACAATGGAGAACTTATTAGAGAATTTTGAGATAGGGAACCAATGGTTGTAAATGTACATTTCAGAGCAGCATAAGATATTGTACTTAAGAGAGACTGGGTTCTTCAATCCTTTAAACAATTATTGCATACCAGATTTTGTGGAAATGGTTATACTGACAACTACACGGAAAAAGGGGAGGGGGAATGCCTAACCTTTGTCAAATTTCCATTATTCTATCTACATAGTGGAAAAGAACTCTACTGACAAACTTTCACAGGGTGTTCAGGGATGCTGGCTGAGTGTTTTGATATAAGGAACCCATGGTTTCCAGTGACATATTAGTTGTTACAGAGTAGACTAATGATTTGATATGTTGGACATATAGCACGCTATAATCTCTTATATTTGTCCAAGGCCATGATAAGATGGGTTCTGATAGTTCATGATTTTTATAGTACCTACTTCAGGAGACTAGCTCATTTTTCTTTGTACTTATCAGAACCCATCATATCATGGTTCAAACTATATCTACATGTCAACATATAAACAACACATTAATCAATAATAATTTACCAGAAACTGTGAGCACCTCATATCAAAACTCGGACATCACTGAACCTATGAAAGTTTGTTGATAGAATTCTGTTCCATCCTGTATATATTAATCAGATACATTTGCCTGCTTTTGAACAGTCTTCCATTTTTTTATTACAAATTAACAAGATTTTCCCACTTTTTTATCTAAAATCTCTCATCAATTGGTCTTCCTACCCTACTGTAGATCTTTCTACAGGTTTATTTTTAAGCATTTATCTTCAATTTCAGTGCTTTCTCCAAAAATCTTCCATTACCCATTCTATCATAATCCCTTCAAACCATAAGCTTTCTTTTTTTCTAGTATATTCCATAATTTTGCAAATTAAAAAAAACTCAATTTTTAATTCCACATTCCATAATATACTTCAATATACTTCATAATATACATAATATACTTCAACTTTGTTGCTATGAATCTACTCTGACTGAGTTATGAAGACAAATTGTAATAAAAATAATTCTTAAAACAGTCAAATATTAACAATAACAGTTTCAGTTTGGGTATGCATTATCATTGTCAAAATTTTAGGTCACAAATTTCTAAAAATATATACAATTACATTTTTAACATGATCACCTCTGTGATGTAGCATACCTATCCCAGAGAAGTTTTTCCTTCAGTATAGGGTCGTGAGGTCAACTGAGTACCAAGCTTGATACGAGAAGTAGTGATTCCAGAAAAAAGTATCCAGACTAATGTTAAGGAATTTTGAGGCAATGTGTTAACCACCACCACATGTTACTGGTTGACATCTGTAGATAAATACCTTACTTCTTAATGAGAATGCACCCCAGTCAAACAACCCATTATACAAGATCATCAAAAACAAGTCAGTTGCTGCTATAGATACTTTGAGCCTACATCGTCATACACAACTAGTAGCAGAAGCTCATCGTGCTGATGATGGAAGTTAACTTTTGAAAGGCCTCCAGTTAACATTTTAAATAAAATATTTAAACACAGTTGAGGATGATGGCACCTGCTGAAAGGTACATATTTTAAGTTTTTATCTTATAAGTAAGGATAACTAAATTTGCCTCGTTAAGAAACTCATATGAGGGAGCACCCACGACCCCATGCGAGATATATGGATTATATACAAACGTATAATAAGGAATTCCAACATGACTCTGTATTGTGTTCCATTAGCAAATGACAGTAATCACTTCAGTCGGCTTTGGTTCATCAGAGCTATTGTGCCATGGATCTCTTTATTATTTATATATAGGTAATTTTTATTTAGAAATTAATTTATGATCGTGTTTGTTTAACTGGTGTATTGTGATTAATGATGACAGGAATGTCAAATCTTTCAAAGAATCTGATGTGCAAATTTAGAGCTTTCTTCATTGAACCCCCAGTGAAATACATACTTCCAAGCCGGAGGGTCGAGGGTTCAAGTCCCGTTGGGGTCAGGATTTTTAAACTGACCCAAACCATCTGGCAGCACTATGGCCCTGGGGTCGACTCAGCCTCTAACTGAAATGAGTACCAGACGCTTGTTCTGGGGTAAAGGCGGCCGTCATGCAGGGTTGACAACCCGGCTGACATAAAGTGCCGATTGTCTAGAAAAAGTGGGAGCCTTAACCTCCTACTACCCCAAGGGCCTCCTGAGGCCTGTTGTGGGATCACTTTACCTTTAAAAGCACCAATCTGCCCTCAGAAATCAAGATTACACTTGCACATGCAGTATTACAGTATTTAAAGTCAAATATGAGTTACTGAACATGACAATGTTATTTAAGTAAAATTGTATCATCTCTACTCACATTTTTCTTCTTCTCAGACCAGTTTCATGACCTTATTTGGTTCCATCCTCATCATTTTCATGACTGTTATTATGTCATCTGGAAGAGCCATCTCCTGCTCTTGAGGTAGAAGATTATATAGCAGATACAGAGATTTTAATTGAAAACATGGATACCGAAGATAAAATGGTAATTATAATTAGGAGAAAATATGGAAAAATTATAGAAGGAATTAAAAACACACCGAAGAACAAAAGCGGCCTGGAAATATGAAAATTATTATAGAGATTAACAGGAAAATGTAGTAATCACCAAAATGAGTAAACTTTTTGAATTCGAAGAATATACAAAAATTCATTCAGATCCTCTTCCAAAAACCATAAAAGAAGTAAACAAGAATCTGAAAAACATTAAAAAATTTTAACAAAGAAAAAATGAAAATTTCAATTGAAGTTTTCAAATCCAAAAATTCCAAACATCCATGGACTCCCAAAAATTTCATAAAAAGGGAAATAGAATCAGGCCTATAATCAACAACATACGGACTCCTACAAGAATAAAAAAATAAGGCTATCAATAGAGAATTCATAAGAATTGGTAGAAGAAATAGGAACAATACAATTAGAATCATCAGAAAGACTAGTTTCCTTCAAAGTTCTTTCATTTTTTTTGAGCATTCTTAGCAAAAATACTATGGAAATTTTAGAAAATTGGCTAAACAAAAATAAAATTGAAGAAGAAAGAATACTGGAATATAAAACCTTAACTATATTATATATTGATAATATATTTTTCACATATAATGGGAAATTCTATAAACAAAATTCAGGTCTTTCT
The DNA here is from genome assembly GCA_030220185.1 of Diploptera punctata. NCBI lineage: Eukaryota > Metazoa > Arthropoda > Insecta > Blattodea > Blaberidae > Diploptera > Diploptera punctata. Next base: position 233,447 of record JASPKZ010007698.1, on the reverse strand, counting down.
ATGGGGAACCCCTTGTCCCCATATGTAGCCAATCTATTCAGGGGAATTTCAAAAACAAGATAATTAATGGACATCCTTTAATTTACAAATTCTGGAGTAGATATGTTGATGACATAATTGCTGCAGTAAATCATAAACATATGGATGATTTTTTATTATTCATTTCATACATCTCATGGATGATGCTTTGAAATTATTGAACATTCAAAGTCAAACTATAAAGTTCATTAAGGAAACTGAAATTAATAGAAAAACACTATTTTTTTTAGATCTAAATTTAGTAAGAATGAAAGAAATAAGATATAATTTTGAATATACAGAAAGAAGATACATAAACTATATTAAAGTCTCTGGTTTTAATCACATAGCTCACAAAGGGACAGTTTTCAATAGTTCTGATATATAGATTAATGAACATCCACAAACAGAGAAAATTATGAAAAAGAACACATGATCAACGTGGCAACAAATAATGGATTTGAAGAATTCATGATACACAAGAAAATAAACATCTCAAAAGACAAACATTTATTAATCAGAGTACACTTCTAAAAGAAAAAGAAGAAAACATAAAATTCAAGAAATTCACATATCATCCATTAGAGCACCATATGTTTCGAATTTCTTTTTTTAAAATTTCAACATACATCTGGCACTGAAAAATGACTTCAGCATCATTAGATTAATTAGATCCCACAAAAAGAGAAAATAGAAGAACAAAATACAAACGGGGAATGAGATAAAGTCTACATGGGAAAAAACAGAGAAATTTAGAAATTTAAAAACCAGAGTGAAACAACATCTCAGGAACATCACAAAAATCTGCAGTAGCAGCCCATGCATGGTCATAAAAAAATATAGTCGAAACAAAGACTAAATTAATTAGACAAATAGAAAAACCAAAAGTCTCACGGTTTGTGGAAAAAAAAATATATATTAAAGAAAAACAAAAAGATGAAATTAATGAACTATGAAATCCCCGGGGAAAATAATTTGATTTGGAGGTTCTTCAGTTTACCTACAGAGGAAGCAGCTTTTCAAGATGACATAACAGTCATGAAAATAATGGGGATGGAACCAAATAAGGTCCCAAAACCTCTCTAAGAAGAAAAAGATTATGAGGCGAGGTGATGCAATTTTGCTTAAATAAATAATAACTCATAGTATTAATTCTTGGCGCAAGCGGTTAGACACTTGTCTCTCACTGCTAGGGTCTCGAGATCGAGTCTCGATCACTCCATGTGGGTTTCATGGTGGACGAAATGGAGCTGGGGTAGGTATTTCTTGGGTTTTCTCCCATTTTCCCCATGCCACAATTTCAATTGAACATTTCTCTCATTTCATTTTGTTTCTCTGCCTCCGTAATGGGGTGTCAGGCATGGTCGGCCAGTAACCTTGTCATTCACAGACCTCTATATATAGAGGGCTTCATCTCATCTCATCCCTCGTCACGACCCTGAGTTGGACACAAGTTGAGGATATTTATTTATTTTAGTGTTAATTCTGAAAAAGTCAAGGACAATGTTAATCCAATCCGAATGAGGGTCTTTCCACTTTTCAGCAGTTGCTCTTTTACCAGCCGGCTGCTGGCCCTTCACATCCCATGTGTCAATCACAGAGGTAGATGATCAACAGCCAGTGTAGGGGTGACATGTGGTTAGCATGTCGAGTCCCCTAGCCGTTATAGCTGGTTCCTCAACCTGGAGCCGCTACTTATTGTAGCTACCCAATTGCCTCACGATGCTGGGTGGGCACCGGTCCCATACTGGCCGAAATACCATGAGAAAATTTCTTCCCCCATGGAGACTCGAACCAGCACAAGTCCCGTAGCTCTGCGCCAAGGCTTCCTACCTTAACCGCTCGGTTTTAAAAGCATGCTTTATTATTTTTTTTTTTAATTTCATTTGGGTGTGCACATACAATTATGTGAATGCCCAGTAACTGTCATTGTATTAGATGTTTCTAATATGATATTACTACTAAGTAAAAAAAAAATCTTTCTTATATTTAATTCCTATGTATTTGATACAATAGCCAAGTCATGACACATTAATATTCTTGCTCTTAAAACCATAGCATTTTGATTGAAATAACTGACCCAAACCTTCTGGTGGCACTATGGCCCTGGGGTCGACTCAGCCTCTAACTGAAATGAGTACCAGACGCTTGTTCTGGAGTAAAGGCGGCCGTCACGCAGGGCTGACAACCCGGCTGACATCAAGTGCCGATTGTCAAGAAAAAGTGGGAGCCTTAACCTCCTACTACCCCAAGGGCCTCCTGAGGCCAGTAGTGGGATCACTTTACCTTTACCTTTACCAGTAACTGTCATTGTATTAGATGTTTCTAATATGATATTACTACTAAGTAAAAAAAAAAATCTTTCATATATTTAATTCCTATGTATTTGATACAATAGCCAAGTCATGACACATTAATATTCTTGCTCTTAAAACCATAGCATTTTGATTGAAATATCACCTTTGGCAAAATATTAATGTTGTGTGACTTATTCTATTGTATCAAACCTACAGGAAAAGAAATTTCTACAAACTCAAGTTATCAACAAAGAGAATTTTATTGAACTGTCAACATATTTCATTTTATACAATTAAAAAAATAATTGCCATTATCAATTTCTACATACCATACCACATTATGAATAAACATACAGTAATACTGTCTTGGATTACATTCTTAAATTATGAACTGTATAATTACTAATGAAAAATTAATCTTGGAAGGGCAAAATCACCATTATCATCGTCATAGCTCATAATATATATGATGGACCTTAATATTCAGTAGATTTGGGTTTTCAAATAAATTTCTATACCTACAAAATACAAGAGAAGCAACAACTTTTATTTAGAGCATTTATTTCAATATGTCTTTATTATTTTGTTTTAAACTCAAAATTAATATTTTATTTTAGTACGTATTATTTATTAAAATAATAAATTATATCTAAAAAACTCAAGCCATAATACACAGAAGAAATGAATTAACACTATGTCATTGATTTCTCTTAATTTTTGCAAGATAGATAAAAAAATGGATTACATTGGATTCAATTGCCTTAATCCTTAAACACTAGGATGTTATTGTGGCTTTCTATTACTAGAATGGGTGAATTTTCTCCATATATTATACTTTAGAATTGTCCTTTAATTTTCATTACTAAAAACAATGTAAATTGTCTACACATGTGTGAAACACTTTTATCAATATACCAAACCTTTTCAGAACAGAATTATTTCATGCTGCAAAAATAAATCTAGTGATAGCAGATAGAGAATGCTATCAGGTGAAATTTCACTCAGCCTGGTGTTTAAATATTCAAATAATATAATACTCTCTTAGAAGTTTATAAAATCCAACAAAAACACTCATGGTTGTCTATTAACCAAATAGCAGTACTAATGTAATATCTAATTCCAACCAAAACATGTTTAAATGTTTCCTATTGGAAAAGAGAATATAATTTCATGTCATAGTATGTGACGTCAATATACTCTTATTTTTGGTGTTCCAATTCTCATTCCAAAGGTTAGGTAAGTTCTCTCTAAAAACTGTGTGTTGGTTTTAATAGGATATTTACAACACTGTAAGATGTCTAGCTTGAAGCAGACACCCTTAAATGAGTAATAATTGCTGATATATGGTTGAGAAACCTTGAATATATAGGACAAGCCCAAAATACAATAATTTTATGGGTGTAAATAATACTACACACTATTAAAATTTTTCTATGAAAATAGTAATGTACATAAACATAAAATCAGCTTAATAAGAATCAAATGAAAAGTGAATTCTTCTTACCTCATACATCTACGTTTTTTTAACACAGAACTGCAGGATCGGGAAACATATCATTCCCATCTTCAGCTGTTTCCCAATACTGCAGTTCAGTGTTAAAAAAAATAGATGATTGAGATAAGAAAGAATTCACAATTCATTTGATTCTTATTAAGAAAATCTCATAATGTAAAAATTAGTAAATTTATTATATTAATAAAATCACCTATTTCCTTCTTATAAAATGAAAATAAATGAATCCAATGGTAAAATGGGATGTGATCTTTAATCACCAAAAGAAAGGAAATATTGTAGCCTTAAAAATGCAATACTGCAAATCTAGTAATAAAACTTCAGAGGTAATATTTTTTGTTTAATAGCACATTTGCAATTCAATATTTCTAATTAAAATCTAATAAATAAAAAGTGCAATATGAATTTCATTATTTGTCAAAAACACTCGTCTGTTTTTTAATAAAAAGTACTCATCTATTTGTTAATGTACACTCATAAAATTTGGTGTGTCTATTTCATCACCCTATTTAAAACAATATGCACATTGTCAGAACATTCCTGTTAGATTACAATTAAAAGAGAGAAAATAATTTAAAAAATCACATTTTATTAAATTACAAGTATATTAAATTTTGTTAGTTTTAATTATACAATAAGTTTTTTAAAATTTAATTTTAATTAATGAAGTAATTTTATCAGACTACTTTGATATAATTAAAAACATTAATTATAAAAATAAAAACATTTCACACACAAAAAAATTATGAATAAATATATTTTGTTGTTATATTATTTTTGGTCTGGACATCTTACCTCAATATTAATGTTGATTTGTTCTTGAACATGTTTCAAAACAATTCTGTTTTATCTCTTCAGCTTTCCCAGAAGATAAAACAGAATTGTTTTGAAACATGTTCAAGAACAAATCAACATTAATATTGAGGTAAGATGTCCAGACCAAAAATAATATAATTAAAATAACCTCAAAATATAACTTCCTAAAATTAAATATTATATTTTGTTGTATTTGAAAAGAAAAATATATGCCTAGACTGGGGTTTGAACCCAGGACCTTTGACTTTCTATGTCAATGCTCTTCCATCTGGGTTCAAACCCCAGTTTAGGCATATATTTTTCTTTTCAAATATAATTTGTCCATCATTAAGATGTTTAAAAACGAATAATATTAACATATTTTGTGTGTCGCACAATAACTATACTTGACAGATCAACTGATTGCCAGTGAAAAATCACCTGAACTTTATACTCAACATCCATCATTCTATCTTATCTTTTTTTAAAGGAATTCTGACATTTTATATAAAAGAATTTTCTTCAAGAATTATAAGTATGCAATGGACTTGTGATATCAGCTATGGCTGGATATAAGTAATGAACAATGAATGAGAATAAAAGAATAACTGATGTATAGGAATCAGAATCAGCATTATTATTATAAAAATTATGTTTTATTTTTTGTTTGTAATAATTTGAACTTCTGAGATATTTTTGTGGATGTTCATTTATAAACATTAACATTTATTTTAAATTGCAAATTTTTTTACTGTACTGAAAATACTAGATGATAATATGAATATGTTATCTTAACAATTTACTTTTTAGACATTAAAACAATGTGGTATAATTTATTTAAGAAAAATTGGCTGAACAAAAATAAAATTGAAAAAGAAAGAATACTGGAATATAAAACTTTAACTAGATTATGAATTGATCATATGTTTTTCACATATAATGGGAAAATCTATAAACAAAATTCAGTGCTCTTCTTTGGGGAATCCATTTTCCCCATTTTTAACCAATCTATTCCAACACAAGATAACTAATGGTCATCCTTTAATTTTCAAATTCTGATGTAGATATGTTGATGACTTAATTACTATAGTAAATCATAAACTTATGGATGATGCTTTGATATTGTTTAACATTCAAAGTCAATCTATAAAGATCACTTTGGAAACGGAAATTAATAGACAAATACCATTTTTAGATCTAAATTTAATAAAAAATGAAGGAAATAAGATATAATTTTGAATATACAGAAAGAATACACAAACAGATGACTATATTAAAGCCTCTAGTTTTAATCACATAGCTTACAAAGAGGCAATTTTCAACAGTTTGACACACATTAGTGAACATACCCACGAACAGAGAGAATTATGAAAAAAAAATGTATTAACAAATAATGGATTTGAAGAAAGCATGATACACAAGAAAATAAACAAGTTCAAAAGACAAAAATTTATTAATCAAACTGCACTTCTAAAAGAAAAAGAAGAAAACAAAATTCAAGAAATTCACATATAATCCATTGAAACACCACAAGTTATTTTGATTGGCACTGAAAAAGACTTCAGCATCATTTGATTAATTAGTCCAACAAAAATGAGAAAATAGAAGAAGAAAACGAATCTAGGTTTTATTAGATTAAATGTGAGAATACGAAATAAGGGAAATTATGGGTGTACAAGAGGAGCCGGACATCATAGAAAAGAAAAGATTACAGTGGTATGGCCATGTCAAAAGAATGCCAGAGCAAAGATCGCCTAAAATTGTTATGGAATGGATCCCAATGGAAAGGAGGAAGAGTGATGAAAACTTGGATAGAAGGGGTACAAGCGGCTATGAATATCAGAGGATTGGAAGAAGCTCAATGGATGGACAGAGAGAAATGGCATTTGGTTTCCGGAAGATGGCAGCAGCTGCCATATCAGATGATGATGATGAAATGTGAGGGATGTGATAAAGTCTACATGGGGAAAACAAAGAGAAACTAAAAATCAGAATGAAAGAACTCAAGAATGTCAAAAACGGCGAAGTAGAAAAATGTGTAGTAGCAGCCCACGTTTGGTCAGAAAAACATAAAATTAAAAGAAAGGCTAAATTAATAGAACAAACAGAAAAACCTAAATAGCTCATGATTTGGGAAGATATGTACATTTAAAAAAAAAGAGGAGAAATTAATGAATTTTGAAATTCCCAGGGAAAATTAATTTACTTGGAGCTTGTTCAGTCTACCTATAGAGGGAGCAGGAGGCAGTTCTTCAAGATGGACATAACAATTGTGATAGTACTGAGGATGGAACCTAAAAAATTCCCAAAACTGGTCCAATAAAAAGAAGGATATAAGATGAGGTGATACAATATTTCTTAAATAAATGTTACCTTAAATTGCAATTTTAATATTAATATTGTTGATACTATATTACGAAGTGTGAGAATAATCATGTGAACAGTAAAGTTATGTCGCCTGATTCAAAATGATATCTGAATTCTCTTTTACAAAATTGATTTTCACGAAGACAAAACTTCTACAGGAAGGACATCCTTCTTTAATATATGAAGCTAGAAATTTCTAAATCAAGAACAAAATATATCTAAAATTAACAAATACAATTTTAAATATTTATATATACAATCAACATCTAATTTTACTTCAATCAATGGTAAAATAGTTATTAATAAGAACTATATACAGCATCATAGAATCATAGTTCCCAAATAAAAGTCTAATACTGACAAATAATTTAAATGAATGCCATAAAAATTGCAAATATGAAATCACATAATACATACTAAATTAATCATCTGTTATGATAGCACAGAAACCTGTTTAGATGTTTGGAGCAAAATCACATTAATATATTGCACATGAATATTACTATCAATATTAGGAAAATATACGCTTAAACCTGTAAGAAACTCATACATGTTATTATTAATAAAATTATGCTGTGGGATAGAGTTATTTTAATTACATGGTGTATGTTTGATTATACAGCCCTGTGAAGATTTTGCAGCATGAAATTTTTTAATGCAAATAAATCAAGTCAAATCCCCATAGTCCACCACTTTTATGCTGTATATGCATACTGTATTAAAATATGTACATGCCTAAAATATAATAAAATTTTATAATACTATCATTGATTTTATTCATAGTAATAAAACTTCAATTGAATTACTTAAAGAACTGAATAATGTTTCATGGGATTGTAATGGCAGATTGATTTCTTTTCATGTAGTTTCTTTATTTCCGAGCATCCCAATTGGGAAGATGTTAAATATTTTAGAAAAATGGCTAACTTCCTTGAAACAAGAGAATGAGATAATAAAAGAATATTTAAATCTTACAAAACTTTGTATCGACAATAATTTTTTCACCTTCAATGGAAAATTTTATAAACAAATCTCTGGTCTGGTTATGGGAAACCCACTTTCACCATTTTTGGCAAATTTATTTATGGGTTATTTAGAGTGTCATATCACCAATGCTTATCCCTGGATGTTTAAATGTTGGTATAGATATGTGGATGATATTTTCTCTGTGATAAATTATAAATATATATTGAAGATGAATTGAAATTACTCACTCTTCAAGATGAATCTGTAAAATTTACTATGGAACTAGAAAATAATAACCAAATCCAATTTTTGGACCTCTACATAATAAGGAATGAACAAAAACATAATAACGAATGAACAACAAAGAACTGAATTCAATATATACAGAAAGGATACTCATACTGACAATTATGTAAAGTCTTCAGGAATCAATCATATTGTGCATAAACATGCAATTTTCAACAGTTTGATATACAGAATATTAAATGTTCCACTAAATGAAGAAGATTTTAAAAAAGAATACGATCACATTTTGAACACAACTAATTTAAATGGTTTTGGAAATGAAACAATTATAAATAAATTAAAGAAAATCAGACAACAAAAACATTAAAAGAATACACCACCCTGCAATCTAATTCAAAGAAAGGAAAACAATTTAAGAAAGTTACTTATCACCCTGAAATGCATAATAAATTTAAAAAAAAATTCAAGAAATTCAATATTACATTGGCACTGATAAATTTAGCCTTGGTAATCTATTAATAACCAATAAGAAATTGAACACCCCAGATAATAAAAAATCTGGAATTTATAAAATTCATTGTAGAGATTGCAATAAAGTATACATAGGAAAAACAAAAAGGAATTTGGACACTCGCACAAAAGAACACTTTAGAAATATTAAAAATGGTGAAATTGAAAATCAGGTATTGTAGCACATAGATTGTTAGAGAGTCATAAAATAGAAAAAGTGGCCAAACTTCTGAAACATTTGGAAAAACCTTTAGAATTGACAGTTTGGGAGAAGATATATATTCAGAAGAACAAATTTAGATCCATGAATTTCGAAATTCCTGATGAATGGGACCTGACCTCTTAAGTTCATCAAATCAATGCCAGATGACAACTTTATAGATGGAGATTCCAATGAAAATCCGGTAATCATAATGTCGGTTGAAAATGGGAGGGATGCTTCCTCTTGAAAACTGCAGTTCCCGTGTTTAAAAAACATAAACTATGAGATCACTGGGCCGTCCTATGAAATGCTGGAGGGAAAATTATCTATAGGATCGTAACAGGCCTTGGCCTAATACTTGGAAGGAAGAAGAAGAAACTATGAGGTAAGATATAAAAAATGAGTCATCATTCATGAATTAAGAACCTCATAATGTTATCTCCCATATTTAACTATGAATAAAAGTCTTATTTATTAAGATACAGTATTAAATTTAAGGATTGTAGTAATAAAACTATATAAAGAAGCATTACATTTTTATCTTAAAAATCAGCAGAATTTGCATTAAAAAATACATACAAGTAAATGAACTTATGTGTATTTAAAATTTAATTCAAGATTGCATCAAAAAACAAAATAAAAATGTAGAAATATAATATTAAAAGGGAGTACTTACAGTCCACACAATGAAACAACTTCTGATATTTCTGTAATTTCCTTTCACCTGCTATCTGCATGGATCACAGAATAGGAAATTATTCTTCACTCACATTCCTGCTGCCACCAGGTAAGTGAAGACAGAGTTGAAACTTCTTATGAACAGCTTAGAATCTTTGGTCCAACGCTTATCTAACTAAAATAGTTTCAAAATTATACACTATTTATCTATTTTTCAAGAAATATCAGAAATAATTTCTTTTGTTAAGGAAGTTATATTTCCTGAAATTTTAATTATTAAAGACATGTTTACATACTTTCAAAATCCTTAAAAAATTATAAATACCAATTTTACCCAAAGTTTATAATGTTTTATAAAATAATCCCCAAAAACATCCATTTCCAAAAATAAGGTCCAAGATTAATTTTTTTAAATATTTAAAATTAATGTAGTAATTATTTTGCAGAAATAACTGATGGTTAACATTCTCAGAATATCTCAAACATGCTGAATGCTGCAAGATTGTACCACATACAATTTTACCAGTATAATAAGGCCAATACTGTTAGATAAATTACAAACTTTGAGATTCAGGCATTGTGACATTGGATAAATGTGAACTCTTCTTACTTTTCTATTCAGGATGGGAAAATGGTTACCATAAGTGCTATTTTCATACCAAATAAATCTAATCATGTAATTTTTAATAAAGCAGAAGTCATTTTAAGAAAAATATCACAAAAAAAATGTTTGGAAACCAGAAAAATAAACAATTATATCTCTAGCAAAACACTGCTGTCATTAGTTAATATTCTAGATTTCTTTATATTTCAATATCAAGAAGTATATGACACCGCTTTAGTGAAAGTCAATTCAATTTATATTATTTTGATTACAAAAACTAATTTGTTTATATGTTTCATGTGCTAATAATCTGGATGAAAATTGCTTCTGGAAGAACAACCACACTCTCATCAATACTTATAAAAATAATTAATTCATTCCATTTGTCCAAACTACTCGTTAAACGAAATATCAATAAAGTTACAGAATTAAATTGCCGAATAGAGAGCAATGGCAAAAATTTTAGGATATTTTTATAAAACAAAAATCTCATACATAATGACCCAAGAAGAGAGGCTGCAGCAAATTTCCAATTGATGGCAGGTCATGACTGCTTGGCTTCACAGCTGTTCAGAATAGGCATGTATCCATATTCACAGTGTGTTTTATGTAACCATTCAATTGTCCACTACAGATAAACTCCATCTATCACAATGTTAAGTAATCACTCAATTTTAAGGGAAGTGAATCCAGGCAACTATCAAAATCCTATTGGGAAGCAAGAAGGAGAATGATCTAACAATGATCACAAGAGCATTTTGTACTACTACTATTTCTATTAAAGTGAAGTAAAATGATCCCACTACAGACCTTAGAGGCCCTTCGGGTAGAAGGAGATTAAGGGTCGTATGCAAATACATTAGTCTCTACTCAAATTACTTCCAATCACTGGTGAGCTGAGATCGAATTAACGGCCGCCTTACCGATCATACATGAATGTTGACATTTTCGTAATATTGGCAACGAATTACCCAAAATTCTCAGCGATAAAACCACTTCCGTTATTTTTGTCTGCTATAGAGGAATGCATTTATGCTTGCATCCCGCAAATAATACCGTATACAAACACGTCTGCGATGCGCAATATTACGCCGATTTTCCTGTTCTTCCAGTTGAATTCTTTGGTAGACTATCAAATTCCTCTTCTCCGCGTATACCGAAAACATGATCGAAGTCTTGAAGGTCCGACATCTTGGATAAGTTTCAAACTACATCGGTTACCATCGGTTCCCTTCGGGATTTTCACATAAGTTTATATCTTGAGCTATGATCTTAAGGTACCTTGTCAGGTAGCTTACAATTATTACCGCGTGAATACATTTCTGAGTAAGAAAAATGTGTTTGGATAAAACTTTATCAGCAGAGAACGCCTTTTACTGTCTAATGCGTTCAAACATTCAACCCTAAGGCTCCCACCTTTCTAGACAATCGGATTAAGTCAAACATACAACACATACAAAACGGAGAATTTTCAATAACAAACCATATTATTAACAATTACAAGTCTTTATCAACAGATGGTTGCAATTTATGATAAGAATATTCAGAAGGTCCAGATCACAAATGAAAATCTATGGTTAAAACTAAACAAAGACCAGTATATTCTGAAATTTGGCAGAGGAAGAGGAAATGACTGGGACATACACTTTGCCAAACTCCAGATGACACACAGCCAGGAAGGCATTGCAATGACTTGGATTGGAACCGTCAAGGGAGTTAAGTAAACAGGCAGACCCAAGACAACATGGAAATGACAATTCTCAGAGATAAAAAACGAAATAAATAAAGGAACTCTTGAAGGACGGTAAACAGCTAGCCAAGAAAATGGTGGCACCAGAAGGTATAGGTCAGTTTAAAAATCCTGACCCCAATAGGACTCAAATCCGTGACCTTTCAGTTTGTAGAGTACTATTTTAGCCAACTATGCTATGGCATGCTAATACTATTAAATTATTCAAAATTCTTATTCTGTATATAAATTCAACATCTCTGTTGAAAATATTATACAGTAATGTCTGAGTGATGCATACATGAGAAAAGTAAAATATTAATGGATATTAAGTCCACACCTCTACTATTTTTTCTGATTTACCCAGTAGGTGGACCCCAAAAATGATGTATCCATACTACAAAGTGACATGGCATGTAGGTACCTCTACATTGATAATATATATTTGTAATTGTTTATAGAATTATACTATACTTTATCATAAGTAATGCCACGAGTGATTTCCAAATTATCGATAAATTCACGATTCATGAAGTGAGGAGTAAATTTATCTAGAGAATTTGGAAATCATGAGTGGCATTTGTTAGCACTATTTAACAAATAAAATTAAGCTGTTTACTCACAAATCATTATTTAAATATAGTTATTTTAAAATATTTATATATTTAATGTAAACGGCAATGTTTGCAAACAAATGAGAAACGATTGGTACGCTTCATTTGCTTCTTTTCTTTATCACTGCAACCAGATCATATTATTTATTGTCAAAGGAACGCAATATTGTAAGAATGCACTCTAGTGGAGAAAAAATGAAACACAGCAAACTGTATATTAATTCATTTCTGATGTCCTATGATGTAAATATGACAATTATATTTTTCTGGGAAAAAATACATTTAAGAAAGTGGTTTCTTTTATTGGTGGTATAATCAAATGCTACAAATGTTTTTATATTAACTCCTGCATGCGGTATGTGTTGACATTCATGCATTATATATACAATCTGGTAGCCGTATTTCTTAGTGGGTCAGTCACTGCAAAATAATGCTATGACCTATTCAGAATATTAAAAAGGAGGTGCTTCATTTATTATGAATATTTAACTCATGCCCCAAATGGGAGTCAATGACCAATCACGTTTCAATGATTTCTGTTTTACAACCAATCAGAGTCGTGTTTCACGAAATATTTATCAGTGTTATAATTACCATATTAACCCGTCAGTGACGCACCCTTTTACTTGCTTTCCTACTGCATGGACGGAGGCCATTTTAACATTTTAGTATTCCTAGAACACTGATTTGTATAAACGATCATAACTTTTTTAAATATCGATGGATTTGAACGAAATTTTTACTTGTTAGCTTAGAAATAAATGGGAAATTTAATACATACCGTATGGAGTTCAGTAGCCTTTATAAACTATTAAAAAATTTTTTTGAAATCTGAGTTTCTCTCCCATGATACACATTTTTACTAAATAATTTGATTTGCTCACATTGGACACCCCTGTTTCTTTCTGTGAGACACTAAATATATTGTGTGGCATAGTGCTGATTCATCTGTAACTTATATATACAAAAGCAGCTGACATAACCAAAATCAGAATGAATATTTAGAAGAGTGAACTCAAGCTCAATCTTGTGTCAAAGCACTAGCAATGTTTATACTTAGAATCTGAATTATTGCTTGGATTCGTATTAAAATTCTACAGCAGTTATTTACAACTACACAGACCATAAAAATAGTTTTCTCTTATTTTAGTACTATTAATTTTAGAAATAAAAAATCACATAACCTTAGTAGTTGAGCTTGGTGCGATACAGCTCGAAACACTCTTCAATACACAGACCTACATCACATTCCTGGCAGGAATAAACAGATGTCTTTCTTCTCCCATGTTTAGTACAAACAACACACCTCCTTTGAAGTTTCAATTTATCACTTTTAGGGGTAATTTTTCTGATGAAGTGTCTTTTAGGTTACGCTGGCCATAATTACGTATATAACGCACGACACTGCGCCTCAGACTGATTCCTTGTAAGTAACATCTATTTGAAAGAGGCAAAATAAATCAGGTATTCCCCTAAACAGGTCGATTTATATATCAATTGATAGCTTGTATATCATTTTATCGACCTGAAAAATTAGATTGTGTATAAGTTTATTAGAAGTCCTGCAGAAAGCAGCACAAAGCTAGGTCTGTGTGCCATCGAGTGTTGAAGTAAGAAACTACTTCAACCTCAATACCACATGCACAAAATGTGATCACAGCTGATTCATACACTTAGAAAGAAAGCTAAGATCTTAGGCTTCAAAACTATATTGTTCATACGCAAATATAAGAATATACAGCAGTAAAAAAACAAATGAAAAGGTCGTGCGCATTTAGAGAAAATTACGATTACTTCAATCTCATCTGCTTTTTTAAAAAAATAATATGAAATTAAATTTTAAACAAATATTATTTTTATTCATATGTCCTGAAAGCTCATAATTTCTACGTCAAACACAAATAAATTACATATTTGTAGCTTAAAAAATGTACGATCCAGAACAAAAAGAAAACATGCCTGCATAGGTCTATACCACATATAGATGTCGGCAATAAGTGAAGAAGAGAGGGTCTATACCACGTATGGATGTCGGCCCTGACGGGTTAAAGAAGGCTCATCCTTTTTAATATTCTGAACAGGTCTGACCATTATTTTGCAGTGACCGAGACTGCGAGAAATACGGCTACCAGATTGTATATATAGTGCATGAATGTGTACACATGCCGCATGCCGGAGTTAATATAAAAACATTTGTAGCAATTGATTATACCACCAAAAAAAGAAACCACTGTTTGCACTTTCTTAAATGTATTTCATGGCATTACTTATGATAAACTTTAGGTGGTAAATTCTAGGCAAAACACGACTGTGATTGGTTGTAAATCAAAAATCATTATAACGTGATTGGTCATTGACTCCCATTTGGGGCATGAGTTAAATAGTCATCGTAAATTATGGGCAAGAAGAGTTCACAATCACAGCACCAATTCATACTAGCACAAAAAATAAACAAATCTTTAAAAATAAACAAACACATAATTAATGAAAAATACTTCTTAAATATGAAGGGCCTTGTTTCAGTAATTTCTAAATGAAAATTATAAAACAATGAGGAAAAAAGAAAAGTATTACCAACCTGTATTTATCAGTTTTGGAACCAAGTATATAGCTTTATACAGGGTGGACCGCTCGAATGGACCTAATTTCAATTGCTTGTTACTGGCAAACGGTTGAAGATAGAAACTTAAAACAACGTTCATAGTACAGAAAAACTCACCAAGTTTCGAATCCTGTCGGTAGATGGCACAAAGATACGTTTCTCGTTCTTAGATTTAATTGTTTGTGAAAATGGCGACTCCGCAGATGAAAGCGCAAGCTGTTTTGTGGTATGCAGAGTTTAAATCAATCATTAGAGTTCAAAGGGAGTTCCGGCGTGTGTTTAACCGTGATGCTCCAACTGCTAGAAGCATAAAGAAGTGGCGTGATACATTATTAGCTACAGGATCTGTGTTGAAGAAGCATGGTGGTGGTCGCAGAGCATCCGATGAAATGGTAGCAAATGTTCAAGCCGCATTTGAGCGAAGCCCCCGGAAGTCATTAAGAAGAGCTTCGCGGGAACTTCAAATACCAAAATCGACATTACAACGGATTGTCCACAAACGCCTCAAACTGCACGCATATAAAGTGCAGTTAGTGCAACGTCTGGAGCCGAATGACATGCCGAAACGAGTGGAATTCGCCAATACGATGCTGGACCGTCTCGGCGCTGATCCTGACTTCATGACCAAGATTTTCTTCTCGGACGAAGCCACTTTCCATTTGTCAGGCAAGGTAAACCGGCATAATGTGCGGATCTGGGGATCGGAGAATCCTCACGCTATTCAAGAGCATGTTCGTGATAGTCCGAAGATGAATGTTTGGTGCAGTTTGTCACATAATAAGGTCATTGGACCGTTTTTCTTCGCCGAGAAAACTGTTCATGGTACCACATATCTTGACATGCTGGAGCAGTTCTTCTTTCCACAAATTGAACAACTGCAGCCTAACATCATTTTCCAGCAAGATGGTGCTCCTCCCCACTGGTCCAATGAAGTTCGTACGACTTTGGACAACATTTTCCCTGGCCGTTGGATTGGTAGGGGAGGACCAATCGCGTGGCCCCGAGATCTCCCGATTTACACACACTGGATTTCTTTCTCTGGGGCTATGTCAAAGATAAAGTTTACACCACCCCAGTCAAAGACCTTCGTGATCTTCGTGAGCGCATCATAGAGGCTATTGAGAACATTCCAGAAGACATACTCCACGTACTTGGCAAGAAATTGTTCATCGCTTTGATATCGTCACAGTGACTGCTGGGGCTCATATAGAGATGTGGTGATCTGGATATCAAAACTTGTGAGTTTTCTGTAATATGAACGTTGTTTTAAGTTTCTATCTTCAACCGTTTGCCAGTAACAAGCAATTGAAATTAGGTCCATTCGAGCGGTCCACCCTGTATATAACAATGAGGTCATGTAAAATCCCAAAAAAAAAAAAAAAAAAAAAAAAAAAGAGCAAATATTTTACTCAGTTTTGGGAAAATTCATTAAATAGGTTTTGAATCTTGAACTACCTCATATATTCTTTACTATCACCATCAATAGATATTTCTATTTTATTCTTTTGTTCAATTTAAACAAAATTTAACATTTGTAATTTAATCAATTACATTTCGGATTAGTGTTAAAGATTGTGACAAGTCTTGGGTGAAAGAATTCAAAGGGGCGGGTATCCATATGGACAATTAGTAGCATCTTCAGAAGAAGAGACTGAACAAATTTAACATAGTGTAGGACCTATTTTAACTTCAACAGAGACTTTCTTTCACCTCCAACTGCTATTGAGGTATATTGACGGACAAGAAAATAAATTATTTTCTCTTTAAGTTATTAAATAAACTAGAAGGCACAGTAACTCAGGAGATCAATTTATAGAGCAGACTAAAATTGCAAACTTAGAAAAAATAATAATAATAAGGTACTGTGTACCTTGTATATATATATATTGTAAAATCTTTTACTGTGTGTACAATATACTAAAATATCATCATTGTTTTGTTATACAATAATACATAATGAACATATTTGTATCAAAATTAATTTAAATTTTATGTTCAATTAAATTTTTCTCAGAGGTTTTATCATTAGAATTACGCAAGTTTCACTGAATCAAAGGGAATGATGACACAATTCTATGTTATATTACAAAACTTACATAAGGACATGGAAGAAACTTTTGATTTACAAATAATATTTTTTTAAATTTTTTATGTACATTCATAATTCTTCCATGAATACTTGTATGCTCTAAATGATTTTAATTTTTCAATCATTGTGTCATTAAAAATCTTAACATGTTTTTAATATGCAATTAGACAAAATACACTTTGACAAATTTTTCATAAATTTTAAATTTAATCATCAGAACATTTTCTGAAAGATAATATGTGGTCCCAACAACTGAATGATAGCTGTTTTTGGGCCACAAGCAAAACCGAGCACTTTTTACTTATCTAAAGTATCCATCAAATTGTATGCTGTATTTCAAATTATTCATTTAACTTGTTAAGGGATCTCAAAGTCACATTATCCATACAGCATGGGGACCATACTCCACTCCATAAGAAATTTTGTCTTTTTTTTAGATAATTAGAGTATTAATTTGGTCCAATGAAATCAAAGGTGTAGTTAAAATACATTTTTGCTTACTTTTAGTTACAATATAGTATTTTGGTAGAAAATCATTGTACAATCAATTGCAATTACTTATCACTAGAGAGCGAAATTTGTCCCATGATGTTGTTGACTTATTTGCACTGGTATTAACTGTAATGAAGCAATTAGATATGTCTGCATACCTATCGGACAATTCTTCCGTAATATAAACACTAGGAAGCAATATAAGGTGCACATTACAATAAAATATAGTTAGGTTATGCATTGCTTACAAGATGGGGCATGCCGTAGCATAGTGGTTAAGGCACTGCGCTACAAGTCGGAAGGTCGAGGGTTCAAGTCCTGGTGGGTCAGGATTTTTAAACTGACCAAAACTTTCTGGCGGCACTATGGCCCTGGGGTCGTCTCAGCCTCTAATGGAAATGAGTACCAGATGCTTGTTTTGGGGGTAAAGGCGGCATTCACGCAGGGCTGACAACCCGGCTGACATCAAGGGCCGATTGTCTAGAAAAAGTGGGAGCCTTAACCTCCTACTACCCCAAGGGCCTCCCGAGGCCTGTAGTGGGATTGCTTTACTTTTAGGGGCATGCCGTAATGTAGTGGTTAAGGCACTGCGCTACAAGCCAGAAGGTCGAGGGTTCAAGTCCCAGTGGGGTCAGGATTTTTAAACTGACCCAAACCTTCTGGCAGCACTATGGCCCTGGGGTCAACTCAGCCTCTAATTGAAATGAGTACCAGACTTTGTACTGGGGTAAAGGCGGCCATCACACAAGGCTGACATCCTGGCTGACATCAAGTGCCGATTGTCCAGAAAAGTAGGAACCTTAACCTCCTACTACCCCAAGGGCCTCCTTAGGCCTGTAGTGGGATTGCTTTATTATTGCTTATAAGATAATGAAAAGTTTTAAGACAAAGATTGCCCTATCACATGCACATTTGTGTTCATTTTAGGTGGCATTTCACTACATTTAAGATCAGGTACGTGCAATATCAACTATCGATGTACTCTACAATACTTCCAATTCTTTACTAAATGAAACATTGTTTAATATTTAATTTTAGGAAGTTATATTTTGAGGTTATTTTAATTATATTATTTTTGGTCTGGACATCTTACCTCAATATTAATGTTGATTTGTTCTTGGCCATGTTTCAAAACAATTCTCTGTTTTATCTTCAGCTCCCAGGAGTCTGGGAAAGCTGAAGATAAAACAGAGAATTGTTTTGAAACATGTCCAAGAACAAATCAACATTAATATTGAGGTAAGATGTCCAGACCAAAAAGAAACATTGTTTACTGTGTCTTTCTACATGACAGAGCACTCTTTACAGCCCGGTAGGTATGTAGCTACGTGATACACCCCACCCCACCCCCTTGCACGCATTCTTGTATAGTCTATACCAATACAAGTAAGCCTTTGACATTGTGGAACAGATTCTGCTATCTGCTTATCACTTAATCCAAACATGTAAGAAGTAATGGCTGTCAACAGTTACTTCTATATTTTTGGTTTGTTATCTCCCCATAATTTAATGCTCACTTAGCTCCAACAGTAAATTAAGGTACTTAAAATGTGAAGGCAAATGCTCTTTAATAACAAATATAACATTTATTAAATAATAACTTAATTTCATTAAATAGTGGAATGACTAAGATTTTTTACATTCATTAATCTCAAACATATTCTATCATTACATATTGACATCTTAACAATATTTTTTAAGTCATATCAATAATTATTTACATAAATTATATTTATTAGACAAGATGATCAAATGGATACTGTTGCACTTACTATATACAATTTTGAGACCACTGCTATTATAAATCATTGAAATCTTCATCAAATGTTGGTTTCCTTAAAGAAAATGTTATCAGTTGAGTGTCAAAAATCAAACTTTTCCAATAAAATATTTAAAAAACATAATTTTTAACAATTGCATTTGTTTACTACCTACAATACTTCTTCATTTATAAAAGATAATTATCATAAGTAATGCCACGAGTGATTTCCAATTTATCTAGAGAATTTGGAAATCAAGAGTGGCATTTGTTAGGACTATTTAACGAATAAAATTAAGCTGTTTACTCACAAATCATTATTTAACTATAGTTATTTTAAAATATTTATATATTTATTGTAAACGGCGATGTTTGAAAACAAATGAGAAACGATAGGTATGCTTCTACTGCTTCTACACTGCAACCAGATCATACTATTTATTGCCAAAGGATCGCAATATTATAAGGAGGAGCTTTCTTTAATATGGTAATTATAACACTGATAAATATTTGGTGAAACACGACTCTGATTGGTTGTAAAACAGAAATTATTGAAACGTGATTGGTCATTGACTCCCATTTGGGGCATGCGTTAAATAGTCACTGGAAACGTATTTCAAATACAATGTCTGAAAATGATCACTATAATAATATGATATTAGAAGACATATTGGGAGGAGCTATATAGGGCTTGTTCATTTCGTCTAGCCTAACATAGTCAAGCAGTGTTGTACAATTGGTGCTAGGCAACTCCTGGCTGAAAATCCACATTTTTTATTATATTCGAAAATTTTTTTGATAAAATCTCAATTTGAAGTACAACACTGAATAGTCCATGAAAAAATAATATCTCTCTCTCTAAACCAAGTAGCAGTGTCACATGTAACAGGCCTAAAGGAAAAATTACACTTGCAGGAATGTGCTATGATTTTTAATGTGTACACTTATTTAAAAGAATTGTCTGAAAAATTGCAAGCTAAGATGGGTTTTTTAAATGTGCCAAGAACTTACAGCTATGTAAGCAATTTAAGTCTGAGTATGGTTTCACATATTTTGAAACAGAGCAAATAAATAAATTTGGAACAAAAATATTACAAAGGAAACTAAAATGAAAATTTATAAAAGCATAATATAGAATATTTTGTCATATGGAAGTGAAATTTGGTCTTTGACGGAATTACAAAAGAATAAAATTAGAACAGTTGAATTTGATTATTTTAGAAGAAGCCTCCAAAAAACAAGACAGGATAAAATAAGAAATTAATTCCTTTGGAGAGAAATGAATGTCACCACATCTGTTAAGAGGATTGAAAATCAAATGGTATGGCCATGTACAAAGAATGGAAAACGAAAGATGGCCAAAAAATATACACCAATGGTCACCTCCTGGAAGAAATAAACATGGCAGACCTAGATGGAAATGGAAAACCTACATCAGAACCATAATGGATAATAGGAATTTGGAAGAGGGAGATTGGAATGATAGAGATAAATGGAAACTGAAGATGGCAAACTTATAAATGGGGGGAAAGCCGAAGAAGAAGAAGCAAACAAATATAGAAATTGGTGTACCTATATTCAAATCCCCTTGTAAACATTCTAGGAAACAAAAAAAAATTACATGTTTAAATGATTTTAGGAAAGATATCCTTTGCCGTACAATCTTTGAATGTATGACAGAGGGTGAATACCCCACAATTAAGAACCCAATTTATGTCAGAGAAGATTAAATATGAGAGATTCACTACATCCATGAGATTGATATTACAAAACTTGGGTTTTAAATATAAAAGAACAAACAATGGTAGAACATTTCTGTTAGAAAGGCGTGACACAGTTAGCTCAAAAATAAATTTTTTTGCAAACTATGTATGACCTTAGAGCTTCCGGTGACACTCACCTCACATTTTATCATGATTTTGGTGAATCAGAATCATTCAAGGAAAGATATCTGGCAGAACTCTACTAGCAGAGGTGGCCTCAAAGTCCCTATCAGTATAGGAAATAGTCTCATTACTTGTCATGCAGGTTCTGCAAAAACTGGATTCTTACAACACAGTAAATGAGTCTTTTGTACCCAGACGCAAAACACAAATTTAGTTTACCATTCAGAAATTAATGCTGATAGATTTAATTATTGATTTCTTGATAGATTTATAAATTTATTAGATGAGGGGTCAATCATTATAATGGATAATACTAGCTATCATTCCAAAGTCGTTAACAAACTTCCTTCTACAAATTTTCGAAAATAGGAAATTCAGGAATGGTTACAGAATAATAATATATCAAACCAAACCTATGAAACAAAACCAGAATTACTACAAAAAAAGGAGATCAGTTCAGAACCCAGGAAAAAAAAGATATGAATTAGATGAAATTGCTCTAGAAAGGTGACATACAGTAATCCGTTTGCCACCATACTACTGCCAATACAACCCAATTGAATTAATTTGAGCCACAGTGAAAGGTGCAGATCAGAATAGTGCATTCCAGGCAGATGTTGAGAAGCTAATGCATCAATCCCTTGATAACATAACAGTACAGGACTGGGTTATGTCGTGTTAAAATCTACAAGAGGAAATTTTCATAAGAAAGTGTAGTGAAGAATCCCACAATAAATCTTCAGGACAGCAATTCTGACGAAAGTGATCAAGATATGGATGAAGAGGATGGGGAGAATGAAGACGAAGGAACTTGTACCTTTACTTGATTTTGGTATGATTTCTCGTATTTATTCATAGAATTAACGTCACATTAAAGAAATATTTTTTAGAGATACTTTATTTTATATTGTTATTTAAATAATTTACCCAATAGATAGACAAACTTATGAGAGGAAGTGTAGAAAGCAGGGATATATCTACTGTAGGTTTATTTCATGCAACATATCATCTGTCTCTTTCCCTCTTACATACCAATATCTGGCAACAGCAGATTAAGAGTGAAATAGGAATAGCTTATCATATATGTCTTCTAATAGTAATCATGACTTAGCAATTGTCTCATAAAAATTATATATACATATATATTTCCGAGAACAGTAACTCAACAACACTTTCTCAGCAAATATTACCATAAATAAACAACCATATCCTCAAGGTTAATGATAAAATTTACACATAAAATTAATTAAACTTAAAATCACTGCCATATATAATTTACAAGACTTTTAAGGAAATTATTTACAATCTACTTTATTAATGGAATCTATTATCTTTAGAGCAATCTTATTGTTGATCACACTGTATTGTTATTTACAGATTTCAGAGTCCTTTATTTTACATTCAGATTCAACATCAAATATTCAGAATTAAAATCAATTACTGTTAACTTAAAATACACAAGTTACTTAAATTAAATTATTTTGAGTCTGTGAAATCTTACCTTTGGCCAACTGCAGGAGGTAGCTGACATCGACATCCAGGGTTTCCAACATAAATCCAACCAGTCTGGCCATGATGCTGAGGATGATTAGAAGACTAATCGAAACATGTTCAAGAACAAATCAATATTAATATTGAGGTAAGATTTCACAGACTCAAAATAATTTAATTAAAAGAACCTCAAAATATTACTTTCTAAAATAAAACATTAAACACAAGTTACTTGTTTAAAGTAGGGAAATGAGTGCAAGATCACTGCAAATTAAAATCCTTAAATAGTTGTATTATACTTATGAAAGGTAAAGAATCCGAAACCTTTTGACCTATTCTAATGTAACTGATGCATTAGGATAACACAAACAAAAAAAAAGTATATAATTAACTAACCGAGCTCTTTTTAGTCAATATGAAGATAGGTAAGACTTTGAGCTCCCAGATATGCTAATTTCAAACTTCCTATGACCATCTCTTTCAAGATGACAGCAAATTATATGGTCACAGAGAGCTTAGTACATACAACATTTTAAAGCCTGATAGTCTGGGAAGGTATCACAATAACATAGGGAAGAACTAATACTTTTAGGAGCAGATTATTACATGTGTTTAGCTTTTAGGAGATTTCTTATAACTTTCAGGTAAAATACTATTCATTTTTATATTTTACTAGAGTTTCTTCTTGTATAATATTTTTGAAAGTATAATTGGGAAAGGAAATATGGTACAGACGTCTAATATTCAAGAAACATAATTATCATAAGTAATGCCACGAGTGATTTCCAAATTATCGATAAATTCACGACTCACGAAGTGAGGAGTGAATTTATCTAGAGAATTTGGAAATCAAGAGTGGCATTTGTTAGGACTATTTAACGAATAAAATTAAGCTGTTTACTCACAAATCATTATTTAACTATAGTTATTTTAAAATATTTATATATTTAATGTAAACGGCGATGTTTGAAAACAAATGAGAAACGATAGGTACGCTTCTACTGCTTCTTTTGTTTATCACTGCAACCAGATCATACTATTTATTGCCAAAGGAACGCAATATTGTAAGAATGCTCTCTAGTGGAGAAAAAATGAAACACATCAATCTGTATATTAATTCATTTTTGATGTCGTATGATGTAAATATGACAATTATATTTTTCTCGATTATTACCTGGGAAAAAATACATTTAAGAAAGTGCAAACAGTGGTTTCTTTTTTTGGTGGTATAATCAATTGCTACAAATGTTGACATGTAAGCACTATTATATACAATCTGGTAGCCGTATTTGTTATAGGCTCAGTCACTGCAAAATAACGGTCAGACCTGTTCAGAATATTAAAAAGGAGGAGCTTTGTTTAATATATGATAATCCTAACACTGATAAATATTTCGTGAAACACGACTCTGATTGGTTGTAAAACAGAAATCATTGAAACGTGATTGGTCATTGACTCCCATTTGGGGCATGAGTTAAATAGTCAATGTTAATATCTCTGAAGAAAAACATAACTGAAAAATTATCAGACAAACTGCCATGAACAACATAATAAAGAACTATATCAGGATCTACTGCCTTGCTCAATGCCTACATCAGATTTAGGTCAATGAAAGTGTTATGTTTCTATAAAGAAAATAAAAAGTAAATAGAACAACATGAAATAACAGATTGTTAATGTATATTGCAATGGAAAAGAAGACAATTTTCAAACAATACAATTTTTAAACATATGAAAAGTGTGTCTTCCAAAATCACACACTGCACATTTTGTGCTTTAGGTCCCACAACAGGCAGGTAGATAGCATTGTGAGCTATTTTCAATTTACACACCTCTTTGGCAGACTTCATTATATTAGGTGATGTGTACTTATATTGAGTACAGAGATAAGTATACCGTGAGTGTATGTTTATGTAGTGTAAGTGTGCTGTGTGAGGAATGTTCATCAAGAGATGGAAGAAGGCGAAAGCAGTTACCAGTATCTGGCATAATCCTGTTGAAAAGCACCATGGGACTGCCAGGATTAAAGAGGCATCCAACGGATATGCCTTTTCAACAACATACGAAACATATTGTTAATTAAGTTTAAATTTAAAATCATCATCATCATCATCATCATCATCCTAGAAGAACTGTTGCGGCCTGAGAAAGTGGTTTTCGCACCATCTTTTCATAGGTCGACCAAGTGACCATTTCCCATTTGGACAGTAGTTCATTATTGCCTTGGGGATCCTGGATCTAGCCATTCTTGAGACATGTTCCTTCCAGTTTAGCTGATATCTGGAGATGTAGTCCAGTATTGGTGACACATTAAGTTCTTGAAGGATTTCTACATTTTTCTTTCAATCCCATTTGGTGTAGCCAGCTATTTGGCACATAAATTTCATCTCACAAGCTGTTAGTCTACTTTCATCTCTCATCCTTATAGTCCACGCTTCACTCCCATAACATAGGACTGGTCGAGCCATTATTTGACAAAGACGAGTACGAGTTGATTTCTGCACTAATGAAGGTTTTAAAATTTAAAATTCCATAAATAAATATATAAATTATGAATCAGAGTACACTAATACTCTTTTTAACTTCAGTTAACTTAGCATGATTGTTTTCTTTATGTTAAGAGTGATAATGGATTATTTCCAATTAGACATAAATATTATTTTCATTTATGTAATAATCAGAAATCCATCAATAGAAAGGCTATGGTAAATTAGACAGTAACCATTGATGAACTGAATATAACTACAACTTTTTAAAATACCAAAATTGTTATGATTTATATCAATCTTCTTTCAGAAATGACTACAATTCAATAGCTTTCTCTAAAATCTTCTAACCATCTAATGACACAATTCTATGTATCCAGCAGCCTTTATCAATGTTGTGTAATTGTTATTTTTATATATTAGTAAAGTATAGTAACTGGTTATTCTATACGAGACAAGCACCTTAGAATCTTGCAACAGACCACTAGTAACTACTATATCGACAGTTGCTAACAGTCAGATGGCATTGTTGATAGTGATGGCTATCGGCCTTAGGATGAAAGGAGAATTGTACAAATGGAAAGAAATTTGACGTTTCTGTCAGAAGTTCGAATGGCATAATAGTTATTGCATTGACGTACAGAGTCAGAGATCTAGGGTTTGACTCCCAGTTCGAATGTAATTTTTCTTTCTAAAATAAAACTATATCCAATTCTGGGAGGTGTTAATTTAAAATGTAATATCACAATATGAAGCTTTACCGCTTAAAAGTAATGTATAAATTCTCAATAAAAATACTTCGAATAGATGTAGTCAGATGGCATTGTTGATAGCGAAAGCTATTGGCCTTTAGATGAAAGGAGAATTGTGTAAGTGGAAAGAAATTTGACGTTTCTATCAGAAGTTCAAATGGTGTAATGGTTATCGCACTGATGTACAGAGTCAGAGATCCGAGGTTCGACTACCGATTCTAATGTAATTTTTCTTTCTAAAATAAAACTATATCCAATTCTGGAAAGTGTTAATTTAAAATATAACATCAAAAGTTGCTAACATGTTTATTCAGGTTACATTAGGTAGGTTATGTTAGATTACATAGGTTAGATTAGTAGATAGGTTTGATTAGGTAGGTATCAAAAACTTTTTTTGTTAGCAAGTTTTACACATGTTGGCTCTTCTGTTTCAGCAAGGATAACATATTCCAACAACAAAAGTCATCTTTTAAGTTATTTTTACATCAACTTCTGATTAAATTTTCAGGCATTTTCTCGATTTTTTGGAAAAACCACATATACACACACACACACATGTATATATATGTATATTGATGAGGAAATTATTTACATACTTATAATTTTAATTTATGTGCTTTATGTTTTAATTTATTTAGGTGATCATCTCGCATAGAATCCCTTAATAACTAATATATATCTATATATATTCAACCTAACTGTCTCATCTGTGTGTCCACTCTGCCAAGTTGATGATGATTTGCAACATATTCTGGTGACCTTAACAGCCATAAATTATTGCAGAATCTCACACTTCAGTCGAAACACTCCAGTATATTATATTATCTACACCTTTATGGAGTATTGCTGAGCTTACATATAGTTTACGTAAAAAAAATCACCGGTCAGCTCTTCAAGAATTATAACTAAGCAATGGACTCATGTCACCAGCTACGACTGTATAAACATAATGAATGAATGAATAATAAAGTATGCAAGATGAGCAATTCCATTATTTTGGCAAGGAATTGTTCATTTAAATCTAAAATAAGTTAATTTGAATATTGTGATGTTGAAGTAGTATACAAAAAATTTTGAAAAGAAATGGCTTCTACACCGAATTTTGCTGATAAGGTTCAAACAGTTTATCCAAAGTTTTCATATCATACCTAGGCATTCATTACATGAACATGTCATAAAAAAGTACCTTTTTTAAGTTATGTAGGTAGGAAATAACACTATGAGGTTTCTTTAATTTATGTTGAGTTGTTTTGACTCACCTCATACTTCTTAACTCCCTTGCAGACCCAGGTATCTTCACTACATTTGTGACATTCTCAATGCTGTATCACATTCAAAACTGACGTCCAACGGCCTCCTCAGGTTGGTATGCACGAGAGGAGGCCGTTGGACATCAGTTGTGAACGTGATACAGCATTGAGAATGTCACAAATAGAGTGATGAAACCTGGGCCTGCAAGGGAGTTAAGTAGTATGAGATGAGTAAAAACAACTCAACATAAATAAAAAATACCTTTTTTAGTTGCCTTGACATTAAACATGATATAAAACAATTACATATTACAAATAAAAAGAAATTAAATTATTGAATCAATTAAGTAAAACTTTTATCTTACTATTTCACTCTCTTCTTTAATTAGTTGATCACTCTTAACTTTCATACATGACTCTTCATCTAATTTAAAACAATAAAATACTACTAAATAATTAATAATAATCATAGGTAATGACTTTATGTTTCCATGTTAGACAAAGGTTCCATGACATAGCCCAACAATCTAAGGCATTATGCTTTGGTGCAGAGTTATGGTAACACTGGTTCAAGTCCTCATGGAAGAAGAAATTTTCTCCTGGAATTTTGGCCAGTATGGGACCAAAGTCCACCTAGCACTGTAAGGAATTTTGGCAGCTGCAATAAATGACACCTCCTGTTTAAGAATACCAGCTGGTAGACCCGACATGCTAACCATGTCACCCCTATATTGCCTGGATGGTCAAGTAGCTCTGTAATTGACACAAGTGGATGTAAGGCCACCAGCCAATTGGTAGGTCAAAGAATTTCTCTGTTGCACCATAGTTTTTTTTGTGGGACAAGAATATAAAATACTTTCAACAATACAAAAATTATTGCAATCGATGGTAAAGAGAAAAATATATGTCTGAACCAGGAATCAAACCCCAAACCATCAGCTTTACGTGCTGATGCTCTAGACCATTGGGCTAATTCAGGTTTTCTTCCCATCCAAGCACAAATTTTCCTTTTACCTTACTCTCTTGATCCCACATCCAATGCAATGAACCATCATTCACAAATACACATTGATCGGCTTCTACATTACCATTGATTACAATAGTTTAGGTATGTACATTAATCTATTTATTTCAATCATAGTAATAGTTTTAGTTTCTTTATATGTATATGTTATATTGTAGATTTTCTCAGATATAAGTATAATTAAGAAATGTTTCTTAGGTTTTCTGCATCATGGATTCAAGGTTGGTCTCTGGCCACTGATTCTGACATTTCAACATGATCCCACATGCAATTATCAAGAAAAACCCAAAAAAACATTTCTTAATTATATATATATATATATATATATACACACACACATACATACATATAAAGAAACATGGATTAATAGTTATTAAATTTATTAATAATTCATATATTTACAGTATAAATACTATTATTGATTAATTAATAAATAATAAAAAACAAAAATACTTGAATAATATTGTTTCATGAAGAAAATATGATAATGATGATGATAATGGCAATGACGACAGTAGTGATGATGGAAATAATTTTACTAATATTACAATTGCCGCACCCATATTAATAACTGAATGCCATTTGACTTATGTAGGAAATTGCATGAGAAATTTGTTAGTGGCTAAGAGAACATCATGGCCAAATAAATCAATATCATGAAATAATTGTTTATATATAAGAACATGAGGTAAGATTCACATTAAAGTTCATATTTAATTAGTGAGTTACACATATTTTTTCTTTGGCTATCCAATTCATTGATTAATTTTGGGAATCAGTGTATTTATAGGGGTTTTAAATACAATTATCTTTCTCACTAAATCAAAATATTAATTTCAAACTTTCATCATCATTATCATAATATTCATCTTAATCTCTTAGCACGAAAAAAAGGCATCACAAAGTGTCTCCAACAAATTCCACTCTCTGCTACCTTGTTCACGAGTTATTCCTATCCCTGAAATTTTGTCACCCATGATTCTATTGCAGATTTATTTTGGTCCTCATCTTCCTCTTTGCCCATGAAAATTACATTATAATGTCACTTTTTCAAGTGCTTAAAGTTGTATTTAGTAAATTTCCATTTTCCTCTTAAATTATTATTGTAATTCTTTTTGTTCTGTTTTATCTCCTATAGTTCCTTGATATTATTTCTGTCTTTTTTTTCTTCCAACTTTCACTCTTATAAATGTTCTTGTAGTCAGTCATTTCCACTTTAGCAGAACTATAGAAGTCTCTTGCAAACAATTATTTTTAAATTTATTAAGGAATCACATTTTTAATTACAAAGAATAATATATATATAAACTATATAACACCAGGAAAAAAAAAACGAATTATGAGATAAAATTTTTATATTCTGCTTTTCAGCAGTTGAAGAGCTCCCTTGAAAAAGAGTGTAACCAATTTCTTAGGAAGGTGATTTCAATGTCAAAATGAATCCAATATTCACTTTTATTTATGTAACTTCTCTCTCCCAACTTACTTAGTAAATAGTTGGCATGCCACTGAAGTATGTGACATCATTTATCATTTGATTAAGCTCATCTATAAGATAGTGTTCCATCTAAAAGAATGACATACAAAATTGTTGGTTACACCTTATCTGAGGGAGGTCTTCAATTTTACTGGTGCCATTAAATGAAATGTACCAACAATGTTTTAGAATTAAATTGAAATATTAAATGAAACAATGAAACTACACATATCAAATATGCACACACACAAACAATCATGCCTCAGAAAAAGAAATTCCATCATTCCACACAATATATACAAACCATGTAACCCAGATGATTTTTATTACTTTTAGTATAAATATTTTTTTTCTTTTAAATTATATTTAACGTAAGTATTGTTCAGGATTTAGACCATTTTTCACCATAAAAGTGATTAGAGTTTAATATTCCATCAAACTGCATCCAGAAATGAGATCATAGAGTTAATTTACATTTTTAATTGGAATTTTAAGTCTCCTTTTCACAAAAATATGCATTCAGGACAATGACATTTTCTTGAGACGAATTTTGCGAGTGAGAAATTTCATGCTGAAGTCTGTAAATCGATGACGACATCAGAAGGCCAAGGCTGCAGCATTCTGATTTCTGCATTCACCAACAGTCATCCTGTACATTGCCATTTCTGATATTCCATGGTAATGAACAAAAGCCGCTGCAATTACCAATACATGGAATATTTGATGACTCTGGAACTAAACACACAAGAATCAATTTATATAATTTTATTAATTTATTTGTTTGGTAGGGTTAAAAGCCTTCAGGCCTACTCTTGAACACAAGAACTAAAATGCTACTTTTGCACCTCTTCTTGGCCAACCTACTGGATGCTCATTCTCTAGTTTTCCTACAAAAAGTTTCTGTGCCACTTTTTTATTACCCATTTGTGCCATACATACTACCCATCACAGTCTACAAGATTTAACTGTTATTAAATCTCCTTCCCATAAAGATTATGGATATCATTTTTATGTAGTTTCCTCTATTAATCTGTCTGTTTCTCTCTCTCTCTCTCTCTCTTTGGTCTCTTATAGCAAGAGACCATGTTTGACACCCATAAAACTGGGCAAATTACCATTTTATACATTTTCAGTTTAACATATTTTATGAAAATTAGTGATAAAAAGATTTCCTGTATTTCTTAACAGTATGCATTTACAGAATTAAGTCTGTGTTTTAGATTCTTTCTGCACCTCATTCTTGTTTATTATAGTTCTTAGGTATTTCAATTTCATCATTCCTTTAATATTACCCTAAGTATTCATTATTAATTTATTTCTATGTGTGACGAAATATCTTCTTTTATTGAAATTTACTTCCAGTTCCAGTTTTTTAGCGTACAAACAAAAGGGAAATTGAAATTATTCAAATTGAGATATGATTTTGATCTGCATGGGAGTTAAGAAGTATGAGGTGAGTCAATAAACCACTAAAAATATTAAAATAAACCTCATAGTGTTATTTCCTTCCTACATAACTTAATAAAGTTGGCTACCAAGTCATAGGAAAACAAGAATAACATAAACAACTGAAACAAGATGGCGGCTTCAAAAATACAACATTTCAACGAACATTTTTCGAAAACTAAAATGGAAATTAAAAGATACTTGAGATTAAAAGAAATCAGAAACAAAAGAGCTGTAGATATCAAATTCATCAACAAATGTTTAGAAAAGTATATCACCCCAAAATTTGTCCGAAAAATGGTTAAAAACAACAACAACTTACACCAGAAAATTTTAGAAAAGAAAAATCTTAATTTGGAAAAAATCAAACATTATACAACAATTTAGGCCAAACAGTTTGGGATAACCTGAAAAAAAAACTTCTATAACCAACTTAACCTCAAAATGAAGAAGAAAATTGATGTACAAAGGAAAAAGATAATTAATTTAAAACCTGAGTTAAATAAATTGAAGAAAAATAAAAGTACAAAAAATAAAACCACTAATTTAGGGGAGGATAAAGAAACTGAGAAGAATGTAATTAACCTATCATCGCAAAATTTTACAAAAGAGGAAATATCTATTTTGGACAAGGGATTGAAAACATGCATTAGTTACTCTAACAATTTAGAAGATTACATAGCTGATGTTGAATTGCTATCGATGACATGAATTATGAAGAACAAACAATAATCAGAAAAGAATGTGGGAAAGTTATTGAAAAAATTAAAAACAAAAGTATAGCAAACCAATGCAAAACAAACATGAAGAAAATAAAAAATATTAACAATAAAAATGTTGTTTTTTCAAAATCAGACAAAGGGAATAATTTGGTAATTTTGGATAAAGAAGATTACAATGATAGGAAGGAGAATTTATTAAAGGGAGAAGAATCTGAAGAAATAAAAACAAATCCGCTTGCAAAAACAATTAAAGAAGTTGAAACCAGCCTAAAATCAATTACAAAAATTATGACACAAAAGGAGAAGTTTAAATTAAAAATACCAAATCCCAGAAACCCCAACATTCATGGTCTTCCTAAAATCCATAAAGACGGAAAGAAAATGAGACCTATCATCTACAATATCAACTCACCGACATATAATATATCAAAATGGTTAAGCAATAAATTTAAAGGTATGGAATAATTTGAAAATTTAGCAGTAGAAAATTCTTACCAACTAGTAGAAAAATTAGAAAATGTAGGAATAGAACCGTCACAAAGATTGGTCTCATTTGACATCACTTCATTGTTCACATACATACCGACTGACATAACTTTGAAAATTTTAGAAAAATGGTGAAAGAAAACAAAGTAGATGATGATAGTGTTAAAGAATACATAAAATTAACAAAATTATGCTTAAATCAGATGTTCTTCACCTTTATAGGAAAGTACTTTAGACAAAGATCAGGACTTGCAATGGGAAATCCATTATCACCATTCTTAGCAAATAATGTTTATGGAGAACTTTCAAAGCATACCCTCTGATGTTCAAATTTTGGAGAAGATATGTAGATGATATAGCAACAGTAAAACAGAAACAATTAGAAGATGCCATTAAACTGTTAAATATTCAAAATAAAACAATCAAATTTACACTGGAAGTAGAAAATAATCATGAAATACCATTTTTAGACCTTAAATTGATCAGGAATGAAGAAAGAAAGAAAATAGAATTTGGAATTAAGGTAGAATATGTTTATCACTCACCTCATATTGTTCTTCTTATTTGATTATAAACTAGTTTCGGAACATAGTTTCTGTTCCATCCTCAGTATCATCACGACCGTTGTTCTGTTGTCTTGAAGAGTTGTCCTTCTCTCCTTCCATTGGCTGACTGAAAAACCTCGAAACCAGGTCATTCTCACCGGGAATTTCCAAAGTTCATTAATTTCTTATTTTCGCTCTTTTGAATGTAGATCTTTTCCCAAACAGTAAGTTCTTTTGGTTTTTCTATTTGTTTTAATAATTTTGCTTCTTTCTCGATAAGATTTTTTATCAGACCATGCATGGGCAGCCACTGCATGGTCTGAAAAACCCTTATCGAGAAAGAAGCAAAATTATTAAAACAAACAGAAAAACCAAAAGAACTTACTGTTTGGGAAAAGATCTACATTCAAAAGAGCGAAAAGAAGAAATTAATGAACTTTGAAATTCCCGGTGAGAATGACCTGGTTTCGAGGTTTTTCAGTCAGCCAATGGAAGGAGAGAAGGACAACTCTTCAAGACGACAGAACAACGGTCGTGATGATACTGAGGATGGAACAGAAACTATGTTCCGAAACTAGTTTATAATCAAATAAGAAGAACAATATGAGGTGAGTGATAAACATATTCTACCTTAATGAATATACCTCATAGTGAGAATTCCTAAAATAAGTTAGAATTTGGAATCTACAGAAAAGAAACTCACATTGATAATTGTATAAAAGTTACAGGATTTAACCATTTTTCACACAAATAGGCAGTGTTTAATAGTTTAACACACAGACTTGTGAACATTCCCATGAGCAAAGAAAATTACAATAAAGAGAAAAAACACATCATAAAAATTGCAAAGGATAATGGATTTCAAGAAAAGATGATACACAAGAAAATAAATAAATTTAAGGAACAAAAAATGATTAATGAAAGTACTCTTCACACAGATAAAGATATTGGTAAAAAATTCAAGAAGTTCACATACCACCCTTTAGTATTTGACAAGTTTCAAAAAATCTTCAACAAATTCAACATTAAATTAACACCAAAAAATGATTACAGTTTAGGTAATTTAATAAAAACCAACAAAAATGAAAAGATTGAAGACTGCAAGAAATTGGGAATTTATCAAATTAATTGTAAATATTGTGAAAAGATATACATTGGAAAAACAAAAAGGAATCTAAATACAAGATTAAAGGAACACCTCAGAAATGTTAAAAATGGAGAAACAGAAAAATCTGCAATAGCTGCACATGCCTGGCCAGATAAACATAGAATAGAAACCAAAACAAAATTACTTAAACAATTGGAAAAACGAAGGAACTCACAATGTGGGAAAAAATTTACATATGCAAGAATGAAAATACAACTATGAATTTTGAAATAGCCGGTGATAAGGAGAGGTGATTGATTTGGAAGTTCGTTGGTCAGCCATCAGATGGCACGGAGGTCAGTCTGCAGGAGAGGGGGCCGTTGGACATCAGTTGTGAACGTAATAAAGCATTGAGAATGTCACAAATGAAGTGAAGAAGCTCGAGTCTGCGTGGGAGTTAAGAAGTATGAGGTGAGTCAAGAAACAACTAAACAATATCCAAATTCTATTTTCCAATTTTCTTCATTTCTCTTCAATTTAAGGTCTAAAAATGGTATTTCTTGGTTATTTTCAACTTCCATAGTAGATTTGATTGTTTTATTATGAATATTCAAAAGTTTAACAGTATCTTCCAAATGTTTTTGTTTGACTATTGCTATATCATCCAAATACCTACTCCAAAATTAAAAAATCCAAGGGCATGCTTTGATTATCTGACATTCAAAATTTCCCATAAATATATACACCAAAAATGGTGATAATGGAGGCCAAAAGCTAAAGCCAAATTACTGAAACAGATAAATCTAAGGAACTCGCAATTTAGGAGAAAATTTACAAACACAAGAATAAGGAGAAAACCATGAATTTCAAAATTCCTGGGGAAAAAGAAAAAAAAAAATATTTGAATTGGAAGTTCATTGGTCAGCCAACAGAGGGAGAAGAAATCAACCTACAGGATCGACAACCGCAAATACAACAGTTATGATGCATCGACAATGTTGCATAAACCCGTCAAAACTATAGTCTGCAAAAAAAAAAAAAAATGAGGTGAGTCAAAATACATAACTCATAATAATGATATACTTTACTTACCCATATATCACACTTCCCTGGGAAAAATCTTTCTGGTACTCTCAATGCATAAAACATAGCTCCCAAGATGTAGAGGCAGCCCATCAATATAAGCCATCCTAGAGATGCTCGTGATATAGCATTAAACCATCCCTCTGAGATTGCATAATGTACAGCAGGAACTACTCCACTTAGCCCAAATACCATAAACACCCCTGAAAAATACCACAATTAGTAATGTTTTTATTATTAATTTAACATTTCTCAATGAAAGATAAATTATATTTGAAGAGAAAAATTTTCGCCTAGACCGAGACTCGAAACTGGGACCTTTGGCTTGCCGGACCAAATGCTCTACCAACTGAGCTACCGAGGCGAGTCGCGATCTAGATGCAAATTTTTCTCTTATATACGTTGTAATTCCCTCTCACCAAAATGCTTTTGAAACCATTGCTTCTATCTTTGCAAATGGCGGCTTCTTAGTTAAGAAGACATTTATTGGGAATTTTAACATTACTTTACAAAGCTAGTAAGGCTTCTAATGATGTTTTTATTATTAATTTAACATTTCTCAATGAAAGATAAATTATATTTGAAGAGAAAAATTTTCGCCTAGACCGAGATTCGAACCCGGGACAGATTGTTTATTTGGATTAAATTCCAATCCATTTCAAAGTAAGCATGTAGTACTGTGTATAACAATTCATCCATCAGACTGGTAATCCCCACGGTGCTTCTTAAAAGAAGTAGAAAATGTGCTGGCACTGGGTTCTACATTCACTATCACCTTTATCATCACCCCTCATAGAGCACTCCTACACTACGCAAACATGTAAAACTCATTTCAACCACAGTTCCTCTATGTAAACAACACAAATACACATTGTTTTACGCAACATAGATTAAACAAGGCATAAATTGAAAACAGACCACTAATTTAATGCTATTTATCCACCAAGTGAGTAATCTGATGCACAAAACTCAATGGGTTGGTATTAAAAAAGTATGCAAATAAATAGACTTGCTCACACATACAGTATACAAAGCATGTATAATGTATACAGTAAAACCATAATCTTTTTTTTTAAATTACACACATAAATAATTATCATTAACTAAATACACATGTGGATGTGAGAGCTGGTAAGCCAAGGACCTTCTAGGCCTGTCACACTATGGAATATCATGAACAAATTTGTTTTAGGCCATGTGGCCTGTACGGTAAACCTAGCGAAGATGGTCTTGATCTTTCCACCGATGTTTTGGTCTTCCTTGGTCCCTATGTCCAGTTGGGGTAAATTGGAATGCCAATTTTGGAAGTCTATTTCTTGCCATTCTCCTCAGATGATTTTTCCATTCTTGTTGGTATCTTTGTATATCTTCATTTAAACTTGTTACTCCAAGTTTCCTCTGATAATAGTGTTCCTTTGGTGATCCAGTCTATTAACTCCTAACAATGATCGTAAGAAACGCATTTGGCTTACTTGAAGTTTATGAGAGTTTCTTTTATTTAAAATCCAAATTTCACTTCCGTATTTTAGAGCAGCTTTGATGTGATGTTATGTAATCTTAGTTTTGTCTCTGTCCTCATCTGTTTACCAAAATGTCTTCGTATTACCCCATTCATTTTATTATATTTTTTGTAATTTTGAATCGATGTCACTCTTATACTCTGCAAATACACTTCCTAAGTAAGAGAAATCTGACACTTGTTCTATAATTTTTCCATCAATCTCAATTTTCACCCGTTGTATGTTTTTTCCACACATTGCCATTGTTTTGGATTTTGAAGTGGAAATTTTTATATTATATTTGCTGGCAATTTTGAATAATTCATACGCTGCTATTTGTAAGCTATCTTCGGAATCTGATAATATTATTTGATCATCAGCATATAATATTGTTTGAATTATTTTATTCCTAGTTATTGAAATTCCACTATTTACTGTTTGTTTCCATTCTTGCACTATTCTGTTAATATATATATATTAAATAAGAGTGGAGATAGTCCACATCCTTGTCGAACACCTTTGCTTGTTCTATGGAATATTAACTAATTAACTAACTCACTGGTGCTATCAAACTAGAAGTTTCATTGTATGCTGGTTTTATCAGTGTTGCCAGTATGGTTACACATGCCAGACAGGTCAAAGGAGATAAGCCAGACAAAAAGAGATACCTTAGTCAAAAGAGTGATGATCTTTCACTATAAAAATATAACTGCCAAGAAATGTGGACATGGGTTCTACTGAATTAAAATTTACCAGAAATAAAATATTTTCCCATTCGGGTCTCCAGGAGGGGACTACTGCAGCCACTGATTCTCCGTCCTTGACGTTTTCATGACAGTGTTGCCGATATGGATATTCAGTGGGAGTGGCTGCTTTATGTATGCGGTTAGCAGACATACAGCTGACAACATCTCACCAATTTCAAAACTTACTAGCACACTATAGCTGCATCAAGAACAGTGACTGGTTGTGGCAGACATCTACTCACATTACAACCATATCCTTATTGGCAGTAGAGGGCGAATTCTCCCTTTACCCCTCGTATAACCTAAACTTCAGAGCCGGAGATTAGGCGGCTTGGGTACACTTAAGGGGATTCATTAACATTGTTATCATTATTAATAAAAAGAAATCTCATTAAATAATCAATACCTACTGTTTTATTTTCATAACCAAACTGAATACTGGCTTACTGAATTCTTTCTTTCATCATATTTGATATTTGAAGAGAAAAATTATACGCTCAGACTGGGGTTTGAACCCAGGACCACTGGCTTTCTAGGCCAATGCTCTACCGCTGAACTATCTGGGCACTCCAATCTAAACGCAAATTTTTCTCTTATGCATTGTTAATTCCAGATCACTGTATGCTGCGAGCTTTTGCTCTATCATGCAAATGGCGGCTTCTTTCATGAAACAGTTTTTTGCAATAGTCATTGTTTTTATAATGTGCTTTTACAGAATATTCTGAAAAAAGATTTGAATATTTATAGTATCAACAAAAGAATAAAAAAATTTCTAAAACTATGATTACAAATCTTAATATCATCTGAGTTATGGTCTTATTTTGTAAGAGTGGCATATCTTCCAGTCAAGGCTCTTTGACAAGAAAAAATTGTGATAACATTATATGCATGTTTGTTGCTATTGTGCAGCACATCTTGTTTGTATTTGTATCATGCAATAACTAAACACACGTGTAATAAACTTATTACTAGGGCAAGGATTTTGATGTATTTGCATCCTTTTTTTCTATGAGGACAATACAATGCTCTGTTAGTTATAAATGCATTTTGGCGAAAAAGTATTTTAAATAGGCAACTTTGTGGATTTTTTAGCATATTGGTGCTTATTTTAACCACTCAAACATCCTATTTG
Source organism: Diploptera punctata (assembly GCA_030220185.1). Classification (NCBI taxonomy): domain Eukaryota; kingdom Metazoa; phylum Arthropoda; class Insecta; order Blattodea; family Blaberidae; genus Diploptera; species Diploptera punctata. Next base: position 194,854 of record JASPKZ010007698.1, on the reverse strand, counting down.
GCAATTTTATGCATTTTTGCAAGGAAATGTACATTTTTAAAATACATTTTACTTTTACTGTCTCTATCTTTATAAAAATTTACTTGAACTTTATTGTCCAATCGTAGAACTTGTTATTCTGACCAATCAGAGCACTTTATTTTAGCCAATTGTAGCACTTGTTATTATAACAAATCATGGCAGATCTCATAACATCAGCTCACTGTAATTGCATCTTTCATTAGTATAGCAGATACAGTATAGTGAAGCAATGGGGATATAAAAAAGAATAAGACATTTAAATTAAAACATTATGATTCACAGTATGGGGAAAAAGTGTTTAGCATGGATATTATATTCAAAGTATGCGATATCAGAGTTGGAGCTGAAAAAAAGTTTTCTGTACATCAACACATGACTAGAGAGGATCATAAAATAGGTCTACAACAAATTCAAGGTGAGAAACTTGTGATTTAACAAATGCTACTTGGTCAACCACGTCTATCAGATTCTCCTTTTTTCACAGAACTCTGCAAAGCTTTGATTTCTGCTGCTATTCCATCGATGAAAGTGAATAATCCAAAGTTCTGAGAGTGCCTAGAAAAACATACTGAAAAAGTTATACCCAACTGTTCTACACTAAGAAAAAAATTATGTGGGAAAATGCTACAAAAAAAAAATACAGAATGTCAGGACAAAAGTGAATGGGAAAAAAATCTGGGTATGTATAGATGAAAACTACTGATTTGCAAGGACTCTACTTCTCTAATGTTGTGGTAGGCACTCAAAATGTTTCCAATGAAGTTTTCTTAATAAATTGTCAGCAACTAAAAAAAGTTAATTTTTCTTAACAATTAGTAAGCTTTCCTATCTACATAACTTAATTAGTAAGCTTATATAATAAATTTGGGAATCAAATGGTAAAGAGAAAATTTTTTATGCCTGAACCAGGAATCGAACCCCGAACCTTCAGCTTTCCATGCTGATGCTCTATCCATTGAGCTAATTCAGGCTTCCTTCCCATCCAAGCATAAATCCTTCCTTTACCTTACTCTCTTGGTCCCACATTCAAATGCAATGAATCATCATTCACAAATACACAATGAATGGCTTCTACTTTAAGAAGACATGAAGGAACGCCACATAGCTATAGAGTGGAGGAAATTGGTATAAAGCCACTTGTTAAAAGGGTTAACACAAGTTTATTTACTCTTTCTTTGGCATTTTTCTATATTACCTTAGGAGGTGATTGAGTATAAAACACACATAAATAATGTCAAAATTAATTATTCATTTCCGTCCAAAAAAGTACATGAAAACTGAAACCATTCTCACATATGGGTGGAAATTAATATAAAGGCACTTTGTGTATTTCACAGATTAAACCAAAAAGACTGAGCGCAAAGTTTACAACAAAGTTCTAAAATTTATTGTTTATTTTTTATTTCACTCACCTCATACTTCATAAAAAATAAACAATATTAAAAAACCTCATAGTGTTATTTCCTTAGCCACATAACTTAATAAAGTTGGCTATCAAGTCATAGGAAAACAAGAATAACGTAAACTGAGCCAAGACGACGGCTTCAAAAATACAAAATGCTAGGAGTGAAATAAAAAATAAACAATATTAAAAAACCTCATAGTGTTATTTCATAGCCACATAACTTCTAAAATTTAGTTGAACCTCCGTTGTTGTTAATTACTTGGAAGATTCTCTTTGGCATTGACTTGATGAGGGTGTTTATTTCTTCCACTGAGATTGAAGCCCACTCTTCCTGAATAATATTTTTTCTGCTCAGTCACTGTCCCAAACTGCCGTTCATTGCGATACACACGCCTTGCCAGGATCCCCCATAAGTTCTCAATCAGGTTTAAATCAGGACTTCTGACTGGCCACGTCAAAAGTGGTATTTCTTTCTTCCTGAACTATTCCTTTGATTTGGCAGACATGTGAATGGAAGCATTATCTGGCTGAAAAATTAGATCTTCGCCAAATTCCTCATACATTCGTATCAATTAGGATTCCAGAAGCTCCTCAGTGTAGGACTCAGAATTCATCTTGGTGCGTATCCATGCTATTTTTGATCTTCCTTTAAAGCAGAATGCTGCCCAAATCATAACGCCTCCACCACCGAAGTTTCTACTCATTCTAACTTGCTCTTCAGTATGGAGGTCATTCCAGTAATACTGAAGGCCATCAGGCCCGTCTAGATTAAACTTATTCTCATCACTGAACATTACTTTATTCCATTCTGAGGTCCAGGACATGTGTTCTTCAGCAAAAGTCATTCTAGCTTTCTTATGTGCATTGTTCAGAGGTAGTTTACTAAGACTTTTTTTGAATTTTAGGTTCTTGTCTTCTGACAGAATTTGTCTTACTCGTCAGCCTGGATTTGAGAAGAAAACATACTCTTACCTTTTGCTTTAAGTAAAATGAGACGTTTAGTGCGCTCAGACAATTTTCTTGTCCGTCCATATTTCCCGTTTTTTTCATATTGTGAGCCCAGTTTGATAAAATTATCAATGACACATCTTGAAGCCCCAATTTCGTAGGTATTTGTCTATTGGAAAGGCCCATCTATTTGATGGCACTAACTCTTGATTTCTCTTCATCTGATACAGGCTTTCCACGTGGCAGTGTACGTACTGCTGACTTGTAACTGATGAACGATGCTCACAGACACGTCGTCTCCATGTAATTGCAGTGTTTTGTTTACATTTATGTCTCTGAAAGAGCCTGAAGTTGACCTGGCTTTATACCGATTTCCACCCCTAGGACAGCGTTTTCTTAGATTTTACGTATTATTTACATATATAATAAATACAAAATGAGGAGACCTGTATGAAATTATGTCCAAGATAATTATATGTAATCTATGATACATACAGTATTTGCATAAATATTTCAGGTTGTTTTACTACAAAAAGTTAGTGGCTTTATACCAATTTCCTCCACTGTAGCATTATTTATTAAATTAATATTAAGAAGCAAAAGCTGTTACTATGATTGAAATAAGTAAATTAATGTACACGAACCTTCAGCTTTCCGTGCTGATGCTCTATCCATTGAGCTAATTCAGGCTTCGTTCCCATCCAAGCATAAATCCTTCCTTTACCTTACTCTCTTGGTCCCACATTCAAATGAAACGAATCATCATTCACAAATACACAATGAATGGCTTCTACTTTAAGAAGACATGAAGGGACTCCACATAGCTTTCTCTTTATCATTTGATTACAATAATTTAGTTGTGTACATTAATTTACTTATTTCAATCATACTAACAGCTTTAGCTTCTTAATATTAATTTAATAAATAATACTATAGCTATGTGGAGTCCCTTCATGTCTTCTTAAAGTAGAAGCCATTCATTGTGTATTTGTGAATGATGATTCATTGCATTTGAATGTGGGACCAAGAGAGTAAGGTAAAGGAAGGATTTATGCTTGGATGGGAAGGATGCCTGAATTAGCTCAATGGATAGAGCATCAGCACGGAAAGCTGAAGGTTCGGGGTTTGATTCCTGGTTCAGGCATAAATTTTTCTCTTTACCATTTGATTATAATAATTTAGTTGTCTACATTAATTTACCTATTTCAATCATAGTAACAGCTTTAGCTTCTAAATATTAATTTAATAAATAATGCTATACCTATGTGGAGTCCCTTCATGTCTTCTTAAAGTAGAAGCCATTCATTGTGTATTTGTGAATGATGATTCATTGCATTTGAATGTGGGACCAAGAGAGTAAGGTAAAGGAAGGATTTATGCTTGGATGGGAAGGAAGCCTGAATTAGCTCAATGGATAGAGCATCAGCACAGAAAGCTGAAGGTTCGGGGTTTGATTCCTGGTTCAGGCATTAATTTTTCTCTTTACCATTTGATTATAATAATTTAGTTGTCTACATTAATTTACCTATTTCAATCATAGTAACAGCTTTAGCTTCTAAATATTAATTTAATAAATAATGCTATACCTATGTGGAGTCCCTTCATGTCTTCTTAAAGTAGAAGCCATTCATTGTGTATTTGTGAATGATGATTCATTGCATTTGAATGTGGGACCAAGAGAGTAAGGTAAAGGAAGGATTTATGCTTGGATGGGAAGGAAGCCTGAATTAGCTCAATGGATAGAGCATCAGCACGGAAAGCTGAAGGTTCGGGGTTTGATTCCTGGTTCAGGCATAAATTTTTCTCTTTATCATTTGATTACAATAATTTAGTTGTCTACATTAATTTACCTATTTCAATCATAGTAACAGCTTTAGCTTCTAAATATTAATTTAATAAATAATGCTATACCTATGTGGAGTCCCTTCATGCCTTCTTAAAGTAGAAGCCATTCATTGTGTATTTGTGAATGATGATGCATTGCATTTGAATGTGGGACCAAGAGATTAAGGTAAAGGAAGGATTCATGCTTGGATGGGAAGGAAGCTCGAATTAGCTCAATGGATAGAGCATCAGCATGGAAAGCTGAAGGTTCGGGGTTCGATTCCCGGTTCAGGCATAAATTTTTCTCCTTACCATTTGATTACAATAATTTAGTTGTGTACATTAATTTACTTATTTCAATGATAGTAACAGCTTTAGCTTCTTAATATTAATTTAATAAATTTGTGAATTTTTAACATTATGAGAAATCACGATTCATTTAATTCTTATGAAATAGTAAGCTGTTTGATGGTTGATATATTAATGTTGAGAATTTTACATTATGAGGTTTTCAATTAATGAAAATCAATAAATACAGATATATGAGGTAAGAATATTCATGACCCAATATTGATTTTATTGACGATTTTATTATTAATTTAACACTTCTCATTGAAGGATAAATTATATTTGAAGATAATTTTTTTTTTGCCTAGACCGAGACTCGAACCCGGGACCCTTGGCCCGGAAAGCCAGGGGTCCCGGGTTCGAGTCTCGGTCTAGGCGAAAATTTTTCTCTTCAAATATAATTGATTTTATTGTTTGATAGTTATTTGAGTCTATTATACCCCAGTGGAACTCAACATGATAACATACTATTCCTCCTGACCAAAGCTGTATCATACATAGTAAAAGCTGCTATTTCTCGGCAAAGCTCTTTACTCTAAAATGGTGTATGCAACATGTCTAGTACACACTTTACATAGAGTGGGAGAGGAAGTTTAGGATCAGTTCCTTGAAGTCGACCAGCTTATAGGATGTGTGAAGATGATCTTCCTGAATGTGCCTTCTGGAGTGGCATGTTTCAAGTCTGGAGCTCCTGAAGTTCCTTTGCCACCTTCTCCAGTTTTAACAAGGTGGGGGACTTGGTTAGAAGCATAAAATTATTGCAGCAAGCACATAAGGAAGGTGAAGAACATTATTGATACATTTTTGACAGCAGTGATGCGGCACGCAACTAACTTGCACAGGAAGTTCTCTCCAACAAAGAATTGATAGGTAATAAATTAATGAGTCATTTTTAACATCTTACCTCATATTTCATGTTTTATTAAACACGGCAACTATAGTTTTCAAATGATCTTGTCATTCATTTTCAACCGCCATTATGACTACCGGATATTCGTTGGATTCCAACGAATATCCGGTAGTCATAATGGCGGTTGAAAATGAATGACAAGATCATTTGAAAACTATAGTTACCATGTTTAATAAAACATGAAATGTGAGGTAAGATGTTAAAAATGACTCATTAATTTATTAATCAAGAACCTCATAATGTGTTTCCCATTTTTAACTTTGAATTGATAGGTAAACTCATGTATATAAAATCAAATTTTGGAATCGTACCTGGTGCTATAACTCGTTTAGAGAAATCAGGAGTTCAATTAGTGGAGCAAAGGAATCTAGTGAAAACTGTAGTAAATTATCTAGAAAAAGTGATTGGGGAAGTGGGAACGGCAGTATTGAAGAAAAATGATAATGACTTTGAGTAAAAGTAAAGGATTTGATATGCTGTCTTCAATAGGTGATGTTCTGTCAGGTGAACATTTTTCTGTAAGAGAACTACCAAGGGGTTTGTAACCCAGTAAGTTATTTTAAGTATTCACCTTTAGTATTGGTAGAAGTGGAAAGGACTTTCTCAATATACAAGTAAGTCATCATTAACGGTCGTATGCAAATACATTAGTCTCTACTCAAATTACTTCCAATCACTGGTGAGCTGAGATATCGAATTAACGGCCGCCTTACCGGTCATGCATGAATGTTGACGTTTTCGTAATATTGGCAACGAATTACCCAGAATTCTCAGCGATAAAACCACTTCCGTTATTTTCGTGTGCTATAGAGGAATGCGTTTATGCTTGCATCCCGCAAATAATACCGTATACAAACACGTCTGCGACGCGCAATATTACGCCGATTCTCCTGTTCTTCCAGTTGAATTCTTTGGTAGACTCTATCAAATTCCTCTTCTCCGCGTATACCGAAAACATGATCGAAGTCTTCAATGTCCGACATCTTGGATAAGTTTCAAACTACATCGGTTACCATCGGTTCCTTTGGGATTTTCACATAAGTTTATATCTTGAGCTACGATCTTAAGGTACCTTCTCAGGTAGCTTACAATTATTACTGCGTGAATAGATTTCTGAGTAAGAAAAATGTGTTTGGATAAAACTATCAGCAGAGAACGCCTTTTACTGTCTAATGTGTTCAAACATTCGACCCTAAGAGACAATCGACAACCTTTCTTTTTTGGCAATCTACAGCAGTTGTTTATTGGGCATTGCAATGCAGGACTAAACAAGTGAACACCTTGCATTTACCTGCAAATGTGAATTTTATAAATATCATATTTTTACTTTTTTTTTAAGTTTAGTGCATTTTTGTAATTGTTATTGAATTACCGCATTTTTATAATGCATTTTCTTGTATTTTTATTGTGCTTTAAATCGTTGCCCTACTTATTACTTATACTGTATACTGCAGGTAAGTCATTTTCATATGATACTGGGCCCTCCTTAACCAGTCAATCATTGGTAAAATGCATGTTAGGTGTAAACCATCTACGTACAATATTTCTTCATTTATTTCTTGCCAAAGAGCTCAGAGAAGATATGCTATGCCACTCTCAAAAAATAAACAATAATTCAGAAGATATTACATTTAGGAACCATGGTAACAGATACTTTTCTTATTTTAGTTTCAAAGTAAATCATCTGATTAATATAGAGGAAAAAGTCAATATTATGTGAAGTGATAAAGTGAAGTGTTAAAATAATTAAATATTTTTTATTTCATTAATCGCCTATGGAAGTTTTTTATTATCTCATTATAATCAATTTTTCTCTCTTGTGGCTTTCATGGATCTCTGAACTGAGATTTGCCATCTCCATTTTAAATATGAATTTTTCTATTGGATATTACATTTTCGCAGGTGGTCTTCGTTCACTCATAGATGCTACTATATAATTTACGTTAAACTTTTAGAATCTTCTAGATTCTTTGTGTGAAAGTTTTAAATAACGTTTCATCAGCCACTAGCCACCAGACGCTGATCAAAGTTTGTGGTGTAAACACCAATCAGCCAGTCTCTGCAATAATGCATATTATTATTAATTTGATTAACAAAACTACAAGGAAATATTAAGAAAATATGAAGTGTTTAAAGTGAAGACTGTGAATTAATGAAGTTTAATTTAAATATTGTTTATTTTTTATTTCACTCACCTCATACTTCATAACTCCTCGCAAACCCAGGGTTTCGTCACATCCTTTGTGACATACTCAATGCTGTGTCATGTTCACAACTGACGTCTGACTGCCTTCTATCCTGCAGACTGACCTCCGCGCCATCTGATGGCTGACCGACGAACTTCCAAATCAGTCCTCTCTCCTTATAACCGGGTATTTCAAAATTCATAGTTGTATTTTCATTCTCGCCCACGCTGTAGCCGAGTGGTTAAGGCAGGAAGCCTTGGCGCAGAGCTACGGGACTTGCGCTGGTTCGAGTCTCCATGGGGAAGAAATTTTCTCATGGTATTTCGGCCAGTATGGGACCGGTGCCCACCCAGCATCGTGAGGCATTTGGGTAGTTACAATAAGTAGCGGCTCCAGGTTGAGGAAACCAGCTATAACGGCTGGGGGACTCGACATGCTGACCACATGTCACCCCAACACTGGCTGATGATCATCTACCTCTGTGAATGACACATGTGGATATTAGGCCAGCAGCCGGCTGGTAGGCTAAGGGCCATCTAGGCCTGTCGTGCCAGGAGTTTTTATTTTCATTCTTGCATATGTAAATTTTTTCCCAAATTGTGACTTCCTTCGGTTTTTCTAATTGTTTAAGTAATTTTGTTTTGGTTTTTTTCTATGTTTTTCTGACCAGGCATGTGCAGCTATTGCAAAATTTTCAGTTTCTCCATTTTTAACATTTCTGAGGCGTTCCTTTAAAATTGTATTTAGATTCCTTTTTGTTTTTCCTATGTATATCATTTCACAATCTTTACGATTAATTTGATAAATTCCCGATTTTTTGCAGTCTTCAATCTTTTCATTTATGTTGGTTTTAATTAAATTACCTAAGCTGTAATCATTTAATTAAAACCAACAAAAATGAAAAGATTGAAGACTGCAAAAAATCAGGAATTTATCAAATTAATTGTGAAGATTGTGAAAAGATATACATACATACTTACTTACTCACTGGCACTATCAAACTCATAGGTTTATGGCTATGCGGACATAAGCTCTCCATACATCCCTATCCTGAGCTAATGCTTTCCAATCATTCCCTGTATAATCTACTTCCCTCAAATCATAGTTAATGTTATTCTCCCACCTCATTCTTGGTCTACCAACTGGGCGTTTTCCTTCTGGCTTTCCTACAAGAAGCTTCCATGCAAGTCTTTCATTCCCCATACGTGCAACATGTCCTGCCCATCGCAGTCTACGAGACTTAACTGTTCTTATTATATCTGGCTTCCTATAAAGACCATGTAGTTCATTGTTATGTAGTCTTCTCCATTCACCTGTCTGTTCATCTCTCTTTGGTCCAAAAATTTTCCTAAGTACTTTATTCTCAAATACTTGTAATCTCCTTTCCTCCCTTAAAGTAAGAGTCCATGTTTCGCACCCATATAATATAACTGGTAGAATAATAGTTTTATATATTTTCAGTTTAACGTTTTTTGAAAGGAGTTGGGACATCAAGAGTCTCTGCAATGCATAATAGCACGCATTTCCAGAATTGAGCCTATGTTTAATTTCTTTGTGCATCTCATTCCTATTTGTGATTATTGTTCCTAGGTATTTGAATTCAGCCACTTCCTCAAAATTTCCCTCATTTGTCATTAGCTGTCCATTTCCATTATATAATGAATTTCTACGTGTGACCATATATTTAGTTTTACTGATATTTACTTCCAGTCCTAATTTCTTAGTGTTACTCAATAGTGTGTGCGTGTTGTCCTTTAGTATCTCCTCGCTATCGGCCAATAATACTACATCATCAGCATAAACTAACAGCTTATTAATACCATTGAGTTGTAAGCCTTCCTCATTCTCTAAAGATTTAATGGCATGCTCTAGTACAAAATTAAATAGTAGAGGAGATAGTGCATCTCCTTGCTTCAACCCATTCTGGATTTCAAAAGTGTCCGAAAACTGTTTGCCTACACGCACCTACTCTTTGTGCCATTTAGACACATTCGTATAAGTCTAACTAACTTTTTAGGAATTCCGAACTCCAGCAGGATACTATATAACTTCTCCCTCTTAATTGAATCATATGCTTTTTTGAAGTCTACATATAGTTGATGTACAGTACCATTATATTCCCATTTCTTTTCTAAAATCTGTCTTATACTAAAAATCTGATCTGTTGTAGACCTGTTTCTTTCTAAATGCACATTGATGATCTCCTAGAATGTCATCAATATAGGGAGTAAGTCTGCTTACTAATATATTTGTTAGAATTTTGTACGAAGTTGAAAGTAATGAGATGCCCCTGTAGTTGTTGCAATCAGTTTTATCTCCTTTCTTATAAATTGGTATGATAATTGATTCCTTCCATTCATCTGGAAGAGCTTCTTTTTCCCAAATCATACTAAGCAACCAGCGTATCTTGTCCATCAATTTTTCTCCCCCTGATTTTATCAGTTCTGCTGGGATCTCATCTGAACCTGATGCTTTATACATCTTCAATTTTTCAATCGCCATTTGAACCTCTAATGCACTTGGTTCTGCGACTAGCATTTCTGCTGTCTGTAAATTATCCTCCTCAATGTCCTGTTCTGTATGTACATTTAATAGCTGATTAAAGTAACTTTTCCATCTATTTAATATACTCCTGGAATCTGCAATCATATCCCCATTTTCATTCCGAATTATGTTTGTTCTAGCCTGAAACCCTTTCTTCTCTATACTAATTCCCTGATATAATTCTCTAATGTTCCTATTTTTTTGCATTCATTTCAAGATCATTAATCTTCTCTCTCAAATATTCCCTCTTTTTACTCTTTAGTAACTTGGTGGTTTCCCGTCTAATACTACCCAATTGCTCTAAATTTACCTCATTTGGCTCGTGTAACCATTTCATTTTTGCTAGCTTTCTTTTCTTTACAATGTCGGCACATTCCTCATCAAACCATTTCTTGTTTTGCCTCTTTTTTAAACAACCAATGCTTTCTGATGCTGACAATTTAATAGTATCTCTTATAGCCTCCCATTCTTTATTTATATCAGTTTCTTCTTCGTTTGCCACATTGTCATCTGAAGATTCCAGTACTTCAAATCTATTAGCAATTTTGATTTGGTATTCTTGCCGCATTTCATCATTTTTCAAGTTTTTTAATTCAAATTTTACAGAATCATCTTTAGCGTTTGTTCCTCTCATAAGCGATAGCCGTTGTCTGATTTTCACTCTGACCAGATGATGATCCGAATTGCAGTCTGTCCCTCTAACTGATCTAACATCGATGATGCTACTGTGCCAGCGTTTATCCACTAATACATGATCTATCTGGTTCCGAGTTTCTCCATCTGGGGACGTCCAGGTGTATTTATGAATATCCTTATGCTGAAATGTTGTGCTCTTAACAATGAGATTCTTTGATGTGGCAAATGTGACTAATCTAACCCCATTGTCGTTACTATCTTCATGAAGACTGAATTTGCCTATTGTTGGTTTGAATATATCTTCCCGCCCCACTTTTGCATTAAAATCTCCTAAGACAATTTTCATATGATATCGTGAAAGGCTATCAAATAAGCATTCTAATTCTTCATAGAACTCATCCTTGATCTTGTCATCTTTATCTTCTGTGGGGGCATGTACATTTACAATTATAAAATCATGTTGTTTACCCTTTAGAATTATGTATGATATCCAATCACTAACAAACTTAATATCTCGGATAGCGGATAGGATCCTCCTTCTGACTAAAAAACCCGTTCCAAATGCAGGTCTTTCTGCACCCCCGTAGTATAATGCAAAGCTTCCTGATTCCTGACTACCTTCTCCTGGCCACCTAACTTCCTGTAAAGCGACTATATCCAAGGGCGATTTATCTAATTCCCGCGTTAATATCTCTAGTGCCCCGCTATTGTATAAAGTCCTAACATTCCATGTTCCTAGGAACATGTCCCTGTGTTTTGAGCCTTTGGCATGGGTTCCCTGAAGTAGTCCCCGCCCGGAGAACCGAATGGGGGACTATTTGACCTCCGGAAAATTTTACCCCAGTTGAACCCATGTCCGCATTTCTTGACGGTTGTATTTTTACGGTGAAAGATCGTCACTCTTTCGACCAAGGTACTTTTTTCGTCTGGCTTATCACCTTCGACCAGTCCGGCATGGGTAACCCTATTGGCAGCAATGCTACCGCCGGCATAGCTCTCAGGATCATATAAGCACGCAAGCCACTCCACCACGACAAGGTAACGATACAATGGAGGGGAAAAAGATATACATAGGAAAAACAAAAAGGAGTCTAAATACAAGATTAAAGGAACACCTCAGAAATGTTAAAAATGGAGAAACCGAAAAATCTGCAATAGCTGCACATGCCTGGTCAGAAAAACATAGAATAGAAACCAAAACAAAATTACTTAAACAATTAGAAAAACTGAAGGAACTCACAATTTGGGAAAATTTACATATGCAAGAATGAAAATACAACTATGAATTTTGAAATACCCGGTTATAAGGAGAGAGGTATTTAATTTTAGGAAGTTATATTTTGAGGTTATTTTAATTATATTATTTTTGGTCTGGACATCTTACCTCAATATTAATGTTGATTTGTCCTTGGACACGTTTCAAGACAATTCTGTTTTATCGTCAGCTTTCCCAGACTGGTTTTATTTATGTTGCATTATGTTGCACCACCTGGATGTCGATGTCAGCTCCATTCTGTGGTTGGCCAAAGAACCTCCAAACAAGGTCACCCTCCATCGGAATATCAAAATTCATAACTCTGTTTCTGTTCTTCTGAATATAAATTTTTTCCCAAATAGTCAGCTCTTTTGTATTTTCTAACTGTTTTAATAATTTAGTGTCTGAATTTATATTATGTTTTTCAGACCAAACATGAGCAGCAACTGCAGATTTTTCAATTTCTCCATTTTTAATATTTCTTATGTGTTCTTTGGTTCTAATTTTTAGGTTTCTTTTTGTTTTCCCTATATATATCTTTTCACAACCCATGCATTCAATTTGATATATTCCTGACTTTTTATTTTTATCAGTTTTTTCATTTTTGTTGGTTTTTATTAGTTTATTTAAACTGTAGTTATTTTTTGGTGCTAATTTAATATTAAACTTCTAATATATTTTGAAATTTATTATGTACCCAGGGGTGATATGTGAATTTCCTATATTTTTTCATAGGTGGTTCTTCTTTTTCAAGATTACTTCTGTTTATCATTTTTGTTTTTTTATACTTTTCTATCCTTTTATGTACCATTTTTTCATCAAACCCATTTTCTCTTGCTACTTTGATTATGTGTTTTTTCTCATGTTTGAAATCTTCTTCGTTTAAGGGTAAGTTTACCAATCTATGAGTTAAACTATTAAATGCTGCTAATTTATGTCCAATTGGATTGAACCCTGTTGATTTTATAAAATTTTCCGTATGAGTCTCTTTCCTATGAATCTTGAATTCAATTTTTCTTTTTTCTTCGTTTCTGACCAATTTAAGATCCAAAAAAGGTATTTGTTTATTGTCTTCTATTTCTTTGGTGAATTTAATGTTTGTACTCTGTAAATTTAATAGTTTTAGGGAATCTTCTACATGTTTTTCTTTAACAATACAAATTATATCATCAACATATCTACTCCAAAATTTAAACATTGTGGGATGTGCTTTATGAGCGATTTTGAATGTAAAATCACTAAAGCACATCCCACAATGTTTAAATTTTGGAGTAGATATGTTGGTGATATGATTTGTATTGTTAAAGAAAAACATGTAGAAGATTCCCTAAAACTATTAAATTTACAGAGTACAAACATTAAATTCACCAAAGAAATAGAAGACAATAAACAAATACCTTTTTTGGATCTTAAATTGGTCAGAAACGAAGAAAAAAGAAAAATTGAATTCAAGATTCATAGGAAAGAGACTCATACGGAAAATTTTATAAAATCAACAGGGTTCAATCCAATTGGACATAAATTAGCAGCATTTAATAGTTTAACTCATAGATTGGTAAACTTACCCTTAAACGAAGAAGATTTCAAACATGAGAAAAAACACATAATCAAAGTAGCAAGAGAAAATGGGTTTGATGAAAAAATGGTACATAAAAGGATAGAAAAGTATAAAAAACAAAAAAAATGATAAACAGAAGTAATCTTGAAAAACAACCACCTATGAAAAAATATAGGAAATTCACATATCACCCCTGGATACATAATAAATTTCAAAATATATTTGAGAAGTTTAATATTAAATTAGCACCAAAAAATAACTACAGTTTAAATAAACTAATAAAATCCAACAAAAATGAAAAAACTGATAAAAATAAAAAGTCAGGAATATATCAAATTGAATGCATGGATTGTGAAAAGATATATATAGGGAAAACAAAAAGAAACCTAAAAATTAGAACCAAAGAACACATAAGAAATATTAAAAATGGAGAAATTGAAAAATCTGCAGTTGCTGCTCATGTTTGGTCTGAAAAACATAATATAAATTCAGACACTAAATTATTAAAACAGTTAGAAAATACAAAAGAGCTGACTATTTGGGAAAAAATTTATATTCAGAAGAACAGAAACAGAGTTATGAATTTTGATATTCCGATGGAGGGTGACCTTGTTTGGAGGTTCTTTGGCCAACCACAGAATGGAGCTGACATCGACATCCAGGTGGTGCAACATAATGCAACATAAATAAAACCAGTCTGGGAAAGCTGACGATAAAACAGAATTGTTTTGAAACATGTCCAAGAACAAATCAACATTAATATTGAGGTAAGATGTCCAGACCAAAAATAATATATGAAGGATAGAGGACTGATTTGGAAGTTCGTCGGTCAGCCATCAGATGGCGCGGAGGTCAATCTGCAGGTTAGAAGGCAGTCGGACGTCAGTTGTGAACGTGACACAGCATTGAGAATGTCACAAAGGATGTGACGAAACCCTGGGTTTGCGAGGAGTTATGAAGTATGAGGTGAGTGAAATAAAAAATAAACAATATTAAAAAACCTCATAGTGTTATTTCCTATCTACATAACTTAATTTAATTTAAATATCTTATTATTTTACTAAAGCATGCAGCCCGTCCGTGTAAGTGTTGACTGAGTAAATCAAGCATTCATACTCAGAGATGGAAGAGCTGAACAGCCGATGGACTCTCGCCCCAGAGCAAAGAATGGCAAACAACGGACGATAGGGATTAACAACTGGATAACTTCTCTGACCATGTGTTCAGGGCACAAGGTGAACTTTCCGGATTTCTTTGAGCCGTGAGCATCTCTTCTCCTAAGGGGGCTGTTGTGGCGACATCATGAGATATTCTCCCGCCACAACCGGCCGTCGACAGATGGCAGCACACTGCAGCCACCCTAGACCAACTAGACAATCTAGCATGCTACGAGATCCCATGTGTCAGTTGCACAATGGATCCCCTGGCCAGCGGTCGTTGTATTCAATTCCATCCATCCATAGTAATTCTACCCAAAGGCAGGTCCTTCACTGCAATCATAGCATTTACATGCTATGCTTGCAGCTTTACTAGGGAATTGTAGGTGTGGTAGCTTCCTGTTGCTTTCCACACCAGTGAAGGATGATGATAATGATAAGGATGATGATGATGATGATGACAGCCATATGATTTCGGGGACTGTTTGGGCCTTAAAGTTTTTCTGTCATTTGTCTTACAGGTGAGGAAAAACCCCAGTAAAAACCTCACCCAGAAAAACTGCCCTGACCGGGGATCGCTGCGTGACAAGGCAGCACGCTACCTCGAGACCACAGCTGTGGACTGTATTCAATTGTTACTCACTAAAAGCAAATTTGTGTAGTGAATAGTGTCTTATTCTTGCACCCTATGATGCAACATCCTACACAAGTATAAGTTAAAAACACATTAACTAATCCAATCTAAATTACAGTCTGCTTCTTTCATGGCCTTTGTTAAGGAGTTCATGAAATTAGGCTCTACCACAAACCATTAATGGTTTGAAAAAATGAGGTGAGTGATTAAATTTTACCTACATACCAACTTTTCTTATTGTTTTGTTGAATACTTCTCTATAAATGGAAGTACCACAACACCCTGTCTATATTGAGGCTTACATGTCACTTCTTGATATAATTTTATATACATTTGAATTTTCTTTAGCTAACTGAGTTCACTTCTGAAATGAAGCATTTATAATTGAAGTAAAAGCCTGAAGATGCCTTCTACAAAGAATATTAGTCAAGGAACGCCTCTCTGCATATAGGATAAAATAACATTTAATTTTAAATTGATTTTCAATCCATTAAATATGTAATTCTTGGTAAAATTGTATTAAGTACTGTAATCATTTAATGAAAATATCAACATTCTAAATATAGTGAGCAGAAAAAATATTCATATAAACTTTCACCTAAAAAAAACTCACCTGCTCTTAGAGGTCTATATCTTGGTTCACTAAATCGATCCCAGAGTGATACTATAATAGCAGATATTCCAAGACATATTACAACACTGAGGTAGATGAGCTTTGGCTGGAACTGGCAATAGAAGCCATAATATAACCATGGAACAAATGAACCCATGATGAGCATTGCAATACCACAATAATCTAACCTGAAACGACAAGAACAAAAAAATATCATAAAAAAATATTTAAATACTGAAAGCACTAACAATTTAAATAATGTTGTATTTTCTATTACTGACAAAGAAGGAATACTGTTCATTGAGAAGGAGAAGAAAATGAAACATCCATCCAGAGGACACATAGGGTAATGTTAAAATGAAACCTGTGTCAAAATGAAAGGGATGCAAACTAAACTTGTGGATATCAAAACAAGATGAAATTATATCAAAGGAACTATGCACCGCTGTGGTCTCGAGGTAGCGTGCTGCCTTGTCACACAGCGGGCCCGGATTCGATCCCCGGTCGGGGCAGTTTTTCTGGGTGAGGTTTTTATCGGGGTTTTTCCTCATCTGTAAGACAAATGTCAGGAAAACTTTAAGGCCCAAACGGTCCCCGAAATCATATGGCCATCGCAACCATCATCCTTATCATTATCATCATCATCCCTCGCCGGTGTGGAAAGCAACGGGAAGCTACCACACCTACAATTCCCTAGTAAAGCTGTAAGCATAGCATGGAAATGCTAAGATTGCAGTGAAGGACCTGCCTTCGGGCAGAATTACTATGGATGGATGTAACTCTAAACTCAAACAAAGTTCAAGACAGGAACATTTTTCACAAACTAATTCACCGGCACTATTGAACCTGCAGATTCATGGCCGAACAGACATAAGAGGGGTGTTGTACCACCTACAATGATGATGAATATCTTTACTTCTATGTAAGTCAGTAGTTACATGATATGAGAAATTCAAAGTGATTCAAAATTCCTATTGAACACTTCTGTGGGTGTTATTATGACTCAATATTGTTGAAAATGAGAGTGATGTCCTCTTGAAAACTGCAGTTCCCATGTTTAAAAAAACATGAAATATAAGGCAAGATAAGAATAAGGCTCATTCATTCATTGAATTAAGAACCTCAATGTTATTTTCCTTATATAACTATGAATTAGAATATTATTCTTACATCCAGCTGGACCAGCTACATTCTTCTCTTATCTTCAAAAGCTTCATTCTTTGCAAACTGAATCCAATTACAGCTATATGGAGAACATACCAGCTAGCAACACAGGAGATGACAAAAGCATCCAGAATGCTAGTTAAGAAGGACATTCTTTACCATCAGATATGAAAATATCTCAATCTTTTTTTAAATTCATCGATATCATAAAAAAGAAAATTTAAATTTTGTTTGATACCATTAAGTACCACCTTGAAATTTGGGTTGAGGAGCTATGAGACATGTATCTGTATGTATATATTTTTTTTTTAATTTAAAAATTGAGTTACTTTAAAATCTCAAAAATGAAAATTTTGAATACATCTACAATGGTATCATGGTTCTCCTGTGAATTTAGATTTACGTATATGGTGGTCAGTGAATTTTAACAATTTTTAAAATTTTGTAAATTCAATAAGTCAAAAAGAGCGGTCCAAAAATTCTGAAAATAAATATCTTAAAACATCATATGTTAAAGTAAATATGTACAGAAAATTAACCAAATTCAGGATGTTACAATTTTATGTATTGGTTGATTTGACATGGAACTACCCAGTTACAAAATATTGTAGTTTGCTAAAATTAAGAACATTTTAATGATAAGAAAAATAAAAACTTAACTCACTTGCTAAATAGTTTTCCAA
This sequence comes from Diploptera punctata, assembly GCA_030220185.1. Classification (NCBI taxonomy): domain Eukaryota; kingdom Metazoa; phylum Arthropoda; class Insecta; order Blattodea; family Blaberidae; genus Diploptera; species Diploptera punctata. The sequence continues at coordinate 176,968 of JASPKZ010007698.1, read as the reverse complement.
CACATTCTGAATGACAGTGGACAGTATGGAAGGCGAAAGATAATCCAAGACAAAGAATGGCACCAGCAAAGAATGCTGCAAATACTAACTTTTCTTGAAGCTGTATTTCCACACTGGGCCGTGTTAAGAAGTATGTGGCAACTCCAATAAAAGCAACACAACCTACAACAAGATGCATAAATACACTAATCAGATACATAGTATTATCATCTCCTAAAATATTACATCAACATTCACAAGAGCAAAGGCTAATGATTCAAATAAGTTTTTTTTTTCTAAATCCTCAGCAATAAAAAGCAATCAAGTTATTTTGAGTCTGTAATACGAGTATCTTACCTCACAGATTGGTAAACTTAGCCTTAAACGAAGAAGATTTCAAAATGGAGAAAGAACACATAATCAAAGTAACAAGAGAAAATGGGTTTGATCAAAAAATGGTACACAAAAGGATAGAAAATTATAAGAAACAAAAAATGATCAATGAAAGCACTCTTGAAAAAGGAAAAGCACCTATGAAAAAATACAGGAAATTCACATATCACCCTTGGGCACACAATAAATTCCAAAAGATATTAGTGAAGTTTAATATTAAATTAGCACCAAAAAATAACCACAGTTTAAATAAACTATAGTCCGTGAGGGCTAAAGTGTCTAGAATATTTTAGAAAGAGAAAGAGAGTACTCACCATCTTCTTTCTCACTCATACACATATCTCTTCACGGTGATAGCGGTAGGGGGAGTACTCCCTGCAGTGAACATAGATCAGTGGTGGCATTCCCTTCTTCTAAAGACTAATTTTACACTAATATAATATCTCACAAACTACAAACAAACTCTGAAACAGTCGCCACTGACAAAAATTATGTGAACAAAAGCGACTGGGTGAAAGTTGGGGTGGAGTTTTTCTAGCATTCCTAAGTAATTTGAGCAAGGGTAGCCCATTATAGTACACATGTCAGACTCAGATGTCTAGCGAAGGGTGGAGAAACAATGGCTCTAGACAAGGCTAGAAGAAATCCTGACAACTTAAAACTTTTTACACTATAATAAAAAAACCACACAAAAATGAAAAAATGATTATTAAAAATAAACAATAAGGAATATATCAAATTGAATGTACTGGTTGTTGAAAGATATATATAGGAAAAAAGAACAAACCAAAAAGAAACATGAAAATTAGAACCAAAGAACACATAAGAAATATTAAAAATGGGGAAATAGAAAAAATCTGCAGTTGATGCTCATTGTTTGGTCTGAAAAATATAAATTTGAACACTAAATTATTAAAACAGAAAATACAAATAGCTGATTATTTGGGAAAAAATCTACATTCAGAAGAACTAAAACAGAATTATGAATTTTGAAATAGCGACTGAACGTGACCTCGTTTGGAGGCTCTTTGGCCGACATCAGGAGGGAGCTGATGTCGATGTTCAGGGTTTACAACATAAATCTAACCAGTCTGGCCATGCTGATGATGATTAGAAGACTAATCCAAACAAGTTCAAGAATAAACTGAGGCAAGATATTACAGACTCAAAATAACTTGATTAAAAGAACCTCAAAATATTACTTCCTAAAACAAAACATTAATAAAAAACAAACTTAATTTGATATTATTTTATTTAATGATATATTTGACATCTCATTTTATAAACATCCTGATTGAAAGCTGGGCTGGCAGGACCAAATTTTTTTTCTAAAGTCTCCGATTTCAGCTAAAGAATTTATTTTATTGCCATAAATCTATAATACTAGACCTGAGTCTTTAAATTCTTTCTAAAGGAAGCCTTAATTATGATTTTTAAGCCTTAAAAATAGAATTCGCTGACCTCCCCAGATTCAAATCCATGAACCTCATGGGATGATAGTCATTAGACCACCAAGTCCAACACCATTAACATTATATTTGAAGAGAAATTTTTCACCCAGACCAAGACTCGAACCCGGGACCTTTGGCTTTCTGGGCCAATGCTCTACCAACTGAACTCCTGAGGCGCGTTGTAATCTAGACACAAATTTTTCTCTTACGTACATTGTAATTCCCTCGTGCCAAATGCTATGAAACCTTTGCTTCTATCTTTGCAAATGGCGACTTCTTAGTTAAGAAGACATTTATTGGGAATTTAGACACTACTTTATGAAGCCAGTAGGGCTTCTATTGATGTTTTTATTATTAATTTAACACTTCTCACTGAAGGATAAATTATATTTGAAGAGAAAAATTTTCGCCCAGACCGAGACTCGAACCCGGGACCTTTGGCTTTCTGGGCCAATGCTCTATCAACTGAGCTACCGAGGCAAGTTGCAATCTAGATGCAAATTTTTCTCTTATATACATTGTAATTACATTGTTTTGTTATAATGGGATATTTGTCTCTTAAAATGCAGGTAATTTTATAAGAATGTTGAGATTAATATATTTATTGTTTATTTTTTATTATTTCACTCACCTCATACTTCATAACTCCTCGTAAACCCAGGGTTTCGTCACATCATTTGTGATGAGTTGCGAATGTGACACAGCATTGAGAATGTCACAAATGATGTGACGAAACCCTGGGTTTGCGAGGAGTTATGAAGTATGAGGTGAGTGAAATAATAAAAAATAAACAATATTAAAAAACCTCATAGTGTTATTTCCTATCTACATAACTTAATATATTTATACTATCACTGATAAAGTAACAAACAATCCAGAAACATCTTCGTGTAAAAAATTACATGTTAGAGAATACATAACCCTACAGCTCTTTTCATATAAATTTACTTATATTATTAGATGTTTTATTCATTTCTCAAAGTACTCTCAAAGCAGAGTAATTACAATCTTCTTGCACTTCAACAATTATTTGCTGCACAGTGTACTACAAGGAGCATAGGCATACAACACTATTTTACTGTCTGTGGTTAATGCATTATCGATAGTTACCCACGATCGATTTTTTGCAAATAACGATGAGGCAGTTGAAGCTATTTTCACTTGCATTCACTGACATTTAATCACAGCAAATTAACTTTTTACATTGAAAATGGTCAGACAAAATCAGAATACTCCACACTTAATTTCGTGCACCATTTCTGCGACCTTTCCTCACATTCCTCACTCCACCCCAGAATATCAAAGCACTGGAAAATATTGTTTTATATTCTTAGATGTATGAAATTTTAGAATAGTTATCTTTAATGACATCAGGGCATAATGGAGCACCCTGTTCAGATTATCCTGGTATAGTTAATTAGAAACTATTCAACATTTCACTCGCCCTCACACTCACTCCTCATGGTGTGGGGGAGGAAGAGGCATACTTATTTTAACATTTGAATCAATTTTGAAAGTTACAAAAAATAACTGAGGCTAAGATTTTCCAAAAAGAACTATAAATCTTTAAGAATTAAATGAATTGTGATTCCTTCTTACCTCATACTTATGTTTTTTTAAACACAGCACTGCAGTATCAGCGACTATAAATCTTAATGAAGGTTTGTATCATGTTTAAATGTGGGATTGTGAATCAATGTGAGGTAGTACAGCATGTCCGTAAAGTCATAGTGCAGATTTAACCAGTCACAGAAAAGAAACTACATAAGTTTGCATGTTGTTACTGTTTAGTGCAGATCAATGTGGCTTCAATTTGTTGTTCTACCCAATTCAAGACTATATTCTAGTTTATCCCACACACGTGTAAGGACATCAGGTGTAATGGAGTCAGTAGCTTCTTTTATTCTAATGGTCGTTGATATGAACACTGTACACATGTTGCTTCGCATAACCCCACAAGAAAAAGTCTAAAGTCAGTATGTCCAGGGATTGTGGTAGCCATTTTTTAAACTAGCCCCTTCCAATCCATCTCTGGGGAAATGTTGTATTCAGATACTCGCGAACAAAGTTGGCATAGTGTGAAGGAGGGCTATCTTGTTGGAAGATGACACCTTCGCCTTGATCTTGAATTTGTGGCACAGCATACAATTGACACATATCAAGGTAGATGTTTAACAACACAATCCGTTGTTCTGCAAAAAATATGGACCTATAATTTTATCATGCATGAGAGCACACCAGACGTTCACCTTAGGGGAGTAACGTTCATACTCAATGTAGGCATGAGGATTTTCAGAAGCCCATATTCTGATGTTATAGCGATTAACGTGACCACACACATGGAATGTGGCCTAATTGCTAAACACAATCTTCTTTAAGAATTTTACATAACTATCAAGCATCTATGTATCAAACTCAAATCGTTTGGGTTTTTGGTCCAAAAAAATTGCCAGTTTCCTTCAACTGCTTATCCCACCACTTAATGTTATTTCTATGTGGCGGCACTTTGTCGTACAGTGACAATATTCTGCTCAACACATGTCATGGATTCAAATTTAGCAAGCCACAGAACACACTGAACTCTCCTCTGCACCGTCCACATCTTGTCTGAAAAGGCATGATCCATTGTAGATACGTGATATGCTTGAATGTTGTGCTGTGTCATTATTTGTGTGCACACAACAACAATTATTCTGCATAAACTGTTTGAGATACCCTTCTGTATGGTGCTAGTTTTATTCTTTTGTTTTGTTTAGCTACTATAAGAATTCATAACTGCATCAAGACTTTATGGACGTAGTGTATTTGTCAGCAGGATTGACTAGACAAAGTATAGTGATATAGTGATATGACTATGACCTGTCAATCACCTGAGCCTCCAAATGAATTATGTGAACTTACATTTGAAGAACATTTTATGTGAAAAAAAGTAATATTCTAATAAATAAGTAGTAGGCTAATAGGGAAAATATGTAGAAATATGTAATATGAAACTTGAGTATAAGATCCATATTTATGTGAATCATCAACATTTTTCTCCTGTGCTGTAGCCAAGTGTTTAGGCAAGAAGCCTTGGCGCAGAGCTATGGGACTTGTGCTGGTTCGAGTCCCCATGGGGGAAGAAATTTTCTCATGGAATTATGGCCAGTATGGGACCGGTATCCACCCAGTATCATGAGGCCTTTAGGTGGCTACAATAAGTAGCAACTCCAGGTTGAGAAGAGCAGCTATAATGACTGGGGGACTGGATATGCTGACAACATGTCACCCCAAACACTGGCTTAATGATCGCCTACCTCTGTGATTAACACATATGGATGTGAGGCCAGCAGGTGGCTGGTAGGAAAATGGCCTTCTAGGCCTGTCATGCTTAGAGTTTGAGTTGTCAACATTTTTGGTTATTACAAAAGAACATGTCAAGGAAAAAATACGTAACTACATAAGAATTCAGACTACTTATCACACACTCGAAATTACTTTTTGTAAATATTAAATTCATTGATTAGCTCTAAAGAGAGAGAAATGTGTTTTCACTGTAAATTATATGTTGTGGATATTTATACAATGATAATGAAAAGTGAACAATCAAATTATGATTACTGAATGTGGAGATCAGTCTAAATTTCACAAAGAAATATTAAAATTAAATAACTAACAAAATAAACAGATAACAGGTCATACCTAGAAGATGAGTCCAAATATTGCCTGTCTCAGTGTGAATACGAAAGATGCTCTTGAAACAAGCATAGAAACTTGGTAAAGGTGGTCTATGCCCACAATGGAGGTAGTCATTGTCCTGTAGCCATCTTGGGGAGATTGCGGAAGTGGCACACTTTCCATGATGCTTCCCAAACTTTGCGTACAAATTCTTCAGCTTGTTCTGCTGCATTGTGAGCAAGAGCTCCTAAATCTATTTCATCTGAGAGTACTCCTGCTTTCAACACCTCTGTGATCTATAATATACAATTAACAAATTAAACAGTGAAATACTTAATAATTACTTATTTTAGGAATTCTCACTATGAGGTATATTCATTAAGGTAGAATATGTTTATCACTCACCTCATACATATTCTACCTTAATTACTTAATAATTAATAAAAAGTGAGTTGAATCTCACCTCATAATCCTTGATCTTCAAGCATGGTACTGCAGTTTCAAGAGGCATCCCTCTCATCTTCAGCCATCTATCAAGGATTATGAGGTGAGATACAACTCAGTTTTATTAATTATTAACTTGAAAAACTTATAATGTTATTTCCCATAATCAATTTATGAAGTGAAATACTTATTTAACTATGTTTCTCAAAACAGCAATACACAAAAGAAAGACTATAAATACACGTAACATAATATAATGTAAGAAATTTTCTCACCATTTTAGTGAACACACTATGTATTTAAAATATTACCAGTAAAATTTACAATTGTAAAATCAGAATAAGATTGTAACAAAGTATCTCTGTTTAGCTCAAATGGAGAATTTTAAATTTGATGTATCTGCAAAGAAAGGATTGATTAGATTAGATTTATTTAGCCTGGTGGAGTTAAGGCCATGTGGCCATGTGGCCTTCTCTTCCACTCACCAGGACAAACATATATTACATCAGAATATAACAATTTGACTACTTATTTTAGGGATTCTCACTATGAGGTATATTCTTTAAGGTAGAATTTTTATCACTCACCTCATATTGTTCTTCTTATTTGACTATAAACTAGTTTCACAACATAGTTTCTGTTCAATGATGTTAATATAACAATTTGAATTAACTCTAATATTAAATACTAAATAAAAATTTGATCAAAAAGATAATATCTATTATATTACGATCTAATTGCAACCAGTTAGTTAAAATTAAGACTAAAACTAATAACAAAATGTATACAAGCAAAACATATTAAATTGTCCCTGTCTAATGTATATAAAAAAACAAAGAAAAATGATGAGATATAAAAACTAATTTTACAATTATACAATATTTAAAAGAAAGCAAAGAAAATATTTGTTAATCTTAATATTATTTACATAAATAATTGAATTTATTAATGGTTAAAAGAATACTATCAGTGAGGTGTACAAGTTAGTTTATTAAATAATTCTTTAGTTTGTTTTTGAAGATGTTATAGTTTGACAGTCTCTGACATAGGGCGGAAGGGAATTCCATGTTTTGGCAAGTGAGATCGTAAAAGGTAATGAATAATATACAGTGTGATGAGGAGGAATATAAAGGACAATGTGCTGATGGGAGTGTCAAGATTATGTGTCGGATAGTCTAATGAAGCGGCGTGATAAATAATTAGGCAATGATGTGTGAAGTATTTTATAGAGAAGGGATAGGGAATGGACAGTTCTACGATCTCTTAGACGAAGCCACGATAATTGTTCCAGGGACGGTGTAACATGGTCAAATTTGCATATACCACAAATAAAACGTACGCAAGAATTATCAACACGTTGAAGTCTTTGAGTGAAAATAATATTTAAGTCTGTAAAAAGAGTGTCACAATAATTCAAATGGGGCATTGCAAGTGTTGTTGTTTTCTAATGGCGAGATTTATGCTTAAGTCATTTTCTCTCTGGCTTCCCAGTACAAGCGAACAAGGTCCTTAGAGTGTTGTGCAGTTGGATTTAAAGCTGGACAGACTAGAAGGTGGTGTTTGTCCATGATCAGGTCCGGATCTTTGCATATGACACATCTGTCAGATTGGAAAACGTTTATTCTGTGGAGATGATGAGCCAGGCAGTCGTGTCCTGACATCAGTCTGAATTTTGCTACTGCTTCCTTGTGGCCTTTATATTTTATTTCTGTGTATAGCTCATAAATTTTTTCCCATGATTTCCCTCTGGCTGTTGCAATGTTTTCTTTCATGTTTTCCATTTGGAATGCTTTCTTAATTTCTTCAATCTTTCTGTGGAGTTTCGAATTGGGGTGGGTTGTTATCTGTATTTTGGTACCCTTTTTGGCAAGTCCATCAGCTATTTCATTGCCAACTATTCCGATGTATGAGGGTATCCACTGGAAGGCTATTGATTTATTTTGGTTGTTGAGGTATTTCAGAAGTTTACGGCATTCCAAGATGGTTTTATTTTCTGATATTTGGTTGGAGGTTATTGCTTGTATAGCGGTCTTAGAGTCTGCCAGAATAACAGCTTTTGTAAACATTTTTGTTCGGAATAGGAGGTTCTGGAGTGCTACTTCTATGGCTTTTACTTCACCATCGAAGGCTGTATTGTTTGTGCCTACTGCAACATATTGGCTTAACAGATGAGAGTAGATTCCTGCGCCAGCATTTTCACTCTTGGTTTTGGAGCCATCAGTGAAGACTCTTAGCCACTCTGGTTTGGGAACTTTGTACTAATAGTTTCTAAGGTCATTTGTTTGGCTATTGATGGGTTTGTATCATTTTTCTTTATTATTTCGTCTATTGAGAGGGTTGCATTGTACAGTTGGTAATCTAATGGGCTTGGTATTTGAGGTGTTGGTTCAGTTTTGGCATCTAATTTATGTTTTTGGAAAATATTACTAGTTTTGTGGAGAAAGGAAGGTTATGTGATTAAGATCTGGGGTGTTGTGCTTTGAGGTTGGATTGCTTTTGGTAGCGCTGCTAATTTTGTGTGCATGATGCAGGATTTCTTTTCTATCTCATTTTGAATTGAGGGGTTGCCTGTGAACATTCTCATAGTTGCAGTGTTAGTTGATTTTACTGCTCCAGTGACTAATCTTAGCATTCGATTCTGGATTATTTCTAGTTTATTCATTGTGGTGTCTTTAGCTGTTACTATTGTTTCTGCTCCATAGGTTATAATTGGTTTCATGTAGATTTTATATGTTTTGTTTAGGGTGTAAAATGAGCTCCCCCATTTCTTCCCAGCTAATCTCTTCAGTATGTATGAGGTGTTGTTCGCTTTTTCTTCGATCTTGTTGACATGATGCTCCCAGTTTAGTTTATTATCTAGATGGACTCCTAAGTATTTTGTGCAATTGGATTTGGTTATCGGGCTATTGTTGATTGGTATGTTGAAGGATTCACTTGTGTCTCTTAGTGAGAAGTACTGGTAAAATGTTTTTGACATGCTGATTTCCATGTTGTTAATTGTGCACCACTGTTGTAGCCTTTTTATGGCGTTGTCCATATACTTCTGCAGCTGTTCTTTGTGGTTTCTGGCTGAATTGTTGGCCTTCGTCCATATGACTAAATCATCTGCAAATAGTGCACATTTGATGTGCTGATTAGTTTTGATTTCCTTAGGGAGGTCATTGATGTAACTATTGAAGAGGGTGGTGCTTGAGACAGCGCCTTGTGGCAGTCCTGTTTTGGTTTGGACGTAATTTGATTGGAGGTTGTTATACTTGGAAGCTATCCATCTATGTGTTACAAAGGATTTAACCCAGTGTAACATATGGCCTGTTATTCCCATTCTTTATAGCTTCCAAATAAGGTTGGTGCGCCACACTTTGTCATAGGCTGCTTGTAGGTCTATAAATACTGTTAGGACACTCTCTCTTCTGTTGAAGGCATCCTTGATCTCCTGGGTGAATTTAACCAATTGATGACTTGTTGAAAGTTTTGGTCCAAAACCTGCCTGTTCTGGAGCCAGAAGGTGTTGTGTTTCCAGATACCAATTTAATCTAGCCATAACCATTCTTTCCATTATCTTGTTAAAGATATTGGGCGGTAGCTATTTATGACTTCTGCTGGTTCATTAGGTTTTTGAATAGGTATTACAATGGCTTTTTTCCATTCTGCTGGTATGCTGTACTGTTGTTGCCAAACATTGTTGTAGAGGCGCATTGCAAGTGTTTCTACTAACATTTTCCTAAGAGCGAATGGCAGACAATTTCTTATGCGATTTAATGAATGTATTATTGAGAAGACTGTTTTGCATGTATGGTTTATTTGTGAATTCCAATTTACGCTGTTGTCAATAAATACTCCTAGAATTTTTACTGTCTCACTATAAGGGATTTAGACTCCATTTAGTGACACATGCAAGACTGTGTTTAGGTTAATTGTAGATAATAGTCTCTGGCAACCCATCACGATTGATTGTGACTTTCTAGGATTTAATTGCAGTCCATATTTAACTATCCAAGTCATTAGTGAGTCAAGATCCTTGATAATTTTGGCAATAGCGTCATTTAGAGAATATTTGTCTGCGTGGATGTAGATTTGCATGTCGTCTGCAAATAAATTATGTTTGCAATGCTTTACGGAGTTGGATATGTCATTTATGTAGATTGAAAAGAGCAAAGGTCCAAGCACCGAACCCTGTGGAATCCCAGCTTTACAGAAGGGCCAAAAAGAACATAATGCATGATTTCCTACAACAGATTGCTGGCGCTCATGAAGGTAGGAATTGAACCATTGCGTGGCACTATCAGAGAGTAAGAGGTTTTTAAGTTTATGCAACAATAAGTCCAAGTCTACCGTGTCGAATGCTTTACTAAAGTCCAGTAATGTAAGAATGGTAAGTTTTTGATTATCAGCAGCTTCACGCATGTCTTCGCAAATATTTAGTAGAGCAGTATTTGTATTGTGTCCTGTCCTGAAGCCTGACTGAAATTGATCTAGAAGGTTGTATTCATTTAGGTAGTCAGTCAGTTGTTTATGGACTAATCATTCCAGAGCTTTTGAAAGGGTAGGTAAAATGCTAATGGGTCGAAAGTTGTTCAGAGTTAAGAGCATTTTAACTTTAGGCAGTGGGTGTACGAGGGCTTGTTTCCACAATTAGCGGTATGTAGAAGTTTGTAGTGAGGAGTTAAAAATATGAGTTATAGTAGGTAGTATAGCATCGATTATTTTATTCAGTAAAGTAATATTTATACGGTCAGTTCCTTCTGCTTTGGTTTTTATTCACATGATGGCTTTCTTTACGTCGTAGTCTGTAACATATGAGAAGTGGAAATGTTCTCTGTCGGGTTGATTTGTCAGCGATAATTCATTTATTGCTTGCTCTTTATCCTTTGGAGTAGTAGTTATGCCTGTGAAGTGATCATTGAGTGTGTCCAGGGAAACAGGTAGCTTGTCTACCCGAGTGTCTTTTCTCCGAATTCCCATTCTATTCAAGTTTTTCCAGATTTCTGAAGTATTGGTATCTGCTAGGCTGTATAAATATCTAAGTTTGGCGTTTCTTATAGCTTGATTTGTCTTGTTACGTAATTGTTTATATTGATTGTGATTTGTGTCTGTTTTGTCGAGTCTATATTTCTTATGTGCTGCGTTTCTATCAGCCATCAAGTTATGAATTGAAAGAGTCATCCAGGGTGCAGGGCGTCGTTTCATGAGTTTAGTTTTTAGTGGGGCGTGTCTTGTATAATTGTAGTATAAAGTCATTTAGTGCCTCAACCTTTTCATCTACAGAATGTAGCGTCCATATTGAATGCAACGGCATCTGCATAGCTTCTTCAATTAGGGCTGCATTATCTATATGTTTTAAGTCTCTATATGTAATAGTCTTTCGAGTCGGTTTAGGGCACTGCAGCGAATATGCTAAGAATAAAATATCATGTGCTGATATTCCCGGGGCTGGAGCAGCAGGTTGCAATTTTAACTAATTTATATCAAGTTTATAATTCTACTAAACCATTTAACCTTCATTTTTTTTGTGCCAATTATAGTATAAGTTCACATGATAAAATCAAATGTTTCCTACCTCTCCTCATATAAATCTTCTAAGTAGATCGCATTTTCGAGACCATAATGGTCTCATCTTCAGTACAATCTTGGTGACTGATGTTATGTCGATCGGAAGAAACACTTCTTCTTCCCTCTGTTGGTGGACCGATGAACCTCTGGATCAGGTCAGGATTTGCAGGAATTTCGAAATTCATTTAGTTTTCCTTTGTTTTACTGAATGTGGATTTTTTCTCAAACCGTAAGTTCATTTTGTTTACCTATTTGTTTAATTAGACTGGCTTTTAATTCAATTAAATGTTTTTCGGACCAAGCATGGGCAGCTACTTCTGACTTTTCCACTTCTCCATTTTTGACATTTCTAAGATGTTCTTTCACCCTTGTTTTCAAATTTCTTTTTGTTTTCTCAATATAAATTTTGTCACAATCCCTGCATTTGATCTGATAAATTTCTGGCAAATCCTGACCTGACGGTCCATCAACAGAGGGAAGAAGAAGTGTTTCTTCCAATCGACATAACATCAGTCGCCAAGATTGTACTGAAGATGAGACCGTTATGTTCTCAAAATCGTGATCTACTTAGAAGATTTATATGAGGAGAGGTAGGAAACATTTGATTTTCTCATAAATTAAACCTCATAGTGATTAATTCCTACAAAAGTTAAATAAATTCACATGACAAATTCTTTTGTTCATACTTGTTTGACTCAGTTTGAATACTGAATTTTGGAATACTCTGTCATCAATTGAAATAAACAACTTAAAATTAAAATTCAAAAGAAAGTATAGGCAACTAGCAGTTAGTAGAGGAGTCAAGACAAACTATGGGAAAACATTACACTATTGGTTTGGCAGTATCTTGGTAAAATGAGAAATAAATTCACATCTAATTTGTTTTTATCAAGGTAAATTTCTTCAAGAATGGACGAAAAAAAGCAATAAATTTGAATGCATACAAGAAAATTACCAAAATTGTAACATAAACAACAAAAATACTAATACATGACGGATGATTTGACAATGTCACAGAGTGTATAAATAAATTAAACCAAAGAAATGTACCTGGTTATAGAGCTGCAAACAACCAAGCAATTTGAGATAGAGAACCCAGAGTCCCCTCACAAAAAATATCTGAATTATCAGTTGTTTACATTTGACTCTCAAAATCCAGTATTAAAATTAAGTAGGAGCAGATGATTAGATAAAAACCTTAACTATTAAAATCTAATCAACTGTATTTTCAAAATTTAGCTTTTAAAGAATTACTCATTATTTATCAGCAATTATGGAGATTCTGTAAAATTTAAATTTTGGAAAAATGGTTTAGTTCTTAATACCTGGGTTTCATCCAAAATCTAATTAAAGTTAAAAAATATTTAATAAAATTCCATACTCCTATTTCATTTTAATTCTGGACTATGATGTAAGCAAATTTAACAACTCATAAATCATATCGTTTGTCTTACCCTTGGTTTCCTTTCTCAAATTATCTCCAACCCATCTATAACCAAGCAATTAGTTTCGGTTTAATTATTTACATCCTGTATACCAATACTTACAAAATGGAGCAATAACTGTTTTGTTTAAATTATTATAGTTGTAATTCAATTACTTAATTTACTAAACATATTATGTTGATGCAGAACATCGGGATTATTTTGTTTCACAACCAATTGCAAATTTTTTTCTTTTATCTTAAGAAGTCAGTAGTTTCTAATGGTCATTCAGGCTCCTTATTATTTTAAAACTATAATTTTTGTACCTCTTCCTATAGAATTCCTAAATACATTTTTTCAAATAGTTTATGTTCAAACAATATTGGATTTACAAATTACTTACATTTCAATTGAACTGTTTAAAATTACATAGATAACCGAATAAAGAGTGAATTCTCAAAAGTAACAAGAATTTGTCTGCTCAGATTAGTGAATGGTCCAGTTTCGAGTTTGGTTGAAGCTGGACCACAGCCATTTAGCCCAGAAAACCACGTAAACAGAAATCTAGACACTGACCGTGAAGACCTTCAATTTTACGAAAATTAATTTACTGATGCAACAGTTTATAAGATGATTTATTATCAGCCTATTAATGTCAAAATGCCATTTTGACAAATTCACGGTTTATGACATTTAACTATTTCAATGAGCAAAATAACTTAAATAGCTTATAAATAGATTCAGAGCAAAATACTTAAATAGTATTGTTAAAGGATCACAAACTTTTTAGAGAACAATTAATATGGTCAATCGACAACCATATGTTTTCTTTCTGGCATCAATAGATTTAGTATATGCATTAATTTGTGTAAATAATATGAGACCATGCAACAAAGGTGAAGAAAAATGAACCTTAAAGATCATTAAGGAAGAAGGTAGTGTAATTAAGCTCACATCTAGATATGACAGGTTTATTCATATTCTCCACCAGATTAAATCCTGAACTGATACTGCAGTGCTGTGTTTAAAAAAAAATGTTTTGTGAATCAAATAGCATCATAATATGAGAACACCTACTGATGTGCAATTTATCTATATGAAACAACAATCATCATCTCCAGCATTACAACACTGTGTGTGTTTTTGCCCAATTTGGCAACAGCTTTCCATCATTCCACCAATCTGCTCCAGCCTCTGATTCCCATTATAACAAGACCCTCTTTTATTTCAATCATCCTCCACATGTCTTCCTTTCCTTTTCCTATTAAAAATACTTTCATTTTAACTTCTTATAGGTATGCGTGTGACTGATATTCTATTCAAATGTCCCAGCTGCCTTATACATTGGGCTAAACAACAAATTAGAGATAGAGTATTTTTATATTGAAAAGATACAAAAAAAAATGATGTCAAATCCTTCCATTAAAAATTAATATACAATGGTCACATAAAATAAATCTAATTAAAAATTATACACTTCTTTAGGCCATCATAATAAAGTTATTTAAAATTGCCTCTAGAATTTGTTAAAGTGTCACTTTGCCCCAATTCTCCATTATGCTCTTTTTCACTTGATTTTTTTGTAATAATTACCCATATTGCAAATTTTATATCAATTAAAAGTGAGTATTGAAATATTTGGACTCATCTGAAAGTAACATAATTTATAAGACATTAAAAGCGTATTGAAAATATAAAATATTGACTTTATATGCATTTTGTTACGAGCGTAAAGCTTGGACCCTTGAGAGAAATAACTTAAGTACATTATAGCATATCTGTCTTAACTTGGCAAAGAGAGAGATGGAGATATAAGGGTAGATCATTGATCACTTTCGTCCAGTTACAAAAGAAAGAACCCACCCTGTTGTCAGTTTTCATCTTCCCCCTTACCCCTATTAACATCTGGTGAAGAAACACTGACAGTACTGGTGTGAGTGAAAGAGGTGAGTACAGCTGTCTCCTTCTACAAATTTCTTGTGAAGTTAACCTAGACGAATAATAACATCTTATTCATAACTCTAATCCAAAGTGAACCTCAGCTTCTCTCACAACAACCTTCCAATGTCTTCTAACCTTAGCTTGGATTAACACCTAACAAGATTAAATTTGTGTGTCAAACTGCAGTGTCTGCCAAATGAGATTTGACCAGGAATGCTACAATGCTATGAGAACTATTTTGGACTATACAGTCAGGTATCAATATAACTGACATAAAAAATGGCTCAAAATCCTTTATTTCATACTATGTCTCATTTCAGTAATTAACTGTCATAAAATGAATGTCAAATAGAACATTAAAGTACCATATACTGCAATATTCATAACAGATGCCAATTTCACCAATATATAAAAACTATGGCAAACTTGATTAGTAATTTCAGAAGTAAACAAGCAAATTTATTCAATAGAAATCATATGGATGAATTCACCTTTTTTACTTCCAAATTATTTTATGGCAAAAGGTAAAGATACTCAATAGAATTCTTAGAGACAAATCATCCTCCTTTCATATAAATTATTTGGTTACATATCAAAAGTTGGAAAAAAATCAGAGCGAATCCATTCTCTGCAGATTCTAAAGTGTGCTTTTGTATCAACTGATCAATTATAGCCACTGCATTCAACATTATGCCAATATAATCCCGTAATGAGAAAAATTCTGAATCTGGTACTGTGAAAACACGAAGCTTTATGAGGTGAGATGAAAAAACATTTTTCTGACTCAATTTATAAATTGTAAATTACCTTACAGTGTTACTTTTCACTGTAATTTTGATTAAATGCATCTGTAAAACTTACTTTCCACCCTTGTTATGTAAATAATTATTCTTGGACCATACCAGTGCTTTCTAAGAAATGTACTTGTGAGGATAACTTTGAAAAAATACTTTTAGAAAATATTAGATGCTCCCCTTTATCTCTTAGTCCTGACTGTAAGTCTATGTATGAAGAGTACAGGGAAAAAAATAAGGTAAGTCACTTTTCTACAAAACCTAAAAAAAAAAAAACTTTTAATTGTACAATGTAACTACTTCTTCACCTGTATGTCAAATTTTGAAGGTAAATAAACCATTAATTGAACTGTGTATTTTAAAATACAATAGGAAGTAACATTAAGAGGTTTGTTTAATAATTAAAACATTTTATCTGTTCATTCATACCTCTTGGAGTTGTTTTTGTTGAACATATGTTTCAGAGGTTCTTAGCCCCATCGTCAGTGATTACAGACTGAATTCTCCTTTCTGAATACTCTAAGAGGTAAGAATGAATACACAAAATGTTTTAATTAATTGAACTGTTTTTTCTTTTCACTGTTTCACACTTCTAAATGCCTTTCATGGAGATTCTAATGATATCTCAAACTCTAGTTTAACAAAAAAAAGTGACTTACTTGTTTTCTTTCCCTGGACCCTTCATATAGTGACAAACTTCATTACTCATAAAAGTTTGTTGTAAAGTCATGCAAGCAATCTTCATATACAACTCTTAAGGTTTCTATCTTTTACCATATACAAAGAAAAAAAAAAGCAGATTGTAAAAAAACAGTTAAATTTTCTAAAGAATGCATGAGTATTGTTTATTTTTTCTTTCACTCACCTCATACTTCATAACTCCTCTCAGACCCAGGGTTTCGTCACATCATCTGTGAGGAGTTATGAAGTATGAGGTAAGTGGAAGAAAAAATAAACAATATTAAAAAACCTCATAGTATTATTTCCTATCTACATAACTTAATGCATGGGTAATTTGACATATGAGCACATACATCACTCAAAAGCTAACATTTACATCTGAAGATTGTAATTACTTTTCATGTAGAATATTCAAGAGAAACATTTAAAACAAACACAACTTATAATCAATAAAACAATATTTCTTATTTTATAGCACAAATTAAACATCAAATCTTCAGTTACACTTGAATAACTCACCTCTATATAAAAATTGTGACTATATTTTAAATATTAAATATTCTTACACAATAAGAATGAAATGAATCGTGAATTCTTCTTACCTCATATATCTATGTTTCTTTAAACACAGCACCGCGGTATCGGAAAACCATCGTTCCCATCCTCAGCTGTTTTCACGACTGTAAATTTTTTTCTTTTGCCAGTAATTATCCAAGCTGCCATCTGATGTACTTTTGAAGAAGTAATTATCCAAACTACCATCTGGTGTACTTTTGAGGAACTTTGTAATCAAGCTTGGTTCGTCCAGAATTTTGAAGTTCATGGTTCTAGTATGGTTGGGAACAATGGTTCTCCAACACCGTGGTGATGTGTTTAAAGAAACATAGATATATGAAGCACTTAGAATAGCAAGGGTGTATCAACAAAAATAACACTTTTTTTATTATTGCAATATAAACTTCTTCTTTCATCTGAATTGTAAACTATTATGGAACACAATAGTAACTCGCTTCTTTGCAATTGACAGATACGCGATGGTCACACTATCTAAATGAAAAACTTTTGTGAACTTTAAATTAAACGCATTTTCTCTCAAAACTACTCTTTTGCATATATGCCCTTGCTATTCTAAGTGCCTCATATGAGGTAAGAAGAATTCACATTTCATTTGATTCTTATTAAGAAAACCTCATAATGTTAAAATTCCCAAATTTAGTATATTACATTTTTACACAAATAACTTTTATCTGTTTTCAAAGTATTAAATTTAAAGACCAACACACTAAGAAGCAATTTTCCTGGAGGTTTAAACACAAGCTCACTAGCATGGAGTAACCATTAGTACCAGATTTAGTAGGTTTGGGATATCAAGTTTCTACATCTATCATTCTGAGATGTCCTATGTTTTTCCTCAGTCACTAGCAGGTGTTGATCCCTACCTGGTAAATGCGAACCAATTCATAAGCCAACATCACCTCATCACTCACATCTCCTCCAAATGCCTAGCAGTGAAAAAGTCTTATATTGTTATGTCAACATTTCACTTTTGAATCATTCATATTCTATAAAACCTGTGTTAGACATCAAGCAAAAGAAAAATAAACAAAGAGTATTAAAATGGAAATAAAGAAGTGAATAGTAATGGGAAAGTGGTAATTCATGGCTGTATAGAGTCCCTGATATAAATGTGTGTAGCCTTATAGCAAGGTCAAATTATAGATTATATTTTTATAATTAGCATGCCAGTTTTGACAATTGACCTCCTGACATAACTAGAATGCAAAATTGTAATTTAAAAAAATACCGTGGCTTTGTAACATTAAGTATGAGTTTAATTTTCTATCCATCACTATGCCAAGTTTCACAGAATCCTTACCATCCTTTCTAGCAGTAGATTAAGGGATTTTAAATCTCCAACTGGCTCTGGATATGTATTCACTGTTTTTGTCCTATTCTCTGCTAACTTTGATGGTGGGCTAACCACAGATCAGGCAAGTTCATTACTGCATACCTGTCTAATGTGTGGTTCAGTTCCCGGTTCCTGCATACAAACACTGGATTCTAAGCCCCAAAAAATTAAGAATAAAGCCACAAAATAATAACAAAGAGAGTTTACTTGTTATGTAACATTGTTATTTAGATTACTATAAAGATTAATATCTTCATAACTAAATAATCTTATATAATTGAAACTGTTTTCCTAATATTAAATAGTTATGAAGAGTACGTGTTCTGAAAACTTTTGAATTTGGATGATGTAAGAAAGTGCAGTGAAAGTATTACCCTTAAAATTTTGAAAAATGAGTGCTATGAATCATTAGACTAAAAAAAAAGTAAAGTGATCCCACTACAGGTCATAGGAGACCCTTGGGGTAGTAGGAGGTTAAGGCTCCCACTTTTTCTAGACAATTGACACTTGATGTCAGCCAGGTTGTCAGCCCTGCATGACGGCTGCCTTTACACCCAGAACAAGCATCAGGTACTCATTTCTGTTAGAGGCTGAGTCGACCCCATGGCCATGGTGCCACCAGATGGTTTGGGTCAGTTTAAAAATCCTGACCCCATTGGGACTTGAACCCTCGACCTTTCCGGTTTGTAGTGCACTGCCTTAACCACTACGCTACAGCATGCCCCTCATTAGACTAAAGAAGCTTGAATTATGTTCTTAATCTATGGATAGAATACATAATTAATGTAAAAGTGTTACAAAGACATTAATTTACTTAAAAAATTCTGCATCTATCGTCACATTTCGTTATGACGATTTAGAATTCTTATTACACATTTCTAGAGGATATAGAGGAGATACAGTATAAAATGTTGATTATAAACCTAGAGAAAAAATACAGTGACTTTGTAACATTAAATATGAGTTTAATTTTTCATCCATCGCCATGCCACATTTGATAGAATTCTTACCATCCATTTCAGCAGCTGGGTTGAATTCCCAGTAGGATAACGGATTTTAAATCTCCAACTTGGTCTGGGTATATTTTGTGGCAACAATAATGAAAATATTACATAAATTTCAAATTATTTCTTCATGGTAGGCAACCCATATTGATGGAGGGCAACTTCTTCAGTCATCAGATGGCATAAGTCTCTTTAATTCAATTCAATTTGTTTTGCATGAACTGGAGATGTATAAACTGAATTTAAATTCCACGAAAAAATGATGCCGATGATAGAGAATGTCTCTGAAAGGCCTACATGGTTTTAATTGCTTGACAAAGACTTTTAAACAGAAATTCATTTCAGTTGAGGATGACTGATACATCAGATACTTATTTTAATATTTTAACATTTACTGAAAGAAAAAAATCATATTAATACAGTAGACCTATATTCTAAAACATCACATAATACAAGAACACTAAAGAGAATTTCGCCATGGTTTAAAGAAATCAGACATTTAGGCATGTTGTAATTTTCTTGCATCAACTGCAGACACCACAATTTGCAAACTTATTAATAGATTCATAGGTTTTTTAACTACAACTTTTTGTGGTAATATAATGCCTTCAAACATTGATTGCTCTTATCACTTCACTCAGTTCAGTTGTTTCAAAAGTCGAAATCTGGATCATTATTGCCTCTCATAAATTTTACTTTCTGGTCAAGTGGGTATCTTTTCCGCTTTTTATTCTCCATGGCAGACCAAACCTAAATGAAGGAACTATTTCATTCTCATTAAAGAACAAAGCTGTTGATATCTTTTATTATGTACTTTTAATTTCCTGACTGTTTCCATGAAAGTGTGTCTCGTGTTCTAAAGAAATGCACTCATCACGACTTTTTTATTGTGCATTTATTTTACCCAATTGTTCCTACGAAAATGGGTATCATATTAGAAAAAAATGTATCTGTCTTTAACAGCATTTATCATTTGAATTAAACCATATAGTCTGATAACTCATCCATGACAACATACTGTCACTTCTTTCTTTGTAATTGGAGTTGGGTAGCCAGCCTATACTGCCATGCCACCTATGTTATCTCATGTTTATTGAACTCACCACATATTGGTATTGCCATCAATTTTAAAAATACAATGTTTGATTTCCTTGCTTACATATAACTCAGGTATATTTTATAAAGTTTGATAAATATAACCTCGAATTACATATAAATGCATTACATACAAATAAGGTTAAATTATTTAAATTTTCAATTACACTTAGCCGGGACTTACAAAAATGTAGGTATAAAACTGAATTATGCAGAACTGACTTACGCATAAAGCAGGTTCAACTGTATCTCTAAAATTGGATGTCCACTTTTTTATATATTAAGTTAATTATGTTATTATGTTTAATTATATATATATATATATATATATATATATATATATATATCTTTTTTTTTTAATATATCTTGAGACATTTCCATTGATACATTAAATAAATTATTTTCATTAATTCTGTATATAATCTTATTTGAATATAATATTCTTGAGAAATATTGTGACATTATTTTGCATATATTTCATTTTGTTATTTAATATCTCACCTCACAATCCAGAAGATGTTCATCTTCAGGTGTGCTGGGCAATGGACATCCAACACCATCATCTTCTTCAGCCAAAACACTAGCATCATCATCCAGCAGATCATTTACATCTCGAAATACTGGGATTTCTGAAGACAGCGACTCCCTATATTGGTATATATAAATATGAAATAAAATAATTCAAAAAGCAACAATTATACTGGAAACTGTCATGCTAACTCAGGTAGTAGTAAACCTCAAAAAATTTAATTGGTTATTTACATCTCATCTTATATTTTCCTTTCTCACCTGAACATGTTTTGATGGAAAATTTTCCTTTGAAACATGTCCAGGTGAGAGAACAAGATATGAGGTAAGGTGTAAATAACCAATTCAATTTCTACGATGAAATTCTTCATAGTGTTAATTCATATCAATTTTGTAATTAAAATTAGGAAATACACCTGCTTACTGACAATTAGGTTTGGAAATTTTATTTATAAAATACTAATCTCATGACAAGAAGCATTCGTATTTTACACTGCCACTCAAAAATATTGAGCGGACTCTTTAGTTTTAGCATGCAGTTCACAAGAGTACAAAATTATACTGTACATGACATGACACCTTAATGTTCAGTTGTTGTTTTTCAATTAAATACACCCATTTAGTGAGACTACAACAGAATAATATCTCAGTGCTTCGTATACATGAGGTCTAGATTATGATATAAATATTTTACTGCCATCATATATTTTCTATGAAGTTTAGATTACTGTGACTATCAGTGTCGGTAATTATTTGTTATCACTGTTGTTATTTCTATCACAGTGATTTTGTAAGACAAATAATCAATTGTGTATCAGGACTTTTTTTACTGATTAGTTGTAATATGATTCAGAAGTAAATATTTAAAAGGGCTATAAGAATTAAAATATAGAGCATTTAATTCAGACCATTTTTTTAAATAAAATAATTTTCAATCAAATTCAAAATTCCTAGAATATTCAAACCAAAAAGTTGATTGATAAACTCTTCACTCATGTCTGGCATAATGCCAATTCAAGGGATGAGACGAACCCTCTATTATTCAAGGTCTGTGACATAGAAGGATCCAGAGTGATCAGATCTGTTGCACCATCATAAAGGCAGATGAAATTTAATGGATGACAGGATAATAGAGGAGTGGTGGAATAAAGTTTTGCCAGGAGAAAATGGAAGAAATTCCATGAAAAACCGGCTCAGACTCCAATTTGTCCATCAAGAACCACACATGGAGTGACAAAGATGCGAACATTGGGACCCAGCATTTGAGGGCAAGTGTCTAACCATTGGCACACCAGTTCCCTAAGTTGATTATTGATCTAAAGAAATTTTTTAAATAATCAGTAATAGTTTTATTACCGTTCAGGATCCCAAAGTGGACGACGACGAAGACCATCACCTAAATTTGAGGCTGTATCGTCCAAGGTTTCAATTGCATCTTCATAGTCACTCATGGCAGAAGATAAGCTCTGTAACAAGAAGAAAAATGTTACAAATGACAGGGCTTAAGAGATGTGTGAAAATGTGAACCTACACATTTTCCTTTTTTAAGGTAATCTGTAGCTTCCATAAGAGAAGATAGAGAAAAGAAAGAGAATTATATTAGTTAATTTTTCAAGTGAAATAAACAAGAAAAAAATATGTATGATCTGAAATCTTCCAGTAAAGTGTCTTTAAGCTTCAAAAGTAAATTACTTTTTTCACATTCCTTTATGATACATGCTGCAATTGAATGTTAATTAGTTAATTGTAGTATGATCTCAGTGTTTAGCTAATATTTGAAACAGCTAAGCCATTGTCTTACCGGGCATTAAGTAAATAGTAAAAATAAAAATGACAAACATTATGAAGGCCATTGAAATTATTTGAGGAAATAACTCGCTCAATTTTTCAAGGGTGAAACATTGTCCTTATGAATTCTGTTATCATTTCTCATTGCACTTTGTTGTTTATAAAATAGTATCCAGGACATCTCTGTAGAATACTTTGTGTTGCAGAAAATAAGGCTCATGAAGAAGAGTGGAGAATAAAGTTAGTTTGTACTTTATTTAATAGTAGTAGTCTAGTAGTAATAATAGTAGCAGTACATACTCATATATCCCCACATCGGGACATAGGTGGGAGTTTCTAATGCTAATTCAGTTTTGCTTATCTCCCTACAAATGCCAGCATGTGACATGTGATTAGCAATCATCTCAGAGAGACATTTAGTAGGCAACTAAGATACTGATGTTTTCATTATTAATTTAACCTTATCACTGAAGGGTAAATTAAATTTGAAGAGAAAAATGTTTGCCCAAACCGAGACACGAACCCAGGACCTTTGGTTATCAGAAAGATATTTGCATCTAGATTTCTCTTCAAATTTAACTAAGATATTACTTAGATGGGAAAGACCAAATAATTTTGGTCATGCACTAATATAGGCTTGAGTTCATTATAAGCCCAAAAATCTTCAGACACAAGACCCACAGCTTAAAATCCCTCCCGGAGAATATGTCTCTCGGATTTTTCCATCTAAAAAATCCATCAACTTTGGCTGGATTTAAATCCAAAAAATCCTCGGGACCAGAGGAAAACCCACTACACCACTGTGGCCGATATTTAATGATGCTCTTTAACTATTTTAGGTCACTTGTGACAAATTCAAATCTGGGCATAACATGGACAACAAATTTTGGTTACAAGATTCTCATTTCAGGCTTGTGATTATTTACATGTCATAAATCTATGACACAGGACCCACAACTGTAGTTCCCTTCCAAAGGAAACCATTCTCAGGATTTTTATATTCATAAAAATTAACGACGATTATTGGGTTTGAACCAGCAAACCTTGGAATCACAACTAAGCATGGTAACCACTAGTCCACTAGAACTAACAATGACTTTGAACATGAATAACTGTTTTATATGGCAAAATTCATATATGTAGAATTCTTGCTGCAGTGGATCACTTAAAGGAATAGGACACTGTAACTTAAGTAGTTTTTCAGTTAGTAATGTTTACTAAATAATTAAGTAATAATCATGTCATATACTCTTCATATTTAGATAAAATATTAAGTAATGTGGTGAATATAAACTATTTTAAAATATAAATAAATATATAAATATATATATATATAATTGTAGCTCTATCTCCCAGGTTCAATTATAAGATGGTATTCGTTTTTCATCATCCACTTGTATTAACAGTACTGGCATCAACATGTGGACATATGTCCAGATTCATGATTTCTAAGGCAATTTTAAAGTACCAACCAAATAGTAGATCATTGGGATGACCTAGGAAGATATGGAACTTTTTTTGTAGAACTTAACAGCCCTTTCAGACCTATGTCATGAAAAGTAAGATGATTATATTGTTTCTCATAAAGACATAATTCAACGTTAGAAAGGTTGTGTACAAGACTTAGAGCTTCACTTGTTGCTATGTGGGCATAATTCCTTTTACTGGAGGAACTAGAAAGTTGTTATTGATACTGTCATAAAAAATTTCATTGAGGAAGTGGATTCCCTCTGCACCTGCCACAATATGTTCTAAAGTAAGAGGAATTTGTATATTATCACAACAAACAAATTCTTTTCCACTATCTGCACAAATTCCATAGATGAAATATTTATTTGCTACAATGAAAATAGGAAGTAATCTAGTGACAAACAGAAGTTACCTCAGAACAAGTCTCCAAGAAATCCACCTCCACCATGTTTTCACCCCTAGTGAAAAAAATTGTGTATCTGCTAGAATACTTCCATAGATGTTACATTTACTTCCCTACAATAATCAAATATTGGACATTCCATATTATATAAAAAATAGGATACCTTCTTTTACTATAATCTGTTTTCAAAACTGATTTCAAGAATGAAATATTGCCACTTTCACATGAAAGAACAGCTTGACTATTGATAATTGGATAAAAAATTAAACATTTTTAAGCTCAGAAAAAATAAATAATAGTTTTAAAAAAACTAAAAGAACACGCTTTATTAGAAAACTAAAAAATGAAAAATAATTTTAATTTCCAATACGCTTGGGATAAAATAAAGTGGTCAACAAAAAAATCATCTTCAACACATATAGAATAAAATTAGAGTTATCAACAAAAAGAAAATAATTTTACCATCAAAAGCGTGGGGTGCTCTATATCAATTAATATATTTGATAATAAACAGATATTGCTAAAAGTAAGCTCTCTAAGAAGAAAATGTAAAAATCATAAAAAGCACCCCACGCTTTTGATGGTAAAATTATTTTCTTTTTGTTGATAACTTTAATTTTATTCTATATGTGTTGGAGATGATTTTTTTGTTGACCACTTTATTTTATCCCAAGCGTATTGGAAATTAAAATTATTTTTCATTTTTTAGTTTTCTAATAAAGCGTGTTCTTTTAGTTTTTTTAAAACTATTATTTATTTTTTATTTTTTAGTTTTAATATTTTACAGAATAAGATAAAAATGTAAATATCTTTAAATTCGATACTATTGTAGTATGAGCTAAAAGTAATACTCTTCTATAAAAAAACCCTCCCAGCCGGATTTGAACCAGCGACGTATAGATTACTGAAATTATATACCACTAAGAGTTCACTGCTCTACCAACTGAGCTCTTACAATGATTGACTAAAAACTCGACAAGTCAGCAACCTATTATACCAGTTTTCATTTTTTCGATTTTCAGATGATTCTGGCCAGGATTTTAGAAACAAAATATGAAATTATTGTATTGTCACGGGTCCTCTACACGTATACAAAGTTTCAAGTCGATCCAATGTTTCTAAGTGGGTGAAAATCGCGTGGAAAGATTCCGTTACATTGATACAAAAACACGTTTTTTGATTTTCTGATGATTATGGCCAGGATTTTAGAAAATAAATATGAAGTTATTGTATTGTCACAGATCCTCTACAAGTATACAAAGTTTCAAGTCGATCCGATGATTCTAAGTGGGTGAAAATCGCATTGAAAGATTCCATTACATAGATAGATAGATAGATAGATAGATACAGGTCAAGCTAATATAAAGCGTGTAGAAAAAAGAGCCTAGCAACCCAAAAAAATAGTTAATATACTGAGCCAAGGAGGAGAATTGAAAAGAACAAAATTATAAAACTGTACATTTTCAATTATTGTGAACTAACATTTTTTATTTTCATGATGACCACAATATAATGATTTCTTTCCTTCCATTCAGCACTAATTAATTCTCTTTCTGAGAAATAACATACGCTGTATAACAGGAAATAATTTAATGCTATAGGATTACCCTCACTCTAGATAAAGTGGGAAAGAAAATTCTAACACTTTTATCATTCAATGTCCTGCGCCATAGCCAAGTGGTTAAGGCAGGAAGCCTTGGTGCAGAGCTACGGGACTTGTGCTGTTTCGAATCTCCATGGGGGAAGAAATTTTCTCATGGTATTTCAGTCAGTATGGGACCCGGTGCCAACCCAGCACCATGAGGCATTTGGGTAGCTACAATAAGTAGTGACTCCAGGTTGAAAAAAAAACAGCTATAACAGCTGGGGGACTCGACATGCTGACCACATGTCACCCTTACACTGGCTGGATGATCATCTACCTCTATGATTGACATATGCGGATGTGAGGCCAGCAGCCAGCTGGTAGGCTAAGGGCCTTCTAGGCCTGTCGTGCCAGGAGTTTTTTTTCTTTTTTTTTTCTATCATACAATGGTCTATAGTGTTTGGTTTCTAAAGCAAAATATTTAAAAGAAATACAAATAATACATAAACAATGTTGTGATAAATTAAGTTTTCTACTGACTGGTAAAAGCACTTTCAGACCAATAAATATTTCTGCTTTAAATTTCAATGTATCCAGACAATAAGCACACTAACATATTTGAGGCTTATCTTTCTCCATGATTTAAATTTCATTTGAATCAATACTTTCTTGTTTATTGATAATCCTTCAGAAAATAATTATGAAGAAATTTTTGTCTTCATGCTTTCTATATGAGGGATCAAAAGCAGTGGAATTAAAAAAACTGTATTTTCTGATGTATAAAATGATCCTATGTATAAGACACATCCAAGATTTTTAATACAATTTTTTTAGAAAAAATATAACTTGTATTTTTATGAAACACTAATTCCATAATCTTTAAAATCTTTGATGTTATGCTTAAAGGCTACTTTGACTGTTTGTGTACTAATGATTTTTGTTGAAATGATAATGCCATTTTGCCAATATTCTTGCACCCATTTCAAAACTTCGGTCTCTAGATATGCCCACATTGCATTTTCCCATGTTCTGGGTACTTTTCTTTATGCAAACTGTACAATTTCTCTTTACGACCACGTAAAGTTCTAATAATTTTTTTCTGTAGATGGAGGTACAAAATATCTTTCAGCTTTTTTATTCCCATTTCCCCCCTTTTATAATCTACAATCCATAACTTGAAGTATATAAATGTTGTCTGCTTTTTTTCATCATTAAAAACTATGGAAAAATATCAAACTGAACACAAAAATCTCAATACAACAACTCAAATATTGGTATTAAACTTGAATAAGAAATACTGTTTTCAGCCAATGGCATGCTAGAAGTCACATGAAATTCATGCATCTACTTGATTGTCTGTTAACCTCCAACAAAGATCTTGGAATATAAAGTGTGTCTTTGAAAAGAGGATGAAAATCTTTACCTTCGTTATATAAGATTCTCCCCATTTATAAGACAATTTTTAAAGTTAAATATGTGTCTTATACACTGTTAAATACAGTATATGAAACAGTCAAGTAGCTAACATTTTCATGTTGATAAAAATAATATTACAATAATATGTCATTCACATAAAACCAAAATTATTTCATATCTAGGAAAAATTAAACAATAGAAATTTACACATATTACCAAAGTGTAATATGTACTGTGTAATACATTGTAAGCATTTAGACACATTAGAGAAACACCATTTAAGAGAGTTTATTAAAAGCAACAATATACAAACAAAAGAAGACTAAATGAAAGAATATTAAGGAATATGCTCACTATTATGTTTCTCCATATAATACTTACCTATATTTATGAATTTATGATGAATCCAAATTTTATAAACTCCTATATCTTAAAAAATATACTACAATATAATTTGCAATGTGACCTAATTATGACAGTGTATTGTATATCACAACTAAAGGCATCTTTATTTACAGACTGAAGTCCAAAAGATAAACTGAAGATTTATTATCAATTATAAGAGGTATCATAATTTAATACTTACGTCAATTAATTCAATCAGAAACATGAGTTTATAATTTCAATGGTCAAGGAGACTTCACAGATTTTTTTTTAATAATGCGCTATTTGACATGGTTGAAGTTCAGTAAATTTGAAAAAAAATCTCTTATATTTCATATACATTAATAAGCTGTAGACTAATATTATTTTTTTTCAGATTTAAAGTTCTTCTAGGAACTGTAAATCTATGACACGGGACCCTTGTCTGCAGTTTTCTTCTGAAGGATCACGTGCTCAATATTTTTATGCCCTGAAAAATCCATCAAACCTAGCCAGGTTTAAACCTGCATACCTTGAAAGCACAAGCAAGTATGGTAACCACTACTCCACCAGGACCGACTGTTTGTATATAGTGTGTGTTGTACAAGGAATGATGATGATGATTATTATTATTATTATTATTATTATTATTATTATGGAGTAGGTGAAACTAGTGCCAGCATTAAGTTTACTCCTATTGAAAAACACCTAGAGGTCCGCCAGATTTAACATCCATATTCTTTCTCAATATAATTATATAAAGTGGAGTGACATCTGGTGCATAATTTAACAATTAACAATTATACACCAACACACCTCCTAGCCTCAAGATAAAAATTTACAATTAAAATTTCTAACCTTGCTAGGTATTGAACCTATACCCAGCTATAAAATACAGCTATTTGTAGCTATACACATTACTCATGATGCAAGATGACACAGGTCCCCTACACAGCCAAAAATTCCTCGATAATGTTTCTTCCCTCATGAAGATTCACAATAGCTTAATTAATGTAGTATAACTATAATTAAAACTAGTAATTACTGTTGTCTCTGGTTCCAAATTTCACAGGTTCAAACCCAGTCAAGGTCAAGGAATAAAAATCCTGAATATCGGTTCCTTCAGAAGTGACCTAAATCCTTGGGTCCTCTGTTATACACCGTGTCCACAAATATAGTATACTTTAAACTACTACTACATCGCTTTGGGTAATTGTATCTAAATGAAATTGGTGACAATCAAAAGAGAAACTCAAAAAGTTTTTGCTATACCTCATAGACATTGAATGTGGTCTCCACGAGTGACGCTGCAAACATTCACATTTAACCTGTCCGCTAAATATCCAACAATGAACCCAAATCGACCACAAAAAAATATAATTAAATTTAGTTCAGTGTCTGTATTGTTGTCCATTATTCTCCATTGTTAACATGCACAAAACTTTTTGAGTTTCTCTTTTGATTGTCACCAATTTCATTTAGATACGATTATCCAAAGCAATGTAGTAGTAGTTTAAAGTATGATACTATATTTGTGAACACGGTGTATATTTATGGCATGTAGTAGAACCTCAAATCTGAAAGGAACAGGTCTCTGAGCAAAATTTGTCTGGCATTTCATGTCCAAATTTGAACTGTGATGCTTTGATCTTAGCTGTTAAAAAGTATCATTACATAAAATCTTATCACATTAAAACATATAGTTTCCAGAACTAAAGAAAGTTCTGAAACTCTTAAGATCTTAACAGACATTCTAGAAAAAAATTATCATAAAGTATCTAGTAATCAAATAAATCTGTTTTTACGAAGATAAAAAAATGAACACAAAATGTTGTAAAATAAATTTATTTACAGCACAGCATTTATATGTGTATTACTATTACTCGCCCGGTTAATTCTGCACAGATGGAGGGGAAGAGTTTTAGCATTAATGTTGCCAAACTACTGATCTATGGAAGGGATGAAGGGGAAGCAGTACAGTCTCTATAGAATTTTAGTGGAAGAGAATAATAATACAATGTTTATTAATAAATGCAATCTATCTGAATTGATCTAAAGAAACTATTCCAAACATACCTTCTTCTTTACTGTTTTCACTGTGATAAATATACTTATCACTAGGGAGCAGATTTTTATGTTCTAAAAGTTAAGATTTCAACATAGTATAGCAATAAAATTAATTTAATAAGGTATTTATATCCAATCAACTGATTTTTTTTTGTAACTTACAAAACTGTTTCTCAATAATTTTTGTGTGGGATCTAGTAATATTACATTTATATTTTACGTCTTACTTGTAAATTAAGAAAGAAATAATGTAAATAGGGCACAATTTCTTTTTAATTTAAAAGTAAAATGTGTAATATAAAGGTAATAATGCTAGATTCCACACAAAAATTATTAAGAAACGTTTTTGTGAAAGCTGCTAACTTATCATCTTAGTGGTTTAATTCCATTTATATTTCTTCGTTTATATAGTTTAATTAAAACATTACATTTTCATTGTATAAATATTGAATTATTTTAATTATAAACTTATTTAAGAAGTTATATTATTAAAAAAATCAGTTGATTGTATACAAAGAGCTGATTACATTAATTTTATCACTATACCATGTTGCAATCTTAACGTTTAGAACATAAAAATCTGCTCCCTACTTATCACAATGGTCATTGTCAGTCACTGCAATCATTTCTACTCTCTAAAAGTAAAGTGATCCCACAACAGGCCCGGAGGCCCTTGGGGTAGTAGGAGGTTAAGGCTCCCACTTTTTCTAGACAATTGGCACTTTATGTCAGCCAGGTTGTCAGCCCTGCGTGACGGCCGCCTTTACCCCCAGAACAAGCATCTGGTACTCATTTCTGTTAGAGGCTGAGTCGACCCCAGGCCATAGTGCCGCCAGAGGGTTTGGGTCAGTTTAAAAATCCTGACCACAACGGGACTTGAATCCTCGACCCTCTGGCTTGTAGCTCAGTGCCTTAACCACTACGCTACGGTGTGCCCCCATTGCTACTCTCTAAACCATGTAATTCAATTATAAACTTTCTCTTCTTTATTTTGGCCTTTATGGTGTACCAAATATATTCTATTGGAATAAGGTCACATTGATAAGGAGGTATCTAACGACTTCATGCCCATACTGTTTATAAAGACTGTCAATTTCACAGGAAGGAGGAGGTTTATGGATTCTTAATAGTGCCAGGAGTTCAGATATTCGAGCAGATGGAAGAAAAAGAATGTTACTTTTCCAAGCCAGTTTCTGATGTCTTGTATTCGGGAGCCCATAGTTGGGGGTTTGTTGTCCAGAACCCAGAACATGGTACGGAGCATTGTCCATTATTATTATTATGCTGTCTGGTGATAAATTTGGTATCAGTCATTCTTCTACCCTTTTCTTGAAATTTTCAAAATTCATTTCATTGTGATAATCACTGATTTTCTGTTTGGCATTGAAGATTAATTTAGCACCAAGGATGAAACCATTTCTGCCTCCAGCATGCACAATTATGTACATTGGCCAGCATTGTCATTTATTTTTACTCCAAATTCTTTTTCACTTTACCAATATTTATTTATTGTATAATAAGGGTGTATCCATGTCTCGTCTAGATATGTGACTGGTTTCTAGTTGCCTCCAAAATACCGCTATTTTTCAGTCTTTCTAAAAAATGAGCTCGTCTGGTTACAATATAATTTTTTTTTATTAATACCTAAGTGTTGTTTCTACACTTTTTAAATTTATATCCCAGTTTGATGATTTTTTTAAGTGTTTCTTTCTTCCCACTAAATGTTAATTTTCTCCTTGCTTCTGCTAGAATATCACAGAGTTGGGACTATTCTCTCAACAGTATACATTGATGTAATTATGTTCATAAGGAAGCTGTCCAGAGTCTTTCTATGAGCCGACTGTTTTCTTTTCTTGCGAGGAGTTACAATTTTAATTCCAGTGGTTTTGGCAATTTGGCTTTCTTTTCTAATTTGTGACACAGTACGAATTGAAACATCTAAAGACGCTGAAGATCTCAATGTTGGATTATAAATTGGGGCGCTTAAGGCACCATTTACTTTTTCTTTGTCGAAATGTTGAATAACCTATGATATTTGTATCTTCACTGTGTATAGTAACATTCGACATCCTTCTTCACAAATAAATAAAATAGATAAATGAATGAATAAATGTAAAGTAACTAAAAATAAATCTAAAAATAATTAAATGAAAAAAAATTGAATATCGAATGACTTGCATGTTGAAAAATGCACGACTGACTGTACACCGAATCATGTACTGAAAATAGTTCAACTTCAAGTGTGGGCAGAGAATCCCTAAACATATGTGAAAAATCGTAACGTCTTTATGAAATGTGTAATTTGGTCAAGGAATGCTCAAGCTGTTGGATCATTTAAAATCACAGTATCTGTTGTCTCCCTATTACCAACCTCACAATAAATCATAAGTGGCAACATTTAATGAGAAAGAAAAGAAGGGACAGTCCATTCCTACATGTAACCCCAGTAGAAACAGGGTTGTCAAATTAGTCATTTGATCAAGGACCGCTTAGGATGACAGATAACTTAAAAACCATGGTATTTGCCAGATCTCCACCTACCAGTCAAATAACATAAGCCAGGGGACAGAAGTGGCAACATAGTAAGGAAAAAAGAGAAAGACCGCACATTCCTAACATATTTTCCGCTTGCAGATTTAACTTATTACAAACGAGTTGATAGAAGGTGAAGCATTTCTCTCCCCCTCTCACTGCCTTTAGTAGGCCAGAGTCATGAGTATGACTGTTAAATTTAATCTATAGGTCTACCTGCAATGCTGTATAAATAAATAAAAAAAAAAGATAGCTTTTTCATGTCCTTGGAAGATTTTTTATAAAAATACCATTAAACAGTTATTAACCACTGACTTGTTTTGTTACATCTTGGTTTTGTATTAAAATTGTACAACTAATATGATACAAACATAATTTAATATGATGATATGCAGGGTGGAAGGATGGTAGTAAGTCATCTATTATTAAGATGGAAGTTCAGTATTGAAAGTAAAGAAAATATTTCTTTTTTTCTTTGTGGACTGTATCTTGTTCACCAGGATGATTAGTATTTATTTTGGAATATTCAGTTAATGCATATAATATTTATTTAGTGTTTACTTATTGTTTGAAAGATGTAAGAAACAAAATAGCTAAACTTTAACAATGATTAAATTAATCAGATTTTACACCCACCTCATATATGGTTGGTTGGTTGGTTGGTTGGTATCTAATGTCGAGCACTTGATAATGAAATCATTCGCTCTCTTGCACTCCAATATTTAGCAGAAAGGCTGGTCTCTTCTACAAAAGCTGGACAACGGAGGAGATGGTTTCTTTCCAAATCTTCATTTAAATTGCAAAAAGGGCATTTAGGTAAATCTGTTATGCCAATTCCGTGTAGGTGTTTATTCAAGCAGTCATGTCCCGTTTGCAGTCTGAATGTTGCTACTGCAGATTTTCTTTGTAATGTAGTAATGTCATAAGCTTGTAGATTTTTCCATTCCTTTCCAGATGTTTTGGTGGTGTATTCTTCTCTAAGTTTATTGATGTATTTATTTGAGATAATTCTTTTGATAGAGTGAAAGGAAACTGGAGCAGAAGTTGGGTTTGAAACAATTTTGCTACCCTTCTTGGCTAGAAAATCGGCTATTTCATTGCCTGTCACTCCACAATGGGCCAGAATCCATTGAAGTACAACTTTTTTATGTAGACGGGATAAATGTTTTATCATTTTGTGACATTAGATAATTTTGATGCTTTTGGGTGTTGTTTCTCGTGTTATAGCAAGAATGGCTGCTTTGGAGTCACATAGAATTATAACTTTTGTAAATTTTTGGATGTGATATAAAAGATTTTGTAAACTTAAGAAAATTGCTAGAATTTCACCATCAAAGTTTGTTGAATTTGTGTTTAGTTTACGATAAAAGGAAAAAAGTGGACATACTGCACCAGCACCAGTGCCACCGTCATTTGGTAGGCTGGAGCCATCTGTAAAAATATGTATCCATTCAGGAGCTGGGTATCTTAGATTTATTATTTCCAGTGACATTTGTATTAAAATATATGGAGGAGTTTCAGATTTCTTGATGTCTTCTGTTAAATGAAGGTTATATTCCATTTCCAAAAATTCTAGAGGGTTGTTTCTCATCTGCATATTTTCTTTTGAATGTGGAAGTTGCAATTTCTGTTTGATTTCTTGTACAATGCTTAGGAAGCTTTGCTGAGATTTTAAACATACTTGTGGTTTTCTTTGGGTCCAGTTATTATGGGGTAGCCTTAAAAATTTTTCATACTGTGTGACTGCTGTTTTCTCAATTTCAGATGTTATGTTTGGGTTATTTGTTAAGATTTGCATGGCAGTGATTGGTGTTGTTTTAACGGCTCCTGTTATCAGACGGAGGATTTGGTTCTGCAATTTATTAAGTTTTTCCACTTTAGTAGTTACTAGGATTTCTTCACAATATTGAAGTACAGGTTTTATGTACATTTGGTAGAAGGTGTTTAGGGTTTGTGTGTTGCAACCCCACTTTTTCCCTGCTAATCGTTTTAATAATGGTAACCTTGTTTCTATCTTTGTACATATATTCTCCATGTGTTTCTTCCATGTTAATTTTGTGTCCAGAGTTATTCCTAAATATTTTGCCTCATATATTTAAACCATTGTTTATTGAAGAGTGTATTTATTTAAAGTATTGACCTCGATGATCTAGACATTAAATTTCTTGCCTCTGATCCTGAAGGTTGCAGGTTCAAACCCAACAGACTTTGGTTAGCATGGAAAAATCCAAGGGATAAGTCCTCTAGCAGGAACTTCAAGTTGTTGGTTCCGGGTCTGAAGATTTTTATACCCATAAAAAAACTCTGAACAAAATCTAGTTTAGGTATTTCTCATCCAAATAATATTTTTATTGCCAATTAGGCATATCTTTGAGACAATGACTAACCATTTGTCATTCCCTGACATCTGTAGGGAAATAACATAATAAAATTATGCTTGGTTATGTAACTCCTGCATGAGAGAACCCTCACTCCAAGTGGGAAAGTACAGGTATAGACAGACACGTACACTGAAATAGAATTTAAACTTCCCATAAGGAGTACTACACATTTAGTATTATCTTTATTTCATAAAGATAGAAGGACCTAAACAAAATAATCATAATGTAAAATAATATAGGCATATTATATCCAAATTTAGGGAATTATTAATATGCTAAACCAAAGAATTATTAGGGTGCTGAATATAATAGTGCAAAAGAAATTGTACACTATATTAAATCAAATAGTTCAGGAATTATAAAATATTAGTATCTGTGTTCACAATTACAAGTAGAAAAATCAGGTTTTTTAGTAAGTAAAGTAAAGTAAAGTGATCCCACAACAGACCCGGAGGCCCTTGGGGTAGTAGGAGGTTAGGGCTCCCACTTTTTCTAGACAATCGGCACTTTATGTCAGCCGGGTTGTCAGCCCTGCGTGACGGCCGCCTTTACCCCCAGAACAAGCGTCTGGTACTCATTTCCGTTAGAGGCTGAGTCGACCCCAGGGCCATAGTGCCGCCAGAGGGTTTGGGTCAGTTTAAAAATCCTGACCCCAACGGGACTTGAACCCTCGACCCTCCGGCTTGTAGCTCAGTGCCTTAACCATTACGCTACGGCGTGTTTTTAGTATAAGACAGATTTTAGAAGAGAAATGGGAATATAATGGTACTGTACATCAACTATATGTAGACTTCAAAAAAGCATATGATTCAATTAAGAGGGTGAAGTTATATAGTATGCTGCTGGAGTTCGGAATTCCTTAAAAGTTAGTTAGACTTATACGAATGTGTCTAAATGGCTCAAAGAGTAGGGTGCGTGTAGGCAAACAGTTTTCACTTTTGAAATCCAGAATGGGTTGAAGCAAGGAGATGCACTATCTCCTCTACTATTTAATTTTGTACTAGAGCATGTCATTAAATCTTTAGAGAATGAGGAAGGCTTACAACTGAATGGTATTAATAAGCTGTTAGTTTATGCTGATGATGTAGTACTACTGGCCGATAGCAAGGAGATACTAAAGGCCAACACGCACACACTATTGAATAACACTAAGAAATTGGGACTCAAAGTAAATATCAGTAAAACTAAATATATAGTCACACGTAGAAATTCAGTATATAATGGAGATGGATAGCTAGTGACAAATGAGGGAAATTTTGAGGAAGTGTCTGAATTCAAATACCTAGGAACAATAATCACAAATAGGAATGAGATGCACAAAGAAATTAAACATAGGCTCAATTCTGGAAATGCATGCTATTATGCATTGCAGAGACTATTGATCTCCCAACTCCTTTCAAAAAACGTTAAGCTGAAAATATATAAAACTATTATTCTACCAGTTATATTATATATGTGCGAAACATGGACTCTTACTTTAAGGGAGGAAAGGAGATTACGAGTATTTGAGAATAAAGTTCTTAGGAAAATTTTTGGACCAAAGAGAGATGAACAGACAGGTGAATGGAGAAGACTACATAACAATGAACTACATGGTCTTTATAGGAAGCCAGATATAATAAGAACAGTTAAGTCTCGTAGACTGCGATGGGCAGGACATGTTGCACGTATGGGGAATGAAAGACGTGCATGGAAGCTTCTTGTAGGAAAGCCAGAGGGAAAACGCCCAGTTGGTAGACCAAGAATGAGGTGGGAGAACAACATTAACTATGATTTGAGGGAAGTAGATTATACAGGGAATGATTGGAAAGCATTGGCTCAGGATAGGGATGTATGGAGAGCTAATGTCCTTTGCGGCCATGAACCTATGGGTTCAATAGTGCCAGTGAGTAAGTAAGTAAGTAAAAATCAGGTAGTCTAGAATGATGCGAGCCTACATAATGGTAAATGTGAGATATTTTTATCCAAGGTTGGAACAGAAGCTATTGATGCCATGTATTAGTAATGCATGGATAAATGCCATGTATGTAACTGAGTATTATTAATGCTCGGATGGATGGCAGGTATGTCTTGACATCATGAAAATTGGATGAATGCTAGTTATTTTGTGACATCATGAGAACCTGAGACAGTGAGTAAGGGAGGTATGCTTTGCTCGCATATAGATTTAAGTAGCCAATCAAAAGAACTCATCGATGAAATTTAAATAGTGTGCAAGATGACAGATGAAAATTCCATCCCCCACTATTGTGTTTTTCAAGTACTCAGAAAAATATAAAATCACAAGAGACACGTGATATGATCTCACAAAATCAGTATATTTTGACAGATCTAGTCTCTCTTGGATGTGAACATGGTTCTTCTGCCTAAAACTAAATATGTAGTGATAAATCAATGGTAAAGGGAAACATTTTTGCCTGAACCGGGAATCGAACCCCGAAACTTTAGCTTTCCGTGCTAATGCTCAGACCACCGAGCTAATCCAGGCTTCATTCCCATCCAAGCAGAAATACTTCCTTTACCTTACTCTACTGGTCCCACATTCAACTGCAATGTATCATCATTCACAAATACACAATGAATGGCTTCTACCTGAAGAAGACATGAAGGCACTCCACACAGCTATAGCATTTTTTATTAAATTAATATTGAGAAGCTAAAGTAAAGTAAAAGAAGGATTTCTGCTTGGATGGGAATGAAGCCTGGATTAGCTCAGTGGTCTGAGCATTAGCACAGAAAGCTAAAGGTTCGGGGTTCGATTCCCGGTTCAGGCAAACATTTTTCTCTTTACCATTGATTTACAATAATTTAATTGTGTTCATTGATTTACTTATTTATAACATAGTAATAGCTTTAGCTTCTCAATATTAATTTAATACATATAAACGATCTATAAGATGGCAGACGTAACCAAGCAACGGCTGGAAGGTGCTCTTAAAAGTGTAGAAGATATAGCGGACACAGGAGGATAAATGAAGAAGGAAGCAAAAGATCAAAAACAAAAAGCGGTAAGCACAATCCGTGAATGTTTTGAAACTGTGAAATGCATGCTAGAAGATAAGAATAATGATAAAGAAATGCATGTAATCGAGGTTAGAAATGGAACAAAGGATGCCCATGTGGTAGACGACAGTCTATCTGTGGGACAACTAGCGACATCTCTCGTCTATGCATCCGAACCAACAAGAAGCAATCTCCATCTGCAGGCAGCGATCGAAACCAACGAGTGAGAGAGCAGCGCAACCGGAGAGGGGACGCCATCTAGCAGCAACAACTGTAACTACAAGGTATCGAGTGATCAGTCATAATCTAATATGACAAGTCCAGCGGCATATGACATGGCCTGCCAGAACGATCCCGACAGTTTTGGAAAGAACCTGGAAAAGAAAATAACAGAGAAAATAAACCACAAACTACAGGAAATAATGGTAAACTTGAATGTGAGCGTCAAACACTTAATTCAAAATTAAATAAAACCGCAAAACAGCATAACGAAATTAAAAACGCAACACAAGAAACAGGAGAAGAAGAACACTCCCACCCCTCCATAGAACGAAACGAAGTCCCGATATCATTCAACAGAGAAGAGGCTCCATGGACAGAGGTTGTAAGAAGAAGGTGTGTACCTAAGACGCAAACTATCCAGACACCAACGATCATCGGCACCAATACAGCCCTAGAAACATATACAACAGCAGCTGGAGAGGAACTACAAGCGGCATGCCGTAGGGCTTGGCTGTATATCGGATGCCTTCACCAAAACACGACCCGTGAGAAGGTAGAAAAACACCTGAGAAGACTGGAGGTCACAGAAATCCTGGAATGCGAAGAAATCCAATCGAGAAGTTCTTTGAAAGCATTCAATGTAGAAATACCACTCAAGGACCTACAGAAAATCACCAGCCCAGAATCATGGCCGGAGGGGGTAGTAGTCAGACGTTATCGTCTTTTTTGCCCACAAAGGCAGGGGGCAACACTACCACAGTAATGGTACCAAAAGTGACGTCATGAAAATAATGTTGTGGAATGTAGAAGGGTTGAAATTTGTAATGGACATGATCCCCCTATGAACACTCCAAGATAATGACATTTTATTCTTCACAGAAACACTCAGCACAGAAGACATAATCATAACTAGTTTCTACGGAATCCATTCTCCAGCTAAAAAAGGAAGAAAGAGGACGTCCTGCAGGGGGTCTAAGCTGCTACATAAAACCCCACCTGCAACCCCTCAGAGTAACCGATTGTACAGACAGCACTCTTACGATAGTCACTAGAAGAGCGAACATCGTTGGCGCATACTTCACTCCTAACACCGAACCCGAGGTCATCATCGATGAATTAGGAAGGGCACTAGAAAACACAGAAGATAGCAAACCTACTTTCCTGGTAGGCGATCTTAAACTGTAGAATAGACAAATGGGACACAAAAACACAAGCGGTTATCGACTTTCTTTTGGACTATGGGCTAATCCAGTTAAACCAGGAAAAGGATTACACATAAGTGGCACCGAACGGGAGGAGCACAATCGACCTGGTCTTCACGAATGATCGAGGTGACGCTGAGTTGAATGTGGAAAATGTCACAATTAGGAAACACCTCCCTGTTATAACAAAATTCCATGCCAGTGCAGGAACACAAGAACCACTAGGCACATATTTCAAACCGTCAATTTCAAGATGCATAGACGAAGAAAGATGGGAAACAAACAAAGCAGAGCTACCAAAAATAGTGGACATGATGAGGCAGGGGAACTTAGACGAGGCAACTGCTGCTCTGAATGACATAATCACACACTCCACCAGAGAACTGCCCAGATCGAAACACACCGCGAAGCCATGGTTCGACAAAGATTGTTACGTTGAGGCAGAGGACACTACAACTCCTCCATGCAGCTAGGGAACACGGAGGTGATGCACTGACAGAGTACGCCGTAGAGCGTGGGAAATACAAATGCCTACTGAAGGAAAAGAAATTAACATACGACCTCCTCGTAGAACAGGAACTAATTGCTGAGGCGGAAATGAAACCTTACAAAATCCTAAGGTCCTCGAAGAAGAACAGATCGAGCCCTCTCGTAAACATGGAGCGATGGGAATTGCACTTCAGTAACCTCCTGGGAGAAAGGAACAAAATGTCCAACTTCTTCTCACTACATGCGGAACGCAATCAAACCTCGACCCCCATCACAACAGAAGAAGTCACTCAACTAATCATGAACGGAAAGAACAACAAAGTGGCCAGCCCAGATGGAATATATGCTGAACACCTGAAAGACACAGTTCGAGACCTGGCGGAACCGATAGCGTGCCTTTTCAGATAATGTTTCAAGAACAATTCAATCCCAAACAGTGGAGGAGCACACTGATAACTGTGCTTTACAAAGGCAAAGGACGAAAGGATGATCCAAATTCATATATGGGAATGGCCTTGGAAAAGTCATGTTTAAACTTTTCAGTAGACTTCTACTGAGGCGAATTGAACCAAGATTACGTGCTATCATACCAATGAATCAATATGGCTTCACCCCGGGCAGATCAATGCTACACGCTGTACATGAAATTATAAAAGAAATAACGACCTTGGCACAACCCACCACCCCTCTGTATGCAATCTTCATAGATTACGCTAAAGCCTTCGATAGCATCAACAGGAATATACTCATTCAAAAGCTAGAAAGCGTACTAGGTAGGACTAGCAATGAACTACAAATAATCGTGTCTGTGCTAACCGCAAACTCTGTGGCTATACACGACGGCATAACTACGTCGAAAAATATCCAGACAAGAGGGGTACTAAAAGGAGACCTGTTGAGCCCGATACTCTTTAACGTCATGACGGCGGGCATCGGTCAGGTGATAGACACAAGGAATGTCAAACTCCTTATGCACGCAGATGACATGGCTATCCTCTCCAGGAGCCTAGAAGACCTACAAGCAGCCATGGAGAAGATCAGGAAATGGGCACTAGAAAATTCAATGGTAATAAATAGCTCAAAGACCAAAGCTATGAAATTTAGGAGAGGAGGAAGACTATCCAAGAGAGATCACCTCACACGCGACGGGTCAACTCTAGAATTCGTTAGCAGCTTCAAATACCTAGGAATAACATTACAGACCACCGGAACAGTATTCTCAATGCATATACAAGAGCGTGCTACAGCTGCCACAAAAGTCATTTATGACATTCCAAAGTTACGAAACCTATCCCTAACAACTGCAATAGCATTATTCAACATCAAAATTATGCCGGCTGCCACTTATGGAATCCACCTAATATGGGCATATCTCACAGTCAAAAATTTCATGAAACTTGAAAGCATAAAAGCACGCAGATGACATGGCTATCCTCTCCAGGAGCCTAGAAGACCTACAAGCAGCCATGGAGAAGATCAGGAAATGGGCACTAGAAAATTCAATGGTAATAAATAGCTCAAAGACCAAAGCTATGAAATTTAGGAGAGGAGGAAGACTATCCAAGAGAGATCACCTCACATGCGACGGGTCAACTCTAGAATTCGTTAGCAGCTTCAAATACCTAGGAATAACATTACAGACCACCGGAACAGTATTCTCAATGCATATACAAGAGCGTGCTACAGCTGCCACAAAAGTCATTTATGACATTCCAAAGTTACAAAACCTATCCCTAACAACTGCAATAGCATTATTCAACATCAAAATTATGCCGGCTGCCACTTATGGAATCCACCTAATATGGGCATATCTCACAGTCAAAAATTTCATGAAACTTGAAAGCATAAAAGCGAGATTCCTAAAGTGGGCTCTTTCAATTTCAAAATTCACAAGACATAGCTATGCCTACATAATAGCAAAGGAGTCTTACTTCATAGAAGACATCCGAAAACACTTCGATCTATCAGAAACGCAGGCATACAAAACAGCAATTGAGGAGAAACAGAGAAAAGCCAGAGAGATTCTGAACGAAATCATGGAAATGGAAGCGTTAAACACAGACGAATGGAAAGGACCAAATTTTCGACTTCGCCACTTATATACACACTTTGCTGCTCATGGCTTCCATGGGAAAATATGTCATAAACAAAGTTACCATGAACCCGAGGAGGCCTGCATCTGTAAACTCTGTAGCAAACCGTGTCCAAAGTATCACTTAGTGAAGTGCGAAAACAGAACTAAAACAATTCACGAATAGCAAAATGGTAAAACCATGTATATAATATTAGTGTACACATTGTGTTTAATAAAGAAGATAATATTAAATTAATAAATAATGCTATAGCTGTGTGGAGTCCCTTCATGTCTTCTTCAGGTAGAAGCCATTCATTGTGTATTTGTGAATGATGATTCATTGCAATTGAATGTGGGACCAGTAGAGTAACGTAAAGGAAGGATTTCTGCTTGGATGGGAATGAAGCCTGGATTAGCTCAGCGGTCTGAGCATTAGCACGGAAAGCTAAAGGTTCGGGGTTTGATTCCCGGTTCAGGCAAAAATTTTTCTCTTTACCATTGATATACAATAATTTAATTGTGTTCGTTGATTTACTTATTTCTATCATAGTAATAGCTTTAGTTTCTCAGTATTAATTTAATATGTAGTGATAATTTAGTTTCTTTCTTATAATCAGAAAATCACACTGTTCCATAGTAATACATTCTTACATCTGTGACATCAATGAATCAATTTCAATTGTATTGTAACCAAAGTTTTTATATAATAAATATTTTACCACAACCTCAATACAACTGCCAATCACTCTGAAATAAGTGAATCTCGTGCCAAATTACATCAACACTGAGCCTATATTAGTCTAGCACAAATCTTAAAATTCAACCCATTAAACCCATTCTTATTATTCCCATTCAACATTTTTCCAAAATTTCACCCCAACAGACATTTAAACATTGCAACCCACCAATAATGTCCCAAAATAGCATACCATTGAAGAGGTTTATTAAAATCATGTCCCAACACAGACACACATATGCACATACATACACACTCAATAACATAATTTCTAACAGAACAGAAACAACAAATAAGTATGAAAATAAAGGCATCTATAAACTAAAATGCAATACTTGTAAAAAATTCTACATAGGCAAAACAACAAGAAACTTTAACACACGATATTCGGAATATTTCAAAAATTTTATTAATAATGAAGAAAAATCAAGTTTTGCCAAACACATACTAGAAACAGGTCATCAATTTGAAAAAATAGATAACTCTATGCCAATACTACACAGAGAGTATAACAACAACAGGATCAGCATACTTGAAGACGTAGAGATTTTAAAAGAAGCAAGGAATGAAGACCTACTCAACAAGAACATACCCACAGACATAAATCCGTTATACAACCTATACAACACCATCAGTTCCAGTTAAATGCAGAAGATGAAACATTGTTTTCAAAAGGCCTCCATATTGGAATAACTTGAAGTTTAATAATTTAGTTGAGGACTGACTTACCAGGTTAAACAAAGTATAATTAACATCTTAATACACACACACACACACACACACACACATATATATATATATATATATACACACACACATATATATGACATGAAAAGAAAAATTAATGTCCGAACTGGGATTTGAAACTGAGACCTCTTTTATCTACATGTTAGCACAATACTGATTCCGCTATCCCAGCATCCCAGTGCAAACTTTAATATCCCTTCTCCTTATGTAAAATTCTCCATCATAACAGGCAGTGGGATAGGCTCGCAGTGCCATCTCATGGCTTCAATAACAAGAAGGCTTATAATGAGTAAAATATATATATATATATATATATATATATATATATATATATATATATAAGTCCTGCTATGTAGCTGAGTGGTCTAAGGCAACATGCATTGATGCTGAGCTATGGGAAATGCACTGGTTTGGGTACCGTGGGAAAGAAATTTTCTTATTGAATTTCGGAATAACACTAAGAAAT
Organism: Diploptera punctata; assembly: GCA_030220185.1. NCBI lineage: Eukaryota > Metazoa > Arthropoda > Insecta > Blattodea > Blaberidae > Diploptera > Diploptera punctata. The sequence goes on along the minus strand of JASPKZ010007698.1, from coordinate 133,174 downwards.
TGGGACTGGAAGTAGATATAAATAAAACTAAATATATGGCCACACATAGAAATATATTATATAATGGAAATGGACAGCTAATGACAAATGAGGGAAATTTTGAGATGAAGTGGCTGAATTCAAATAACTAGGAACAATAATCACAAATAGGAATGAGATACACAAAGAAATTAAACATAGGCTCAATTCTGAAAATGCATGCTAATATGCATTACAGGGACTCTTGACATCCCAACTCCTTTCAAAAAAACGTTAAACTAAAAGTTCTTAGGAAAATTTTTGGACCAGAGAGAGATGAACAGACAGGTGAATGGAGAAGACTACAAAACAGTGAACTACATGGTCTTTATAGGAAGCAAGATATAGTAAGAACAGTTAAGTCTCGTAGACTGTGATGGGCGGGACATGTGAAACAAATGGGGAATGAAAGACATGCATGAAAACTTCTTGTAGAAAATCCAGAGGGAAAACACCCAGTTGATAGACCAGGAATGAGGAGGGAGAATAACATTAACTGTGATATGAGGGAAGTAGATTATACAGAGAATGATTGGTAAAACATTAGCTCAGGATAGGGATGTATGGAGAGCATATGTCTGCATGGCCATGAACCTATGGGTTCGATAGTGCCAGTGAGTTAGTTATAGGTGTGGTGTCCACCTAGTATCGTGAGCAATTTAGGTAGCTACAACAAGCAGCATCTAAAAAAACTATGTATAGAGGCTGGGGACTCGAAATACTGGCATGTCACTCCTATACTGGCTGGATGATCATCCACCTCTGTAAATGTCACATGTGGAAGTGAGGCTAGCAGCTGGTTGGTAGGCCAAGACTTTCCTAGGAGTGTCATGCCATGGAATTTTAATTAATATGAAGGGCTAAATATTAGTTTTAGTAGTCCATACTTATTGATAACATTGTGGCTGATGATAGTATCATAAAACATAAAAAAGGAAAACTTATGCAGTGTTGAGAAGAAATGAAATTTGTTCAATACATCTGAAAATCTGGCAATATTGCAGACAATCTGACTTGGAGTTTGGATAGAATAGCTGAAATGGCAGCAAAGATGGCAGGAGCGGGAGAAGCCAGTGATTAATGAATGACAATAAATTAGATAGCCCAAGGAAAAATCACTCAATTCCATGATTTTACAAAATCAGGTATAAGATCTAAAGTGCATCAATTCTTCTGCTAGAAGTGGCAATCTTGGACAAGGCACTTCTATAATGATGTTAGCGATAGACACTGGTATTACTGCAACAGAGAGTAGTACCTTGTTCACTGGTAGCTAGTGGAGTGAGTGTAAGGGAAAGTTATATGAACTCCAACAAAAAAGAAATTTGAAAACAAGGGTGAAAGAACATCTTAGAAATGTCAAAAATGGTGAAGTGGAAAAGTCAGCAGTAGCTGCGCATGTTTGGTCTGAAAAACATCTAATTGAATCAAATATAAAAACTAAAGGAACTCATGGTTTCGGAAAAAATTGACATTAAAAAAACAAGAAAGAAAAACTTATGAACTTTGAAATTCCTGCAGATTCTGATTGGATCCAGAGTTTTGTTGGTCCACCAACAGAGGGGAGAAGTAGTAGTTCTTCTGATCGACATAACATCAGTCGACGAGAAATTACTGAAGATGAAGCTGTCCAGGCTTTCAAACCGCGGTCTAATTAGAGGACTGGATATGAGGTGAGGTATGAAACATTTTAATTTAATCATTAACAAACCTCAGTGATTTTTTCCTATAAAAGTTCATTATATGAACTCATTTGAAATATGGTGTAGTCAAATCTTAGCATAAATAAAATTCACCCTTGAGAAATTTTATTATGTCACTCTGTGCTTGCTTATTTCATAAATGTAGGCTATATGTACTAATGTACAAAGCTAGTAAACTAACAAACTCACTGGTACTATCAAACAAGAAGGTTCATAGCTGTGGTGGACATAAGCTCTTTATACATCCCTATCCTGAACTAGGGATATATGGAGAGCTCTCAAACTGGAGCTGCTAGCTATTGTACAAATTCTTCATGATACTGCAATAGTCATTGGTCCCTGTACTGTCCAAAATTCTATTGGAAAACAGTTTCTGCATGAGGATTTGAATCAGCATAGTTAATGTAGAATAAATATTAAAACAGGGAGTTGCCAGTATTAAAGAAAATCCTGTAATTCTTCGAGAGCAAAATACAAGTTCCAGGAAAAATAACAATAAATGTCCTCTCACTGTTGGTATAATCACTAAATCAGTGCAAGTCACTTAATAATCGTCAACCTTGCAAGAATTAGGGAATCTTGCCTGTCCTGTCTCCACAGTGTTAGAAAAAATATCCGGCTCAACATGGTGAAGAATTTTGAGTAATTATATTTCCTCAAGTGATGATACCAATCCCACATTGAGTATTTTAGTGGAGGGCCTGCCACCTCAAAACTTCCGAGACTTTCAGTTGCTCATGTACAAACCTTTTGAGTGGGATTGTTTCTTACATCATTTTCTCCCATTGAGATTTTTGCCTTTGTTATCTGAGCATGGGGCTATCTTTTGTTTTCCCAAGGTGACAAATACTTTCCTTCTGGCCATTTAGACCACCTAAGAAATTACTGGGGGCACACCATAGCATAGTGGTTAAGGCAGTGTGCTACAAACTGGAAGGTCGAGGGTTCAAGTCCTGATGGGGTCAGGATTTTTAAACTGACCCAAACTATCTGGTGGCACCATGTCCCTGGGATCGAATCAGCCTCTAATGGAAATGAGTACCAGACGCTTGTTCTGGGGGTTAAGGCGGCCGTCATGCAGGGCTGACAACCAAGCTGACATCAAGTGCCGATTGTCTAGAAAAAGTGGGAGCCTTAACCTCCTACTACCCCAAGGGTCTCCTATGATCTGTAGTGAGATCACTCACTCTCACTAAGAAATTACTACCAGACGAGGTGGACTGCTAATTCTGGCAAACATTTGACTGCCTGATTGCTGTGTCTTACAGACACCTGGGCAATGAGGTTGCCATATCCCTATGCCAGCCACTTAATCAAATGGTACATAATTGTCAATGCATGATTTCATCTCATAAACCAATAGAATTACTACATAAAAAAATCTCAGAATGAAATTTCTGTTGAATCTTTGGTTTGTGCATGAAGATATGTAATTTTGAAAAATTAAACTATAAACAAGATATAAGCCATGAAGTCATTCCTTCAGCACAATGTTTAGCCACTAAAGTCTATACCTTAAACCTGGCATTCTCTTTCTTAATTATATAATCGCAGACCTTGTGTTTTATTTTTTATAAGGCAAAGTGCCAACAAAATATATATGGGGCCAACACAATTACCTCAGTTGGCATCATGCCAAAAAACTTAAAATAGATTTACACATTGAAATAAAATATTACAGTAATTTTCTAAAGGATAAATTTTCATTTTACTAAGAACCTATTAAAATTATTTAAAAAATCTCCAAATAACTGACACTATTCAAACCACGAGGTTTATGGCTATGCAGACATAATCTCTCAACACATCCCTATCCCAAGCTAATGTTTCTCAATGATTCACTGTATAATTAACCTCTCTCAAATAATGGTTAATATTATTCTTTCACTTCATTCTTGATCTATCTACTGGCCACTTTACTTCTGGCTATCCTATAATATGTTTCCATGCCCACATTTCACACTCTACCCTTTGCAGTCTATGAGACTTAAATGTTATGATTTCCCATAAAGGTCATGTAACTTATGTAGTTTTCTACATTCACTACCCTGTTCATTTCTTTCCTAAGCACTTTATTCCCAAACAAGTGTAATCCTTTTATTCTCATATAGTAAGAGACAATGTATCACACCCATATAGCATAACTAACTAAATCACTGGCACTATCAAAACCATAGGTTCATGGCCGCGTGGATATAAGCTCTCCATACATCCCTACCCTGAGCTAATGTTTTCCAATCATTCCCTGTATAATCAACTTCCCTCAAATCACAGTTAATGTTATTCTCCCACCTCATTCTTGGTCCACCAACTGTGTGTTTTCCCTCTGGTTTTCCTACAAGAAGCTTTCATCCACGTCTTTCATTCCCCATTCATGCCACATGTCCTGCCCATCCCAGTCCATGAGACTTAACTGTTCTCACTATATCTGGCTTCCTATAAAGATCATGTAATTCACTGTTATGCAGTCATCTCCATTCACCGGTCTGTTCATCTCTCTTTGGTCCAAAAATTTTTCTAAGAACTTTATTCTCAAACACTTGTAATCTCCTTTCATCCCTTAAAGTAAGAGTCCATGTTTTGCATCCAATAATATAACTGGTAGAATAATAGTTTTATATATATATTCAGTTTAATGTTTTTTGACATGAGTTGGGAAGTCAAGAGTCTCTGTAATGCATAATAGCATGCATTTCCAGAATTGAGCCAATGTTTAATTTCTTTGTGCATCTCATTCCTGTTTGTGATTATTGTTCCTAGGTATTTGAATTGAACCACTTCCTCAAAATTTCCCTCATTTGTCATTAGCTGTCCATTTCCATTATATAATGTATTTCAATGTGTGACCAAATATTTAGTTTTATTGATATTTACTTCCAGTCCCAATTTCTTAGTGTTACTCAGTAGTGTGTGCGTGTTGGCCTTTAGTGTCTCCTCGCTATCGCCCAATAGTATTATATCAGCATAAACTTAACAGCTTATTAATACCATTGAGTTGTAGGCCTTCTTCTTCCTCTAAAGATTTGATGGCATGCTCCAGTACAAAATTAAATAGTAGAGGGGATAGTGCATCTCCTTGCTTCAACCCATTCTGGATTTCAAAAGTATCCGAAAACTGTTTGTCTACATGCACCCTACTCTTTGTGCTATTTAGACACATTCGTATAAGTCTAACTTTTTAGGAATTCTGAACTCTAGCAGGATACTATATAACTTCTCCCTCTTAATTGAATTGTATGCCTTTTTGAAGTCTACGTATAGTTGATGTACAGTACCATTATATTCCCATTTCTTTTCTAAAATCTGTCTTAAGCTGAAAATCTGATCTGTTGTAGACCTGTGTCTTCTAAATCTACATTGATGATCTCCTAGAATGTCATCAATATAAGGAGTAAGTCTGCTTACTAATATATTTCTTAGATTTTAGTACGATGTTGAAAGTAATGATATGTCCCTATAGTTGATGCAATCAGTTTTATCTCCATTCTCATAAATTGGTACGATAATTGATTCTTTAAGTTCATCTGGCGGTCTTTGACAGTTCCATTGTCCCCATCTCAACATACCCCTTCCACCTCAGACCTTTTAAAATCACGTTTTTCTTTGAACAGCAATACTCTCAAAATAACACATTGTAATGCACAGTCACTCCTGTCCCACTTCTCAGAATTCCAAACTATATTTTCAACACTAAATCTGCATGCCATTTTAATTTCTGAAACATGGCTGAAAAATACCCTTCCTTCTTCTCTTGTAAACATGCAAAATTACACCTTGATTAGGAATGACAGATTCGGGAAAAATGGAGGCGGCATGGCGATGTATATACGTTCCGATCTACAACCGAAAATTGTATCCCATTCGCCTAGTGAATACTTGTCACGACCCGAATACCTATTTATAGAAATTAGAGCGAAAATGCAGAAATGTTTATTAGGAGTAGTTTATAAGTCCCCAAATATCGGTCACCTGCATGACATTGAAACAGTTCTCCAAAATCTGATACCATCTTATGAACATGTAATTGTACTAGGAGACTTCAACACTAACCTATTAGCCACAAATTCTTACAACACTATACAATTACAGACAATGTTCCAGTCTTGCAATATGACAATACTGCCTTCAGAACCAACCCATCATACTAGGTATTCTGACACACTACTAGACTTAATTATAACAAATAATCCTCAAAAAGTTATAACTAGTGGACAGATTGAAGCTCCAGGCATCTCTGCACATGACTTAATATACATTGAATATTCACTCCTTTGCTCTAAACATAGACCTAGACTTGTAACATACAGAGACTTCAAACATATAAATTATGCACAATTAATTGATGACGCTGCAAAACTACCTTGGAACAACATATGGACACTTAGGACTGTAGACGAGAAAGTTGAAAATTTTAATGACATTATTTTGCAATTGTATGACAAACACGCACCTATCAAGACTAGACCACCTGCACCCTGGATGTCTGATAATATCCACTTGCTTATGACTGAGAGAGACGTAGCATTCAGAAAATACAGGAGGAACAAAGAACTGACAGACTTACAGACATACAAACATCTGAGGAATAAAGTCAACCAGACTGTCAGGAATGCAAAACTAAGATATGCCCATACTATTATTACACAATCTATGTCCAACTCAGCTGACATGTGGAAAAATTTAAAATCTATAGGCCTCTGTCAAAATAAACTACAGTAGAAACAGCTGACCTACCACTAGATGAGTTGAATGACCATTTTACCTGCCTCCTTACTGAAAACAACTCACAACACAAACAACAGACAATAGATGAACTAATGTCATATTCCCAACCTACCCGAGACAAATTCTTTTTTTCTTATATCTCACATGATGACGCCAAAAGAGCAGTATTACGTATTAAATCTAAAGCACAAGGAATAGACAATATAACAATAACTCTCCTGCAAAAAATAATAGACATTATTCTCCCAACAATAACCGACATTTTTAATGCCTCTATAATGACCGGGACTTATCCCTGACTCTGGAAAATGGCTCTAGTTCGTCCTACACCGAAATCAAACACTCCCACAACACTCGATGATTATAGACCAATTAGTATTCTTCCCTGTTTATCTAAAGCAATGGAACACATAATACACTCACAGTTAACAGACTACCTCACCACACACGACTTACTTGATGAACATCAGTCTGGTTTTAAAACAGGACATCACACACACAAGTACTGCACTACTTGACATTGTAGAGGACATAAGAGACTCAATGGACAGAAGCAAACTCACCGCAATAGTCCTACTCGACGACAGCAAAGCCTTTGACACAGTAGATATAGACTTAATGCTAGCGAGACTAAAGACACTACATCTGTCGGAAAACTGCCTTGATTGGTTTGCATCTTACCTCACTAATCGTCAGCAATCAGTTTCTGTTAATAATCGCATTTCTTCCTGGCGCTTGGTGAGGAAAGGGGTACCTCAAGGCGGCGTCCTCCCTCCTCTTCTCTCTCTCTTCTCGATTTATATTAATGACGTGACCAAGAAACTACAAAACTGCAAGCATCATCTTTATGCCGACGACCTACAGATTTACACACACTTTAGGCCTGACGAAATTAATGAATATATTGACAAAGTAAACACTGACCTCAGGCATATATCTTTATGGTAGACAATATGGGCTGAAACTAAATGTAAACAAAACGCAAGCAATAATTATCGGACATCCAAGGCTATTACACCTCATAAACAATGGCAATATGCCGGCTGTCATATTAGATAATGAACAAATTCCTTATACCGACGTTGTTAAAAACTTGGGATTTTACTTAGATTCTAATTTAAATTGGCATGTGCAAGTAAAACAAACATCTAAAAGGATCTTCTCCATAATGCATTCCCTAAAGCGACTTAAACATTTTCTTCCTACAACTCTTAAAAGAATTTTAATCCAAACTTTAGTGATGCCGCTTTTTGACTACTGTGACGTTCTACTAACTGACATAAGTGACGGATTGTCGGACAAACTGCAGCGTGTCCATAATATGTGTATCAGATTCATATGTAATGTTCGAAAATACGATCACATTTCTCCATTATTCCACGAATTGTCATGGCTACATCTAAAAGAGAGAAGAAAATCGCACTGTCTAATTCTCCTATTTAAGATCCTACATACCTCGATTCCCAATTATTTATCATCCCGTTTCCAGTATCTATCCTCAAACCATAACTTGAACACAAGATCACAACATAGTCTCTTACTTAATATACCGCAACATAGGACATCACATCACTCCATGTCATATACCATCTCCACTTCTCGCAACTGGAATTCCCTACCACAAGAAATAAGGGGCTGCCGGACATTGGCATCTTTTAAAAGAAATCTAAATTTATATTTGCTCTAAACTCGACTTCATTATTATCCAGTGTAAGATATATATATTAATTGGTGTTTCCCGTATAATGTATCATATTTATATTATTATTATTATTATTATCGTATCATTATTGTTATTACCCTATAAAATGTTGTTTGTACATGACATTTACATTGCTACATTTATTGTATCTTTAACTGTTTATAATTAGTATAGTGTATATCTATATTTGTCGAATATTTATTTGTATTTGTGCTGGTTGAGTGGAAGAGAGGGCCTTATGGCCTTAACTCTGCCAGAATAAATAAAGTATTATTATTATTATTATTATTATTAAGAGCTTCTTTATCCCAAATCATATTAAGTAACTGGAGTATCCTGTCCATCAATTTTTCTCCCCCTGATTTTATCAGTTCTGCTGGGATCTCATCTAAACCTGATGCTTTATACAGCTTCAATTTTTCTATCCCCATTTCAACCTCTAATGCACTTGGTTCTGCAATTAGCATTTATATAGCGTAACTGGATGAATAAATTTAATATATTTTTAGTTTAAATTTTTTGAGAGGTATTTGAGATGACAAGAGTAAGTGCATAGTAGCACACATTTAAAGAGTTGAGCCTATATTTAATTTCCTTTTCTGCACCATATTCCTGTTTGTAATTATTATTCTAGGTAAGAATCAAATGAATCATGAATTCTTCTTACCTCATACATCAGTGTTTTTTAATACAGAACTGCAGAATTGGGAAATACATCATTCAGCTGTTTTCACGAGTCAATTTTTTATTATGCCGAACACTTTTAAAACTGCCATCTGGTGTACTTTTGAAGAAGTAAATTTCTAAACTGCCATCTGGTGAACTTTTGAAGGACTTTGTAATCAAACTTGGTTCTTACAAAGTTCTTCAAAAGTACACCAGATGGCAGTTTAGAAAATTACTGGCATAATAAAAAATTGACAGTTGTGAAAACAGCTGAAGTGGGAATGATGTATCTCCCGATACTGCAGTTCTGTGTTAAAAAACATAGATGTATGACATAAGAAGAATTCACGATTCATTTGGTTCTTATTAAGATAACCTCATAATGTAAAAACTCTCAAATTTATTATATTAATTATTCTAGATATTTGAATTCTGCCAACTTTTTTTCAAAATTTCCCTCATTTCTTGTTAGCTGTCCTTTCCCATTTAATAATGCAATTCTACATGTAACCATATACTTAGTTTTACTGATATTTACTTCCAGTCACAGTTTTAAAATGACTACTAGAAATAATTTAAGAAAAAATTAACATTTCATTCAATGACACACTTAAATACATCTAAGATCATTACATTCATAATTCATAAGTCCTGGTGGACTAATGGTTACCTCCTGTTCTGAGGTCCACGAGTACAAATCTGGCCAGAATCAAAGATTTTTTAAGGGTATAGAAATCCTAAGTATGGCTTCCTTCAGTGGAAGTAAAGCCACGGGTTGCGTGTTATAGATTTATAGCATGAAAAAACTTCAAAACTGAAATTAGAGGCTTCTGATCAAAATTTTTATTTAATAATATGCCATATTAAAATGACAGATGTCTATCGGTACTTGAATATTTTTATTTTATTTTAACATCCATTAGATCATCATAGATGCTTTAGGATATGTCCAGATTACAATCTATACATAAACAACAATATAAAATATAACACATACCTACATAAATATATAATGAAACTAATTTACATTGCAATTAAAATACACCATAATACCAAGGGGCAGCACTTTCACAAGAAAAGATGGAGATGCAATTCCAATCAAATATTACTTACAATTTTAAATTTAGGTATTCACCCATACTTAATGGTATGTAAGGCAATAAAATATTGTTTACAGCAAGCTTAAATTTCTGCCCCTAAGAAGTTTAACATTGGAAGGGAGATGATTTATAGATAACTACCTCTATGTGATATACTGTTAATACTTCTGGTGAGCCTGTGACAATTTAGGTGTACATTATTAGTTATTCTAGTGTTATGTTCATGTAAATCTAAATTTATTTTGAAGTTTTTTCAATTTTTATGAATAAAGCAAACTGATTCTAAAATGTAAATACAAGGAACCGGTAATATTTTTAGTTCTTTGAAGAGCTTCTTACTTTCTGTTCGGATTGGTGCTTTCTTCATGATTTTAATAATTATTTTTTGTAATTTGAGTATTTGAGTAGATTTTGGCGATGTCACTACTAAAATATAATATCCTACTTATAAGAAATATGCTTACAAAAATGAAGGTTGACTGAGTTTCTATCTAATTTAATCTAACTTGAATTAAACATGTTGGTAGTTAGCTCTAGCAGAACCATGGATAAAGGTGGTTGGCAGTTGGTTCTAGTGCAAACATGATTAACATATTTTGTTACTATACTAGCTGCAGCGAAAGAAAATTGAGGAAGTAAACAAAACCTACATTATTTTGATTGCATCACATACTCCCTTTCTGCCTACGGTGTTTAACACGCAGAAAATAGTCCTTGATTAAATGTCAGGAAAAACTTTCCATTAACTTGTATATGTATGTACACCCTTAGACAAAAAAAACTGAGTCATCTCTTGATTCTGTCAACCAATCGGGGAACTTCGTGAGCACTCGCAGAAGCCTTATTCACATTAACACGTTTTCAGTAATTGTACTGTGTTGTTTGCTAGTTAACGCAGTGCACACTCAAGTAACATAAAAGAGAGAGCTTGCCTTTGTGTGTTTCCGTGGTCGAGAGGTTTAACACACAACATCTGCATTCGTAACCTCATGGGTTCGATTCCCGTTCTACTTTTTTTTTTACTGAATGTTAGGATAGCATTTCACCTGTAATATAGTTTCATATTTAATTTTATATTTGAGTTTTATGGCTTTAATGCACACACAAAACACATAAATGAAAACCTTCTAATAATTAAATGAAGAAAGAAAATATCTTCTAAAATGAAAACTTTAACAAAATTAATATCGGGTGTATGAACACTCAGCATCTATTACCGCCCTCAATCTGCGGGGCATTGATGCAATCAAATTTCTACAGTCGCGTGAACTTTCGGCTAGAGCATCCCAGACATTCTGAATTTGTGCCCATAAGCCATCTTTCGTCTTTCGTGCATCTGCAGGACAATTAGAGTTCATTATAAACAAACTTGTTAGAGGATGTTGCTTTTGCGCAGAACGTGTGCGCATCAGTCTATTAAAATCAATACATTGACATCACCTAGAACAAACCCTGAATGTGGTAAAATAATTGTTACAATAACGACATTAACATTGATTTAGTTCAATTGTCAAAATAAAATGTATTTAATTCATGAAACATTTTAATACAAATATCACGAAAAAAAACTACATAATTGAGGACGCGAACCTGCGACCTTCATTAACAGAAACAGTGACTGCATGCTTTACCGCTGACCTAACAGGGCACGTAGGAGTATCTTCACTCAGTTCATGCCACATAACGCAGTAGCTCAGGGCCTGCACAATTATGACTAATTTATTAGTGTGAACCCAGCGCTGTGTCGAGTAGGACTTAGGAGAAATATGCATTCAAGAGATGACTCATTTTTTTTGTCTAAGGATGTAAATATCCCATACGTTCCACACAGGAACACTAGTGCTCCTTGGTGGGAGTATCTTAACCAAGCTAATTTAGTTATTCTATTTACCTACAGACGTCAATGAGTAACATGTGGTTAGCACATCGCCTCAATGAGACATCTAGTATGCAACTAAGGTATTACTTGGATGGATGAAGGTTGGTTAAATCTTGCAGAGTGTCATTTTTATTCAAGCTTGCAGTTCTTTTAAGAGCCTGAAAATATTCAGACTTGGGACCAATGGCATAAAGTCCCTCCTAGAGGACTTGTCCCTTGGACTTTTCCATCTTAAAAATCCATGGACCTCAACAGGTTTGAAGCCATGACCCTCGGGACTCGAGGCAATGAACATAACCACTAGATAACCAGGGCTGACTCATTCAATGAATTATTGAATAGCAGTGCGCATGCACAAACATTTATGGAATTGTCACCAGATGGAACCACAAATCAGTTAGGACCAATCTTCACCATAAATTCCCAAATATGTTTATACAAATGGATGTATACCAACTTCCCCCCTCATAACCTAACTAAATTAATTACATGTATAATTTTAATAAATTATGAACTAAACTGGCATATACTAACTTGTCCCACCCGAACCTAACAAAATGAAATGAGTGGGCATCTATTTCTTAAAATATGTTTTGAAATGAATTGTGAATGTTGATCATACTCCGATTGAGGGTCTTTCCACTTTTCAGCAGTTGCCCTTTTACCAGCCGGCTGCTGGCCCTTCACATCCACATGTGTCAATCACAGAGGTAGATGATCAACAGCCAGTGTAGGGGTGACATGTGGTTAGCATGTCAAGTCCCCCAGCCGTTATAGCTGGTTCCTCAACCTGGAGCCGCTACTTATTGTAGCTACCTAATTGCCTCACGATGCTGGGTGGGCACTGGTCCCATACTGGCCGAAATACCATGAGAAAATTTCTTCCCCCATGGAGACTCGAACCAGCGCAAGTCCTGTAGCTCTGCGCCAAGGCTTCCTACCTTAACCGCTCAGCTACGGCGCGGGACTTTGATCATACTAATTTTACATATATATCCTGCCATCTGCCAGAAGATTCATTAAGTGTTCGCACATGTGCAATATGTATCTGTAGATCTTGAGAGATAAATACCACAATTTGCATATGAAGATAAATGTTTAATAACTGCAAACATTTTTAAGAATCATTGCAAAATGTTTAAAATGCTACAAAATGTTAGTAAAATGAAAAAGGTACACAGTGCAACAGTGTCATAAGAATGTTGTATGGAAAAGCATAGAGTAAATTATTCGAAAGTTGAGCCAAACATTGAAATACAACTGCAGTAACATGTTCAGGATAATGTAAAATGTATAGCATTAATGGCAAATGTTGTATTAATTTATCAATTTAAAATGACCACAGTTTATATTAATAGCTAATGCAATTATTGTTAATTCGACTTGCCCAGAGCAGAAAGGGGTTCTCCAGTTTCAAGGGAGCAAGCTAGTGGATCTGTTGTTCTGAAACGTAAGAGAAACCTCTGAGAAGTGGAGAGAAGAATATATGAAATTTGCTTTCTAAATAATAATAATAATAATAATAATAATAATAATAATAATAATAATAATAATAATTATTATTATTATTATTATTATTATTATTATTCCATGGCACAACAGACATAGAAGGCCCTTAGCCTACCAGCTGGCTGTTGGCCTCACATCCACATGTGTCAATCACAGAGGTAGATGATCATCTAGCCATTGTAGGGGTGACATGTGGTCAGCATGTCGAGTCCCCCAGCTGTTATAGCTAGTTTTCTCAACCTGGAACTGCTACTTATTGTAGCTACCCAAATGCCTCATGTTGCTGGGTGGGCACTGGTCCCATACTGACCAAAATACCATGAGAAAATTTCTCCCCCATGGAGACTCGAACCAGCGCAAGTCCCATAGCTCTGCGCCAAGGCTTCCAGCCTTAACCACTCGGCTATGGCACTCTCTAAATAATAATAATAATAATAATAATAATTAATAGTAATAATAATAATAGGCTCAACAGTACATTACCTTAATTTTCCATAGTATAATCTTGTAATACTGTTGTTGCTCTATGTATTGTCTGTCCAATGGATCTATGCCCCCATAAGAAATGCGGACTAAAGCATACTTCTTTTTCTTCCTCGGCAAATCATTTCCCTCCCAACATTTCTATCTCTCTTCCACTTGCACTTCAGTGTTGTCAACTTGACTCCAACCTTGCATTGTTCAATATTCAAGAGCCATGACACTGGGGGAAGTTTCGCAACATCCCTACTCAATGGCTGTTGTTTGACATAGTGGGAGGGGAGTGCAGTGAAATGATGTGAGAATTGACGTGTACTTTTCTAAGAACGATGCCAGCACGCTACAGGGGCACAGATCCGTTGGTCCGAGTATACTTCTTCTGTCTTTACTAACATTTTGAAATGTTTTAAACATTTTTCAACAATGCTTATATCATTATTTTACAATTTTTAGGTATTTATTTATTTATGAGAAACTCGATAACATTATGACATTTTTAGACAATATTTTGAAACTCACTAACTATTTTTCCCACCTCTTCCAATGTTACCAACATCAACAACTCAATTACACATATTTTTGTTAGGTAGTACTATTTTTGTTAGGTTAGTATTAGTGTAAAGGTAAAGTGATCCCACTACAGGCCTTAGGAGGTCATTGGGGTAGTAGGAGGCTCACACTTTTTTCAGACAATCGGCACTTAATGTCAGTGGGGTTGTCAGCCCTGCATGATGGCCACCTTTACCCCCAGAACAAGTGTCTGGTACCCGTTAGAGGCTGAGTCGACTCCAGGGCCACAGTGCCTCCAGAAGGTTTGGGTCAGTTTAAAAATCCTGACTCAACCGGGACTCAAACCCTCAACTTTCTGGCTTGTAGCATAGTAACTTAACCACTACACTACGACGTGCCCCGTTACGAGGGTGAATCAAATATAAACCGGAATTATTGTTTACAATTTTATTGAATTAACAAAAAAATACAAAACCACCACCTCATTTTTCTACATAGTCTCCTGCATTTCCAACACACTTTTGCCATCGAGTTGGCAACTTTTTGATGCCATCCTTGAAGAATGAGGGATGACGTTTAGTCAGCCAGTTGTGCACGAACTCCTCTACCACTGCATTGTCACCGAACCGCCTTCCTCCCAAGTCTTCTTTCAGTGGCCCAAACAAATTGTAGTCACAGGGTGACAAATCTGGACTGTAAGGAGGATGTTACAAAGATGTCCAATGCATTTTGTTTTTCTTGTGTCAACCGAGCAGTGAGTGGCCTTGCATTGTCATGCAGCACAATCACATTTCAGATCGGTTTCCAGCGGCGCTTGTTGCGATATGCTGCTTTTGTCTCGTCCAAAAGCTGGCAGTAGTACTCTGCATTCACTGTTCATCGTTCATGAAGGAAATCTACTAACAAAACTCCTTCAGAGTCCCAAAAATCAGTCGCAAGGACCTTTCCAGCAGAAAGGCATGTTTTGGCCTTAACTGGTCCAGCCGCACCTCGCTCTCGCCACTCCATGCTGGAACATTTTGACTCTGGGGTGTAATGATGAACCCAATTTTCATCAGAGTTCACAATGCAATTTAGAAAATCATCTCCTTCCTCCTCGTAGCGACTCAGATGCCTCTGAGACACTTCCTGGCACAATTTTTTTGTTCCTGGCTGAGGAGCCGAGGAACCCACCTGGCAGACAATTTTCGGAATTTGAGTTCATCACTGATGATGGCTTGGAACACTTCCGAAGCTTATTCCAACGTGTGAAGCAATTTCAGAAATTGTTACGCGCCGATCCTCCTCAATAAGGTACAGCACGAATGTTGTCTGCAGTGATGCTTGTTCATTGCCGTCTTTGGTGGGGCTCATCTACCACTGAATCCCGGCCCGCTAAAATTTTTTTGCGCCAATCATACACCTGCATCTTCGAAAGGGTTGCTTCCCCGAACTGCGCATGGAGCCTTCTCAAAATTTCAGAAGATTTAGTGCCTTCTTTCACCAAAAACTTAATAATAATGTGTTGTGCAACAGATGTGTGTACCTCTTGCTCGTTCATGGCGTACTGAAGCAAACGGCTGCTCTTCGGAGTGCGACACATCAAGATCCCTACTCCAGACACCCCCACAAACTACCCCTCCAAACTGCAACCTTTGCAGTTCGCTATCAGAGCCTCCAGATACAAATTCCGGTTTATATTTCATCCACCCTTGTAGTTAGTGTAATAATATGCATATAATGAATGCTAATGGCTTCGTTGCCAAGGCCCAGCATTTGAAAACATATGCATATAAGTTACTTTGTTAGGTTAGAAAGGGAGAAGATAATGTACATCCATTTCTGGTAAATGTTTGGGAATTTATTTCAAAGGTTAGTCATACCGCACGTCTAGCGAAAGCTATATAAACTTTCTGTAGGACTTCAAAGATATGTGGTTCCACCTAGCGACAGCTCTATAAACTCATGCAAATGTTGGTCATTCTGATTTCACAGATATCTCCACCATCTAGCAGAAGTTTCTTCAAGCATTCATGCATGCGCACAATGATTCTGCAGAACTCCGAAGAAATAATTGCATACGTAAATAAGTATTCAATAATTGTAAAAAAAATTTAAGTATCATTGCAAAACAATTAAAATTGTATGAAATGTTAGTAAAGACAGAAGTAGTACATAGAACAGTATTACAATAATGTAGTATGGAAAATCAAGCTGAAATTAATCTAGAGTTGAGCCCAAATATTATCCGATATGTATAGATAACTATCAATATAGTTAGTATCTAGTGGACCATGGCAAGATTCATAGACTGGCATCTTGCAAAGAATAGCTAGAACTTATCAACATGGGAAATGATTTTATGCGGAGTTGGGGCCACAGTGTAATAATAATCTCGTTAAAAGTTAATGGCTCAAGTCTAGTATTTGTCACTCACAATTTTCCAAACATTATTCTTATGCCACTGTTGCACTACACACTTTTACCATTTGTAATAACATTTCGTACTATTTAAACAGTTTGCAACGAGTCTTTAAACATTTCTTACGATTTTTAAATATTTATATAATTACGAAAATATTGTGAAGAAAGTTGTACAGAAACCCAGTGAGAATGCGCAAGTTGCGCAAATGCTTCACGTAACTTCCGCTAGATAGCAGTGAAATCACTGTCAACAACATTCGCAATTAATTTCAAACCATATATAAAGAAATTGACTTTATTTTGTTAGATTTTGATGGGAGAAGTTAGTGAACACAAGATTAGTTCATTAAATAATATGCACATAATTCATTTTGTTAGGTTAGGAAAAGGGAATTTGGTGTACGTCCATTTATTATAAACATTTGCAAAAGTTGGTATTATTGCCTCACTATGATGGTTGACCATTTATACCGGGCTTCCAATATAAACCCGGACCGGCCTCACGGGGTTTCACCCATCAGGCAGTGCTCTCTCCTCGTCCGCATTTCACTCTGCCAGCCGCACGTCCTTGAACTTGTCAGTTTACTATCGTTCGACAAGATGAGACGTCAGCTGACATTAGAGCAGCGCATTTATGTGTGTAAATGTTATTATAAATACGAATCAGCTCGTCGCGTTCGCGAGGAATTTATTCGGAAATTCCCTGGACAATTACCTCCTTCCAGATCGACAATCCACGATCTTGTGACTAAATTTGAGACCACTGGTTCAGTACAAAATAAGAATCACACACGAAGGCGTACGGTTCTCACCGAAGAAAAATTAGACAAATTGGCGAAAATTTGGAACGTTCACCACAAAAATCATTACCGAAATTAGCACAAGAAGTTGGGATTTCAGTATCTTCTGCACATACAGCAACAAAATTGTTAAAACTCAAACCTTACAGGTGTACACGTGTTCATTGTCTAAACCAAGGTGATCCCATAGCACGTGTGCGTTATTGTGAGTGGTTTATTCATCAGTGACTGAAGGGTTAATCGACCCTCAGCTTTTGTTCCTTACAGACCAATCATGGTTCCACCTAAATGGTCTTGTGAACACTCACAATACTCGCTATTGGTGTTCTAAAAATCCAAATCGAATACAGGAAACGCGTCTTCATGATCAGAAAATTGGAGTTTGGTGTGCGATTAGCACAAAGCGCATAATCGGTCCGATTTTCTACGAGAAGACTGTAACTCCAAAGAGGTATCGAAATGACATTTTGACCCCATTTTTTCTTGAACTGACTGAAGAAGAGGAAATCATATGGGTGGTTTCAACAAGATTCTGCTACTGCTCATACAGCAGAGGAGTCCATGAATAAAATTAGGGAAGTGTTTGAAGATAGAGTGATTAGTGCTGGTGTATGGCCCCCTCGCTCCCCAGATCTAACAGTGTGTGATTTTTATTTGTGGGGTAGCCTGAAAGACAAAGTGTACAAAACAAATCCGCACACATTGGAAGAACAACATAAGAAATGAAATCAGAAACTTGACTGTGCCCGAACTACAGCGTGTCAATCTAAATGTGTTTACTCGGTATAATGCCTGTTTAACTGCGGAAGTATAAACATTTCCAGCATTTTCTATAAGGTAAGAAACAGTTCAAGGACGGGTGGCAGGCAGGGTGAATTGCGGGAGGAAGAGACAGCACTGCGTGCTGGGTGAAACTCCGTGAGACTGGTCCGCTTTTATATTGGAAGCCCGTTATAAAAGTGGGTAGCGACAATGCTTTACAATGATTAACATTCACGTAGCAGTAGTCAGCATATTTGTATTTAATTATATATAATAGGTCCACCACTGTGGTCTCGAGGTAGCGTGCTGCCTTGTCATGCAGCGGGCCCGGGTTCGATCCCCGGTCGGGGCAGTTTTTTCTGGGTGAGGTTTTTATTGGGGTTTTTCCTCACCTCTAAGACAAATGTCAGAAAAACTTCAAGGCCCAAATGGTTCCCAAAATCCTATGGCCATCATCATCATCCTTATCATTAACATTATCATCATCATCATCCTTATTACCATTATCATCCTTCACAGGTGTGGAAAGCAATGGGAAGCTACCACATCTACACAATTCCATAGCATTTTCATGCTATGCTTGCAGTGAAGGACCTGCCTTCGGGCAGAATTACTATGAATGGATATATAATAGCTATGGGGAAACAAAGCGAGCCACTGCACAACCATCATAGTGAGACAATAACACCGATTTCACTGTCATCTTGTGGAAGCTACATTAAGCATTTGAACATCTCATACATGCACACTGCGATTCTGTAAATCTTACAAAAATTTGTGAGCAACAAATACTAGATTTGGCACTTCTACTAGCGCTTGATTTTTCAGTTATTTTGTTGTAAACTATAGCTCTTCTTCTGTATTTACTAACATTAATAGACAATTTTGAAGTATTTATTTAAATATGCAAACCACAATATTATGACACTGTTAGTCAATATTGTGATGCTAACTGATATTTTCTCCATTACTTAGTCTATGATTTTTCTATCGCTGGTGGGATCAATAAGTGTACACCCATTTTTAATATTATTAATATATTTTTTAACATAGATATGGGGATTTATTGCAAATATTGGTCATTTAAATTTCATAGCGACGGATAGTAGTCGAGGATTATAATCGATATGTGGTTCGATTGTGGGTTATCGCTGGCTCTATAAACTCTGGCGCATGTGCACTGTTGTTCTATAGGACTTTGAAAATATTTGACGCTAGCTTAAGTGTAGTATTTCCCTAGATTTTTCCAAATCAACAATTAACTAATCTTTACACTATAAACAAATTCAATTCTAAATTTAGTTTATTGCCTATTAAGAACTAATTATAGTGCAGAATTCAATTATCTGCTTCATTCTGTAACTTCAGCAAATATCAATTTACAAAAGTAGTCATAATTCTTTATGGTTAGGTTTCAGATTTCACTAAAAATTACAAGCTAATAAAAATCCAGTCTCAGTTTTCTAAGTAAAGGCTAATAGATTCCAATAAAGTCCTACTATGTGACAAATCCAAGTGAAATACAGTAGAGATGATCAAGATTAACATAGGCATATATCTACGCATAATTTACCCAAAATAAATTTCAATCTTACCTTTTTACAAACTGATATCCAAACGTATGTCTATTTAAAATTTAGTAAAATATACATAAATGTCAACCTTTGTAACATGTGACACCAAATATTTTAAAGCTATTTGCCACGTAATCTGTAAAAAAAAAAAAACTTTAGAAAAGTATGCTCAAAAATCACACGTTCGTCTCTCCTCTATTGTCAGGGCCACATCTTTAAAGCAACATACGAAAATCTGTAGAAAGATTTTGCTATTTATGCGTTTTTTTAAGAATCCATAGTCAACACACTTTTCGTATCAAGGCGATGAAAATCAACAAATTACGTCACGAAACTTCGAATAAAATAACCTTTTCACTTATCGCAAATCGTTTAATTGTAGTAGATTTGTAACAAATTATCTTAAACAACTGACCTTTAACCTTACCGAAAAAACACTCTGACAGCTGACGGCAGATTTATTAAACATAAATACATTACATGCATTAACACAGTTTTAAATTATAAAATTCTTTAGTATTTGAAGTAATGCATTGTATTGCAGTTACTTTCCTAACCATTTAAATTCACTAATTTTTTTGTCACCTAAATCATAAGCCACAACGAAAATACAGACATTGTTCTTGAACGATACAAAACTCCTGAACAATTCAGCAGCATAGTTCAGTAGAGCCACAATGGAATGAAATGAAACTTCAAATATCAAAATATGTATCGATATAATTTGCATAATCTAACATTACCTATACTTTTTCCCTGTAGATTTTCACACCTGATTAATAACTTACCGAGAACTCTACTTCCAATTAGAGATTTTTTGGGGTAAATTTATGGTTTTAATAATCTTAATGACTCAGTGAAAATATATAGCGGATGAATTTTAGTGACCTAATAGTTCATGTGTTGGCACGTCTGTAATTATATTTGTTCAAAAAAAAAGTTCTGTAATCCTTTTCAAAATTTTTAATAGTGTTGAATGCTGCACGATGGGATTTGTTTATATATGACACAAATAATATATATATATATATATATATATATATATATATATAATCTGTTACTTTTTATAAAATTTAATAAGCACTAGAAACAAATTCATAACCTACAGTGATAATTTGTGATTCAAACAGGGTAGCCACCAGTGGAAAATTTATAATAGAATATAGCTATTAAAACGTTAAAGTTCTTTATGGTTAGAATCGATTAAAAGGAAATCGCGATATCAAAGGGTTGAACTTCTACACCTAGGAATTTTGTCAGGGACAGTATATATCCATGATTTGTTAACATATCACGTATCACAGTGACATTAGGATAAACTTATCCTTTGAAATACCAATATTTCTTTGCCAGAAAATTTAATTGATCTTATCAAAATGGCTATTAAACTTGTTCCATGGAATGATAGGGCTAGTAGGACTTACCAGTCTACTGCTGGCCTTACATCTACATGTACTAAACACAGGGATGGATGATCCATAGTGCTTGAGGTGGGGCAGGATGGCGTCCTGATTTTTTAAATGCCTTCCACAATTTTTATTTACTATTAATTTATAGTTTGTATATGTATTAATGTAAAAATATTTTCTTTATTTCATAACTTGAAAAAAAATATTTGGGGACTCACCTTTATTGGGGCTTCCATAAAAACTATGCTGATTATATAATTACTATATACTATAAAGAGAATGAGTATTTTTCATGATATTTTGACAATAATAACTGGGTAAATATGGTTCTGGCAACATACTTACTTACTCACTGGCACTATCGAACCCGTAGGTTCATGGCCGCATGGACATAAGCTCTCCATACATCCCTATCCTGAGCTAATGCTTTCCAATCATTCCCTGTATAATCTACTTCCCTCAAATCATAGTTAATGTAATTCTCCCACCTCATTCTTGGTCTACCAACTGGGTGTTTTCCCTCTGGCTTTACTACAAGAAGCTTCCATGCAAGTCTTTCATTCCCCATAGTGCAACATGTCCTGCCCATTGCAGTACCCTTGGCATGGGTTCTCTGAAGTAGTCCCCGCCCGGAGAACCGAATGGGGGATTATTTGACCTCCGGAAAATTTTACCCCAGTTGAACCCATGTCCGCATTTCTTGACGGTTGTATTTTTATGGTGAAAGATCGTCACTCTTTCGACCAAGGTACTTTTTTCGTCTGGCTTATCACCTTCGACCAGTCTGGCATGGTAACCCTATCGGCAGCAATGCTACCACCGGCATAGCTCTCAGGATCATTTAAGCACGCAAGCCACTCCACCACGACAAGGTAAAGATACCATGGAGGGGGTTCTGGCAACATTGTTATAGTAAATTAACGTATATAAAAATGGACATAAAAATCTACTGCGTATTATCATAATCACTTTATCAATGACCTATTTTTCTATTTATGTCAGTATGGCACAAGCTTCAAGCATCCTGGTTCTTTTTCATTCCACTTCAAGATAATAATCCAGTCGATGTAGGAGTGACATGTTATCAGGATATTGGATCCCTAACCATTATTGGTTTTAACGTAACTAACTCTAACTTAGAGATACATGCCATGCAGACATAATCTCTCCATACATCCCTATCCTGAGATATTTTAAAACCATTCCTCAAATAATTCACCTCTCTTAAATCATGATTAATATTATTCTCCCCCTCATAGCCTACATACTGGTTTCCCTACAAAACAATGCCATATCTCTCTCTCTCATGCCCCTTATGTGTAATATGTCCTGCTCACCATAGTCTATGAGACTTAACTAATTCACTGGCACTATCAAAACCATAGGTTCATGGCCAAGCAGACATAAGCTCTCCATACATCCCTATCATGAGCTAATGTTTTCCAATCATTCCCTGTATAACTACTTCCCTCAAATCATAGTTAATATTATTCTCCCACATCATTCTTGGTCTACCAAATGGGCATTTTCCTTACGGTTTTCCTATAAGAAGCTTTCATGCACATCTTTCATTCCCCATCTGTGCCACATGTCCTGCCCATTGCAGTCTCGTAGACTCTTCTTATTATATCTGGCTTCCTATAAAGACCATGTAGTTTACTATTAATAAAGCTTTTCCATTCACCTGTCTGTTCATCTCTCTTTGGTCCAAAAATGTTCCTAAGAACTTTATTCTCAAATACTCGTTATGTCCTTTCCTCCCTTAAAGTAAGAGTCCATGAGTCTAAACCAGTGGTACTCATTACGTGGCCCGCGGGCCGCATATGGCTCTTGAAGATATTTATTAAGGCTCTTGGAATAATTTTACCTTCATTACAATTACATTTAAATTTTTAATTCTAAGTATAAAATAATAATATCTTTATTGAAATTCTACAAAACTTTGGATATCCCTGTGTCATTCCGAGCAGTACAGTACCACAAGTGTTCAACAATGGAATGCAATGTCCTGGCTAGTGTTTTTGGTTTTGAATATGTGTACGTTTGTTTTTTGAATATGTGTACGTTTGTTTTTAAAACCGTTTAAACTTCTACATTGTCGTCCGAATCTTTCACAATGAAATATTATACAATTTAATTTCTATGAACAAGCGATTGGCTACTGTGTGTTGCCTAATCAGTTGAAGTGAAGTGAAGTGAATTTCAGTATTTAATAATGGCTGGTGTTTTTTCGAAAGGGAAAAAGAGAAAACTCGAAGATGAAGGAAGAGTTTTTCAAGATATTTGGGAGCATGAATTTTTCTTCATACCTGCTAAAAAGGAAGGCAGTGTGATGTGTTTATTATGTCGAAACGTAGTTCAAGGTCATAAACGATTTAATCTTAATAGGCATTATAAAATGGTGCATTCAAATTTTGAGTGCAAATATCCTAAAGATCCTAAATTGAGAGCAGAAAATCTAAAAACATTAAAAATGTCAATAGTGTCTGAACGGAAAATGATGTTGGATATCATAAGTGAAAATAAATTGATAACAAAAGCATCATATGAAGTAGCAGAAATTTTAGCATGCAAAATGAAACCGTTTGCCGATGCAAAGATTTTTAAGGAGTGTTTTCTAGTCGTTTGTGACACATTATTTTCTAAATTCCCAAATGCAAAACAGAAAAAAGTGACATACAAAAGTTACAACTTTCCTATTCTACTTGTGTTGGGAGAGTTAACGAAATGTCTGTACACATGCTCCTTTGTACTCTCAATGAAATTCGTGAATGTGACTATTTCAGCCTTGCTCTGGATTCGTCCACAGATATTAGTTCCACCTCTCAGTTGCTTTTATTTGTTAATATCGTAATAAGATAGGGATTATAAAGGAAGAATTTTTAACTGTAATATCTATGACAGGTCAGACATGGGGGATAGATTTTTTTGAAGCAGTTAAATCTTTTTTTGACAAATACAAAATTGACCTAAACAAACTTTTATCAGTGTGCACTGACAGTTGTCCCTCAATGGTAGGTTGTCATACAGGATTCATTTCTCTGTTAAAAAACATTTAAATAGAGACAACTTATTAACATACCATTGCATTTTACATCAAGAAAATCTTGCTGCTAAATTTGACGAAACTTTCAGATCTGTGATGAAGAAAGTAATTAACATTGTTAATTCAATAATCATTTTAATTAATTAAAAAATAAAAATGTTAGGAATGAAATGGTCATCATAATGGATGGAGCTAGGGATCTATATACACACACAATTGTTACTTTTTTTACGAATTATTTCAGTTGTAAAAAATTAACTTGTAACAATTTTGAGCAAATTACTGCTCATTCCTTTTAAAAATATTGGGAACATGTGCAATTACCATCTGAGTTGGACTCTAAATCACTGAAGTGCATTTATATTAAAAAAAAAGTAATAAACCAAGAAATTTTTGTCTCACCTGTCAAATTGAATCTCAAATAAAATGAAAACTCGATAATATATTTAGCAGATAAGATATTTATTTCTGATGTTAATTTTCCATTGCAAGGTTAAACATTATTTGTCAACTATATGTTAACCAAATACTAAACTCCTTGGCCTACCAACTGGATGCTAACCTCACATGTAGAGAGTTAGACGATCATACAGCTAGTAAAGAGGATGATGACATGTCAGCGTGTTGGGTCCTCCAGCTTTTATAGCTGGTTTTCTCAACATGGAACTGCTACTTATTTTAGTTAACCAAATTCATTAAAATGCTGGGTGGGCTCTGGTCCCACACTGGTCAAAATTCCACGAGAAAAAATTTCCCCCATTGGGATTCAAAACCAGCTCATGTCCTGTAGCTCTGAACAAGGCATGATGCTTCAGATAACTCACCAACATGAAGGACTTATAATTCCATGGCACACAGGTCTAGAAGGCCCTTGGCTGCTTGCCTCACATCCATATGCATTAATCACAGAGATCATACAGCCAGTAAAGAGGATGACATGTCAGAATGTTGGGTCCCCCAGCTGTTATAGCTGGTTTTCTCAACATGGAACTCCTACTTATTTTAGTTAACCAAATTCATCAAAATGCTGGGTAGGCTCTGATCCCACACTGGTCAAAATTCCATGAGAAAAAATTTCCCCCATTGGGATTCAATACCAGCTCATGTCCTGTAGCTCTCAATAAGGCATGATGCTTCAGATCACTCACCAACATGCAGGACTTATAATTCCATGGCACACAGGTCTTAAAGGCCCTTGGCTGCTTGCCTCACATCCACATGCGTTAATCACAGAGGACTTATAATTATAAAATAATAATTGAGAACATTTCTTCAAAATTGCCATAGAAAATGTATGTTTTTTCCATTGCTACCCATGGTACTTTTTGCCCTTCAGGTTCTATGCTAGACAGATTAATGGCATAAATGTAGTCTATCTTGAATTTTTATGCACCACTTCAGCAGTCCACTTTATATAGATGATGATGTACTTATATATGTTATTATTATTTATATATGGCAAATATCTATTAATACTTCTTATATGTGTATTGTAGAGAGGAGTGTAAGGATTCGTATGTGTATGTGTTTGTGTGTAGTTTAAGTTTATGTAAGTGGGACAATGAAGAAGAGAAGAGAGAAGTTTAAAAACAGTGCCGGTACGATGCCTACTCCTGTCAAAAAGCACCAAGAGAACTGCCAGACTTAACATCCTCATCCAAATGAATTGCTATCACAGTACCACATGTCTTCTCTACATATGTACAGCAGAGGGTTTTGGAATTTAATCCAGGTAACTGGTGCACAATATCCCAATTAAATATTGTACATCACCGCCCCTCATTTCCTCGAGATTGAAAATGTTCATCATCATCATAGTACAATCACAAATTTAGGCCATTTGTTGACTTGTTTGGCCTCAAGAGAAACACCATCCAAAAGTCTTTTGAGTGGATGTCCTGGTCTTCTTCTACCTGCAGGTTGATAGCTTAACACTTGTTTGGGTATCCTGTGATCTTCCATTGTTGCATCCATCTTGACATAATCAGGCCTGCCAGTAAGGAAGTCGGCATGCAACTACCTGAGCTAGCATAGCAGACTCACCATAAAGGAATTAATTGGCATAAATTGTTTCCATATATTCATGCTTTTATATTATACAGAACATTTCAAATTGATGTACACACTATTTGAAACATCATTTCTCAACAGCGAAATGAGACAGAATTACAATTTTTGTTGAGTTGTATTCCTTAAACATCCTTAAGCCCAAACATGTTCAAATTTACCACCTTCTGTTACAGTACATTCCCAACAATGATGTCGAATAGAGTGACATACCATCTGGAATGTTGCTAATGTAATATAATTGATGGCAAGTTCAATATCATCTCTCAGTACCTCCAGTGTTTGTGGTTTTCTGGTGTATACAATGTTCTTTAAAGTTCACCAAAGGTAGAAGACTAGAGGGGTTAAATTGGGAGATTGAGTTGGGAACTCCATAGCACTTCCTCTTCATCACATCCATCTCTGATTGAATGTGCAATCGAGAAAATTTCTCAAATTGGTATGAAAGTGAGGTGGAGCCCTGTCTTGTTGGAAGTAAACCTCATTTTCATTTTCAAAGAGATCGTTAAGACATGAAATCATGACTTCCAACATATCCAGGTAAGTCTGGCCCGTGACAATCTCTTCAAAGAAGTATGACACAATTAAATCCTCTAGAAGACAGACCACACCATACTGCTCCTTCAATGATGTTTAGGTTTAGGTTTTTGTTAGATAAGTACATGCAATTATGCCAATTAAAATTGTGCAATTCAGTTCAAATGTAACTTCATCTGACCAAACAATTGAGTCTTGAAAATCTTCCCTTTTGTCATATTTGTGCAGGAACCACTCACTAAATTATGGTCGTCTATCTGGGTCATCCATATTAAGTGCATGGACAAGTCTTGGAATGTATGGTTTCCATTTTTGAGCTTGCAAAATTCAATGAAAATTGGATTTCTTGATACCAATCTCATGAGAACATTGCCTCATTGAATTTTTTGGGGATTGTGCAAAAACCTGCATGACTGCATCAGCACTTTCATTATCAGTGGAACTTCTCTTTTTTTCTGACCTGACCTTTCAACACATCTTGCACCATTTTATCGACTTCAAATTTGTTTTCGATTCCTGTTATTGTTAACTTTGTTGGTTGTGGTGTATGAAATTCAACCCTCCAATGTCATTGAACTTCAACATCATTCTCCTCTTTCCAATAACACTTCAGTAACCACTTATGTTCATTGAATGATAATTTCACAACCATGTTTGTTTATAAAAACACATGGATAATTTTATACATGTTGCTATGCTTTTCCATTGCCTTCTGGATCATACACAACAAAAAATTGTATTTCTGTCTCATTTTGTTGCTGAGAAATAATGTTTGAAGGAGTATATACATCAATTTGAGATGCTCTGTAATATGTAATGACTTAACTGCTGTATAGTATGTACCACTCCAATGTCAAAATAAAGGACTCTACAGTTATATCATTCATGTAAAACAGATACTCTACACTTTATTTTCTGTCAATCTCAAAACAGTTCTTTACGAGAATAAATTCAACACACAACCAATAAAACATGTAATCACTGCTAACAATGATGTTTAGTGAAACATTAACAATTATTAATGTAGTAAAACAATATAAGGTTATTACTACTATTAAAATTTCCAATTCTACATTTCTCATAAAATATACCAAAATGTTCACTGAAAATTATCAATAGTTTTCAGAAATTCTTACAAATAATTTTACCCTGCATATCAAAATATAATTTCTCATATTAATAAATAGACACATTGAAAATTTATGAAGGTAAACTTTATTGAGCTCTGCATTATTCCTCTATTTTAATTCTTCATATACAAGATTATAATAGTATTGCTTTTAATCTATGCCAAATCACAGGCCCATTTCAGGCAGATTCCATGATTTTGAATTAATATACTCCATCATTTTAAAGATTGTAACAATTGAATTTGTAATATTTTAAATTTTCTAATATCTTTCAAAATTAAAACAAATTTTTTTAAGTTTTAAGGCACTAAGGCCAATAAATTTAATACAAGCTTACTGTTAAAAAATAATATTAAACATTTCTAGACCTTGCAATATTTATAAAATTACCCCAGAAACAGACTTATTTTAATAAATTCTTATGTATTTATAGTAATTATGTTAGTACCATAACTTTCAAATCCTAACAAATTATTTTATTCTTAACATGGTTATAGCTGCACTAATAGATGTCTTAGTCGAATTTTCTTGCATCATGCCAAGAATGAGCAATTAAATTTGGCACATTACAGATTTACTTTTCCCTATTACACTATCTGTTTCACAATTCTAACAGTAAAATTTTACTAAAACTGTAATGCATAAATCAAAGACATAATAAAACAATGTATAGGCCTAATGGTATGGTACTGATTCGTAATACCATCTTATTAACAACAGGTACAGTCACTCTAGACCAGCTCTCTGGTGTAATAGCATGTCTATCATTTCATAGATCCTGGGTTCCATTTCCAGCTATCCCATAGAATTTTTTCTTGTCTTAATAGCTTTATTTTACCTGGCAGAGTTAAGGCCTTAAGGCCTTGTCTGGAATGGGGTTCACTCAGCATCTTGAGGACAAATTGATAGTTACTGGAACAAAATTTTATTATGTACATTGAAATTATTTTTATAAGTTATGTGATTTACTGTACAGCCATCTATTATTTATTGACAGTAACCACATCAGTTGGCTTACCTCTTCAGAGCTGTCAGCACATTTTAACCTTTAATGGATGAATGTCACATATAAGTGACAGCAGGTATACCCCTCTGCCATCGAAAGGCAGATAAATCTGACAAGTTACAGGTAGTAAATTTCTATTCACAACCCTTCAAAATAAGGATCTGAAGACAATTAAATTCTGGTGACTGGGTAGTGATGGACATTCAAAAATCCCATACGTTAAAAGTTACAGCTATTTTACAAGTGCTCACATGAAAAAGGAATTTAATATAATTTTTCACAAGGAATAATATGAGGTTATTTTTTTAAGGTCTGATCGGTCACAAAATTGAAACCACAGTGAAAATCAGACAAAGCTTTGCACAGACGTGTTGTGCAGTGTCTCTAGTATGCAAGTCAATCATGTCACATTACACTTGACAGTTCTGAGCATGCAGTGAGCACGTAAACATGGCTAAAACAATAGTCCCTACCACCAAATGTGAAGTGCATGATGTAATTCAATTTCTTCATGCTGAGGGGTGCAATGCAGCCGAAATTCATAGAAGAATGAGTAATGTTTACAGTGAAACTTTCATGAGTGATAGCAAAGTGTGGTAATGGTGCACAAACTTTGAAGTAGGAATACAAGCATTCATGATGCAGGTGGTCAGGGTAGGAAGTGAGTGTCAACCGATGATATTTTTTTTTTCAGCAAGTGAATCAGAGAATTCAAGAAAATCGTTGGTTCATAATTTCTGTGTTGAGTGATTCGTTTCCCAAAATTTCAAGGTCAGCTCTCTATACTGTCAAGGGTGACTTCAATACTGTAAACTGTGTGTGAGATGGGTTCCCAAGCTACTGTCTGACCATCACAAAACACAGCAAATGGGCACTGCCCTAACATTTCTCCAGTAATACCACGATGAAGAAGATTTTTTTGAACAAAATTGTTACAGGAGACGAGACATGGGTCTATTTTAAAAATGAAGAAACAAAAAACAATCCAAACAGTGGATGCATTCTTATTCCCTGAGTAAACCAAAGATGTTAAAGTGAAACCTTCTCCATCAGAAAGTGTATGGCTATTGTGTTCTGGGACTGAAAAGAAGTTCTCTTAGTGGAATTCATGGAACGTGGAATGACCATCAGATCAGACTCATACAGTCAGACTCTTGCACATCTACAAAGGGCAATTCAGTATAAGCGAAGAGGAATATTGTCATCAGGCATTTCCTTCTTCTTGACAAGCATTTGATCACTCACCATACAGCCTGGACTTGGTTCCCTCTGATTTCCATCTCTTTGCTCACATTAACTGATGTCTAAGAAGGCAGCATTTTGGCACAAACAATGAGCTGCATACCAGCATAGAAAATTGGTTGAAAGCACAGGTGGCTGACTTCTATGATGAGAGTATTGGAAAGTTAGTACCACACTATGAAAAGTCTATGTCACAGTGATGACTATGTAGAGAAGCAGCTGGTGGATGTGGCTAAATATTGCAAATAAAACATTTTTGATTTTCACTGTGGTTTTAATTTTGCGACTGATCGGACCTTGCAAAAAAAAATAGCCTTCTTAATTGTAAATAATGCTTTAGCCACTGAGTACAGGTAATGCTTCAGGTACAAAAGTATTTTTCAAGAGAATAATATTTTATTTTCCTTTATAATAATAATTATGAAACAGAAGTAAAATTATTGCCCAGCAAGATTGCGGGATAAGATGAAATTTCTAATATTGAGAGTCTATGATATATAAGCATGTTGGCTGGCCAGGCCTGTTGAATCATTGTTGGGGCAATATTAAATTATAATTGGATATTAATTTGATTTAGCTCACACAAAATATTTTCTGCCTTTCACTAATTGCACGAAAATTCAAACTATAATATTTTATATCTAGCACCATACCTATTGCTATAAGAGATTTTCAACTTTTTCACCACTCTTTATGGTTTTGAAATTCATAAAACAACAAAATTTAGACCATCACACTTAAGTTTAAGATTAAATGTCATTATTATAACATTAAATTAAATACAATATACAGAATAATAGGAACTCTCAGTCTTTGACATCAAGATGGGGCAAGACTGAACACTATTTGATAAGGGGAAAGGTATATGCTCCATGGAAAACAGTTTATTTCATAATATTTAGGAGTACTGTGAATGACATAACTTGAATCATACTGAAATATTACAAGAGACACTTATTTATAAAGAATTCCAAATAATTTCAATCTCTTTGGGAATACTAGTTTTAGAAATACGAAGATAACACACAAAATATTTTCATAAATAAGACCAATTATGATAGTCAAAGAATTTTACAGAAAAGGACAAAATTCTTTTATTATGTATTGTATTTCAAGAAATAGAACCCTAACCAACAGATTTCCAGCAACTCTCCTCCAGTTGGTGGCCTAAACTTCCCATTTTGTATCATCTCATTAATATACAAAACGAGGATAAATTCTTGTTGCATCCAAATATGTCTAATTACCTCCAGAGGCGGCGCGTTCTATATGTTCAATGGTTCATTGAATCCCCAAGAAAAATCGAGCTTATGAAGAAAGTGAATAGTTGTAATGATTAATAATAAACCTTGTATTTTTTTTTAACGATTTCAAAAAAAAAATCCACATGTTTTGAAACAGGAATGTATATCTGCTGTAGAGATCTCACATAGACAATTTTTATAAGTGTGCAGGTGCATTTTCTCTCTATGAACACCCTGGGAATCAGTGTGTTGGCTTGCGCTTGCGCGAGAGGCAAGGGAATATATGCTTGCATTCATGTCTCTTGTATGTGGTAGATCCTGCAGCTCCAAACCTGGCAGAATCAGACGAATAAAATCCAAATGTCTAGTATCCACCATCTTTAATTTCACAAACAAATTAATTCTGGCAGAACCAAATAAGTTAATCTAAAGTATATTAAATTATTCTTATATTGAGAGCATGCATAATGCTAGAATGAACATTGTTTTCAGTTTTAATACAATATCATATGTTTAATAGTGTTTGTAGTGTACAAACAGTAAATATTTAGTTTACTTGTGATTTTAAATATATTATCATCAAAATAATTATAATCATAAATAAACAATAAATAGTATTCATTTCTTTCAAGAGACCAACTTTCAAATAAGAAACAACATTGACAGTATCAATATAGAGAATGAAAATAAATCTAAGGGTCGAATGTTTGAACGCATTAGACAGTAAAAGGCGTTCTCTGCTGATAAAGTTTTATCCAAACACATTTTTCTTACTCAGAAATCTATTCACGTGGTAATAATTGTAAGCTACCTGACAAGGTACCTTAAGATCGTAGCTCAAGATATAAACTTATGTGAAAATCCCGAAGGGAACCGATGTAGTTTGAAACTTATCCAAGATGTCGGACCTTGAAGACTTTGATCATGTTTTCGGTATATGCAGAGAAGAGGAATTTGATAGAGTCTACCAAAGAATTCAACTGGAAGAACAGGAGAATCGGCGTAATATTGCACATTGCAGACGTGTTTGTATACGGTATTATTTGCGGGATGCAAGCATAAATGCATTCCTCTATAGCAGACGAAAATAACGGAAGTGGTTTTATCGCTGAGAATTCTGGGTAATTCGTTGCCAATATTACGAAAACGTCAACATTCATGCATGACCGGTAAGGCGGCCGTTAATTCGATCTCAGCTCACCAGTGATTGGAAGTAATTTGAGTAGAGACTAATGTATTTGCATACGACCATAAATGAAGATGTGAAGATGCCCATATTTCAAAATATGTTCCTGCAAAGTAAGTGTGCAACATAATTATTTATCAGAGTAAAGAGAGGTTTGCCTTTTCCTATCGTCGTCTGGCTTCTAAATTACTTGACCACCACTTTTTCCCTTCATTAAAAAAAAAAAGAATTTCCTGAACAAATGCTTTCCACTGTTTTATAGTCATATTCATTTTTAAGCAAGTGAAATTGCAGTTAATTTATTCCAGATAGGATTTTCAAGAAATGAAATCTGCGGTTGCGCTTCTTCAGTTTCTAATTGAAAACAATTTGTATAAACCTTTCAGCGAGGTAATAAAATTACTAAAATTAATTGCTACTACTCCAATGAAATCATGTGAAGCGGAGAGGTGTTTTTCTACATTAAAAATAATTAAGACATTTCTCAGGAGTACCATTGATAAAGATCAGTTGTCTGCTCTTGCCATGCTGTCTATAGAAAAACAAACGATTCACATGTTAATAATTAATAAAAAAATTAGTCATATCTCATCTCATACTTTGTGTTTTTCAAGAATGGTACTGCATTTTCAAGAGGCATCCTTGCATCTTCAGCCATCTTTATGACTGATGAACTTCGGTTTACATCTTCATTTTCAAAGTTGCCATCTGGTGATGATTTAATGAACTTTGAGATGAAATCTTGCTTGCTGGGAATTTCAAAATTCATGGATCTAGATTTGTTGTTCTGAATGTATATATTTTCTCAAACTGTCAAATCCAAAAGTTTTGTCAAATGTTCAAAAGTTTAGCTTCTTTTTTCAATTTTATGAGCTGTAATTGCTGATTTTTTTAATTTCACCATTTTTTAATATTTAAAAAATGTTCTTTTGTACGAGTGTCTAAATTCCTTCTTGTTTTTCCAATATATATTTTATTGCAGTCTTTACAACTAATTTGATAAATTTCAGATTTTTAATATCTGGGATATTAACTTTCTTATTAGTTATTAGTAGATTACCCAGGTTTAATTTATTTATCGGTGCTAATGTGATATTGAACTTTTAAAATTTTTCTGAAATTTGTTGTGTATTTTAGGATGGCATGTAATTTTCTTGAATTGTTTTTCTTTCTTGGAATCAGACTGTAGGGTGGTGTATTCATTTAATATTTTTTGTTGTCTCATTTTCTTTAATTAATTTATTATTATTTCTTTTCCAAAGCTATTTAAAATATTCATAGTTAAATATCGGAAATAACATTATGAGGTTCTTAATTTGTAAAATAATGAGTCATTTTTTTACATCTTACCTCATATTTTATGTTTTCTTAAACATGGGATCTAGTTTTCAAGAGAACCGTCCCTCTCATTTTTAACCGACATTATGACATAAAATATGAGGTAAGATGTCATAATGTCGGTTAAAAATGAGTGAGATGGTTCTCTTGAAAACAAGTTACCGTGTTTAAGAAAACATAAAATATGAGGTAAGATGTAAAAAATGACTAATTAATTTACTATTTAAACTAGCTATGTTCAAAATGTGATTGTGTTGTTTCTTAAAATTCTCTTCTTTTAGTGGAATGTTTATTAATAAAAAAAAGTAAAGTGATCCCACAACAGGCCTCAGGAGGCCCTTGGGGTAGTAGGAGGTTAAGGCTCCCACTTTTTCTAGACAATCGGCACTTTATGTCAGCCGGGTTGTCAGCCCTGCGTGACGGCCGCCTTTACCCCCAGAACAGGCATCTAGTACTCATTTCCGTTAGAGGCTGAGTCGACCCCAGGGCCATAGTGCCGCCAGAGGGTTTGGGTCAGTTTAAAAATCCTGACCCCAACGGGACTTGAACCCTAATCCATATATTAAACTGATGAAAATTGCATGTTTATGTCCGATATGATTGAAACCTGAAGATTTTATGTAATTATCTGTAAGAGTATCTTTTCTGTAAATACTGAATTTGATTCTTTGTTGCTGTCCATTTCTGATTATGTGCAGGTCCAAAAACAGGATTGGTTATTCTTTTCTAATTCGGTACTAAAAGTAATTAAAATATTTTCTGTTATATTTTATATTTGTACAAAATATATTATTTTTTTTTTGCTTTAATGATATCATTATCAAGTGCTCGACATTTTTTTGCTTTTAACATTGCATGCCAGGAGTTAGGCCTAACTTATCTTAACTTAATTCATAATTCTTAACAATGTGTTTTATTTTCTCTCTGTACTAATGTATATAATTATATTACTATTATTTTTTATGAGCAATACATTTAGGCCATTTTTCTTATTGCTGTATCAATTAATTTTAAAGCTAATTTTAAGAGCAATATAATGAATCTCCAGCGAGTTTTATGCCGGAGCCACCACTGATCACCTCAATAATTGAAAATGTGGAATATGTAATTGTATCTATTATTTAAGAATGTCAAGAATTGTACAATTTAATTTGAGCATATTTCAAGTTACACCATTCCCATGAAACATATGTTCCTTCATTATACTAAAATTTTTAATAATATTTCTAGTCTGGAAAAACGTGGCAATTCTATGCTCATAGAACAAATACACAGAAATCACAAATATGTCTGTCCACTTACAAATATGTACATTCTTAAAAAAATAACATTTTTTATGAACATGAGGGAACAATCAGTATTTGGTTTACTTTTAAAATTAAATTTATGACCATATCCAAAATAATTCACCATAACTTTCAGCTCATTTTTTCTTACAAATTCTCAACATAATCATTAAAATAAAAAACTTGTAAGAAATTCCATCAAATTGTGGATTTCTCAGACACCAGAAAAAATGCTTCTATTTTATCCTTGGTGCCAACACATTAGTTAATGAGTTAATAATGTTACTGACTCAATTAAATTTATAAAATAAACCTCATAATGTTCCTTCCATTGAAATATTGATTAATAATGTTGCCTATTAAGTTATTGGTGCTGTGATTCATAAGCATTTTTGAGAGAACAAAAAAAAAACTTATATCTTAGAAGTCTTATAAATGTACTGGTAAGTTAGATAATACAGTAAAACTTGTTTAATCCAGAACGTGAATAATGCAGAAATATGTCCAATGTGAACAAATTTATTGGACCCAGCAAAATAATAGTAATTTTATGTGTATATATTTTGCATAAAACGGAATCTGTCCAATGTGGAAACAGAAGGATATTTTTATACAATTCACGAAAAAAATTATTAAGCGGAAAGGCAGAGAGAGAAATAAATTAGTTTTCACTTCATTGAATACCCGCTTGGCCAAAAAACAAATGAATCCTGCCACCAGATTTTCTATTGGCCTTACTGCACACCCATTATGTGAAGTACAGATACTGTACCCGTCTTACAAATAACCATTGCACTGTAAAATCTTAAATTAATTTAAGTTCTAAGACCGATCTTTTACAGGTAGCATTCTGAATTTACAGAATAAAGATGGCTAAGATGTATTATTAAATGAAAAAGTGAAAGTGATTGAAGATAAAAAAAACTCAGTGCCCAAAATAATGACTAAATTTAAATGTGGAAAAACTCAAGTTTATGATACTTTAAAACACAAAGAAAAAATAATGAGTGAATGGAAGCAAGGAAATGGTCAATAGAAGAGAAAGCTGCTAAAATAAATGGAAATAAAGAAATCAACAAAATATTGTGGGAGTGTTTTAAAAGTGCATGATCAAAAAATCTCCAAATTTTCGGACTGATGCTCCAAATTCAAGCTCTAGCTGTTGCTAAATCCTTAGGGTATAACGATTTCAAGGCATCTTCAAGTTGGCTGGAGAGTTTTAAAAGATGACATAATGTAATGTGGATTGAAATTTGGAGGTAATCAAAGAATGTGGACAAAAGTATAGTTAGTGAGCAGAAACCAAAACTGCAAACTTTAATTTCAGGATACGCACCTAAGAGACAGTTTTAATGCTGAAGAAACAGAACTGTTTTTTTGTGCATTACCGCCGAAGTTGCTCGTACATACTATACTTCACTTTTTCAACGGCAGCGGAACTACAATTAATCCAAGATACGTAAAACAGACGTATACGGTACTCTATAATCTACGAATATTAATAAGTTTTAGTTTTTTTTATAATGCGGAAAAGAAAATTGGTCCCATGCGGTTCCGCTTTCAGCAAGCTTTACTGTATCACAGAATGGCTAATGTACGGTACTAGAACAAAATTTTCATAATTAACATCACTGATGATTAACATAATATTATCAATTAAATATATAATATATAGTATATCCTCTCCTTTCTTCATAGATGCTTCAGAGAGAGATTTATGGCAATGTTAAACTTTTTGTATTGCTTAAAATTTCAACAATAATATGTAATTTTGAGAGCATATAATGTAATTTATAGGAAATTAAACCAGAAATATTGAGGCAACTCTTATATAATTTAGCATGCATAGCCACATGAAGAAATACATTATTAAAATGGGAATGAACACTTAACAAAGAACGCAGGAAATTTTGAGGAAGTGACAATATTCAAATACATAGAAATGATAATTACAAACAGGAAAACGCCTTTCCTGGAAATTAAACATAGGCTCAACTCTAGAAATGCATATTATTATGCATTATGGGAACTCCTGTCATCCCAAATCCTCTAAAAAAAGATAAAGTAAAAATTCATAAGACACTGATTCTTCCAGTCATACTATATGGAGGCAAAATTTAATTTCTTACTTTAAGAGAGGAAAAAATATTACAAGTGTTTGAGAATAAAGTACTTGGGAAAATATTTGGACCAAAGAAAGATGAACAGATAGGTGAAAGAAGAGAACTACACAACAGTGAGTTTCATGATCTTTATGGAAAATAGTATGTTAGTAATAACAGTCAAGTCTCGTAGACTGCAATGGGAGGATATGTAGTATGAATGTGGAATAAAAAGTGGCGCATCAAAACTTCTTGTAGAAAAACTAGAGGGAAAGCACCCAGTTAGCAGGACAAATATGAGGTGAGGGAATAATATTAATCAAGATTTGAGGGAGGTAAATTATACAGGGAATAACTTGAAAACATTATATAAGGAAAGGGATGTATGAAAACTTCATGTCAGCATGGTCATGAGCATCTGGGTTCGATAATGCAACTGATTTAGTTGGTTATTTAGTTACATGTTAAAATTGTTGCAGTTATACTTACTGACTCAATATCCCACAAACTATTTTTCAAAACTCTAGAATAAAAAAAAATCAGGGGCATTGCTTAACTGAATCATACCTCATATGACTAAAATTCAACTCTCTCCATGAGCCATCCAGTTTCAAAAACAACATCAGCAATCTCTCCATACCTTTCCACTAATCTGTGAAGAACTATGCTTCAAAATCAATAGCATTGCATTAATAAAGAACAGTGAAATGTTGGCTTAGTTGCGAAGTCAGCTACTTCCAAATATGCATATATTTCTGCACTTTTAAATAAATGTTATCATGTTGAATTGTAGTAGATAATTGTGTGTTCTTATATTATTAGCCTATCATTATCGTCATTATAGCTGCTGATTTAGAAAAGTGAATGTATTTTTTTTTCATGTGGAATAAAAAAGCCTAATTATAGTCAATTAATTGAATAAACAGTAAATTTTATTAAGTGAAATTCAAAGATATCAATGCCAGTTCACTGCCAAATAATATGCCAAGAAAGAGAGAAGTGGAAATGTGGAAAATGAGAAAATTTAAGAAGCAAAGGTAGGTTGTATAACTGTAATCTGTTATTAGTATTGTGTTCAATTACAAATAATTACAATAACCTCAATCCTAATATACTTTTTGTAAAGTTGGTTTCTAGTAAAAATAATGTAGATACAACAACAACAATAACAGTAATAATAATCATGATAATGATAAATAATAATAATAATAATAATAATAACTCCATGGTGCGACAGGCCTAGAAGGCCCTTGGTCCACCAGCCAGCTACTGGCCTCACATCCACATGAGCTAATCACAAAGGTAGACAATCATCCAGCCACTGTAGGGGTGACATGTGGTCAGTATGTTGGGTCCCCAGCCATCATAGCTGGTTTTCTGAACCTGGAGCTGCTACTTATTGTAACATGTTGCTGGTCCCATACTGGCCAAAAATACCAAGAGAATTTTTTTTTTCCATGGAGACTTGAACCAGTGCAAGTCCCATAGCTCTGTAGCTCTGCGCCAAGGCATCTTGCCACAACCACTTGGCTAAGGCACTAGACAATAATAATAATAATAATAATAATAATAATAACAATATTATTATTATTATTATAGAAAAATATTGCATTCATTTTGTTGACATTCATCTGTTTGAAATTGTAATATTGCATTCATATTCATATTAATCACATGTATAAACTCCTTTTCAATAAAATAATATTTGTTATTATTTTGCCTACTGCTAAAATACAGATAAGATCCTAAAGAAGGGAAGACATATTGCTGTGATGCAATTACATGGGCTGAAAAAACTATTATTTTTCTGGTAAACCACCTGCACTCAAATTTCATTGTAAAGTATATAGAATAGATTAACCTAAAAAGACCTAGGGCAATGAATGATACAAGGGATAAAAATGTAATGGTGGTCACTTACTACTTAAAAAAAAGACCAATGAAGAAAGAATACAGGTTTTGCCATATAGCATTTTTAGATACATTAAGACTTTCTAGAAATCATGTTACCCGACATTTTGATTCAAATGAAATACCTAAGAAAAACAGGAGGGGGGATAGAAAACTGAAATGTGATGAGGGAAGGAAGCAATTTGTAATTGATTTTATTAAGAAATTCAATGTGATACAAAATCACTACTGCAGAAGTACAACTTTTTCTAGGTGGTATCTAAATTGACCTTAACATGAAGAAAATGTGGTGACTGTATGATGCTCAAATACCTGATGAGACCATAAAGGTTAAGCCTTCATACTTTTGGCACATTTTCAGAACTAATTTCAATATTGGTTTTTGGAGCCCTGCAACAGGCACATTATTTAATTGAATGAGAAAATAAAGAATTGTAAGGGCATTAGAAAGTTTTATTTGTGAAAAAAGGTGTCATAAATTAAAAGGGAAAGCTTTTTATTCACTACTAAGGGAAGGATGTGAAGATTTGTTGACAGTATCTTTTGATTGTCAAAAGAACCACATTTTTCTATGTTTACTAGGTCAGAGTGCCTATTACTCCCATCAGCTGTATAAATACAATCTTACAGTAGTGGTTGGCAGTTTAAGATGTACACATTAACAAAAAGTAATGTTCTTATTCATGCTTGAGACAAAAGTGAACAAAGAAAGGGTCTAATGAAGTAAGTTCAGCAGTCTATGATTTTTTTTTTAATCACCACATCCAAGAATCCATCAAAGTTTTCCAAATTGTTTCTGATGGGTGAAGAAAATAAAACAAAAACACAATTACGATGCCATGCTAAGCTTTTGGTTCCTTAACAAAGCTCTCCAGTCTTTAGAAAGAATTGAATATATTTTTCCAATTGTTGGTCATATTTCCTCCCGTCTGACCACGTTATTGCAAGGATTGAGAAGGTAATTAGAAGAAAGGAGATTATAGTCATTTCAGATGAATTTACAACTATTTTTTCACATTTTGGAACTGTTATTTCCCTTGCAGGAAAGGTTTTTGACTGGAAGAATACAATTCAAAAAACATTCTGAACACCAGCACAATGGCATTTCCAGTTTAATCCTACCAAACT
This sequence comes from Diploptera punctata, assembly GCA_030220185.1. NCBI lineage: Eukaryota > Metazoa > Arthropoda > Insecta > Blattodea > Blaberidae > Diploptera > Diploptera punctata. The sequence continues at coordinate 92,711 of JASPKZ010007698.1, read as the reverse complement.
GTTGGATGTGCTCTTTAAGGCTGAAGTACATTACAGAATTGAGGTAGGACAATATATGAGTGTCTGTAAAATAATGGGAAGTCTGTGAGAACATGATGCCTCCAATGCCAGTTGAAATAATCATAATTTTTCCTCCACAAAAAACTTAGAGATGTTTAATTGTTACTTGCAAAGCATTTTGGTGAGGATTGGTGTGGTCTGCAATTGCTAGTATACTATAAAAATACTCTTAAAATACAGATTGCAGATGGAAGGGAAACTCTAGAATGTGATATAGAGCACTCAGGTTGTACGAAGGTGGAAGAATGCGATGACTTGGTTGTTTAAAGCAAAACAAATTTTACTTTTTAGATTTTTATGTTTGTATTAAAAATGTTTGGTCTTGTTCACTTTATGTTGTAATATTAATAACAATATTATATTGTTAAAGTAGAATTTTTTATCACTCACCTCATATTGAACAATAGAGGTGAGTGATAAAAAATTCTACTTTAATGAATATACCCATAGTGAGAATTCCTAAAATAAGTAATATTATATTGTCGATGTTTTTATTATTAATTTCATACATCTCAATGATGGATAAATTATATTTGAAGAGAAAAATTATATGCTCAGACTGGGACTTGAACCCGGGACCCTTGGTTCTCTAGACCAAGTGCTCTACCATCTGAGCTACCTTGGTCTAGAGAACCAAGGGTCCCGGGTTCAAGTCCCGGTCTGAGCGTATAATTTTTCTCTTCAAATATAATTTATCCATCATTGAGATGTATGAAATTAATAATAAAAACATTGAAAAAAACCGTACTGGCATTTATAATGTAATGTATAATTCCCAAATATGTCTTCTTAACATAGGAGCCGCCATTTGAAAAGATAGAAGCAAAGGCTTCATAGCATTTGGTGGGCGGGAATTACAAAGTATATAGAGAGAAGTTTGCATTTAGATCGGTACTTGCTCAGGTAGCTCAGATGGTAGAGCACTTGGTCTAGAGAACCAAGGGTCCCGGGTTCAAGTCCCGGTCTGAGCGTATAATTTTTCTCTTCAAATATAATATTATATTGTGTTTGAACTTAAATATTAAATTTATCACTTCTTACTGAAAGACAAATTTTATTTGAAGAGAGAAATATATGCCTGAATCAGTATTTGAACCTAATGTCTCTTTATTTGAATCAGAATCCTGGTAGCTTAGTGGTCAGAGCACTGGTGTACAGAACCAAAGACATCAGGTTCAAATCCTGATTCAGCGTACAGTTTTCAAATAAAATTATATTGTGTGTTCATTCAATAAATAAAAATAATATTTTGTCATGGTTCAATATTATATTTTTCTAAAACCAGCAACATCCTATATGATGAGTTTCAAAACCATCTAAGTAAATAATTTGGGATCAAAGTCAACTACATCCAAATAAAAAAATATATTTCCCATCAAAATAATTAAATTACAAATTTTAAATTTTCACAACATGCTTGTTTGTATTATAGCTTGTAAGTTGCCAAAGTAATGAATTCATTGTTAGAAAAACATTAAGTAATATTCATTTTTTGTCTCTCATGTAAAAAATTGACAAAATGAATAGAGCTGTTTTTGAAACTAGATGATTGTTTTGTCTTTGAAGCTATTTTTGTATTTCAAACCCTTAAGCAAGTATATAGACCATGAGTTTAGCCTTGATTGTTTTCTATATCTTTCTTTGAGGGCTTTTCACTGTTCTTCCAAATATATTTCTGATAACTTGACCTACCCATAATGGACCTTCTATCATGCAACAGCAGATTTTTATACTTTCAACCATTAACAAATCCAGTCAAAATAAGTTTTTTATTTTTTTATTTTGTAGCATAACCCTTGACTGAATCCAAAAATAGAGGATGTGTTTCAGAAATCCAGGGACCTTATACATACTCTTACTCAATATTGATTGAGAAGAAATACAAGAAGTGGATAACTAATTGGGATGCTGTTAATGATAACATGATTAAAATTAACATAAATTTGTTTGGAAGGAAATTTACTATAACAGGAGTATATGAAATAAGTGAGAATGAGTGTTTTATGAGATAAGATTAATTTTATGTTTTGACTGAAAATGGAAATTCCAGAGAAATGATATTGGCTGGAGACTTTAATGGCCAGAGAGGCAGAAGACATGAGGGTGTAGTAGTAGGTCCATTAGGAGACACAAACAAAAATGATAATGGAGAAAGTCTAATAGATTTGTGCGAGCAACATGCCATCAAATTTCTGAATGGATTTTATGAACATAAAGATATACATGAATTTACATTGCATCAAGATATGTTACAGCAAAGAAAAACAATCATTGATTAAGTTATAAAACAAAGCATTAAAAAAAAAATTCCAACATGTTTGAGCATACAGAGGCAACATTTCTGGGAGTGACCATTACCTAGTTAATGCCAAATTATTAATTCCTTTCTGTAAAAATATAAGCATAGCTGACATAACTGAATACAAAACAAATTTAATAAATCATCCAGAGTATAATTTAGAACTTCTGAAGGATGACAGATACAGGAAGAGGCTGGATGAAAAATTAATAGAATGACAATTTGAGAATTTGGAAAATCAATATCAGTATATTGTAAAAAATATTCATCTTGCTGCTAAAGAATCATTAGGGGAAAAAACAAGGGATGGTAAGAAAATTTTAATACTGGAATTAAGATATAAAAAAGATATATAGAATAAAGAAATAAGTATGCTAAGTGGATGAACACAAAAAATAGACGAAAAAATTGAATTAATGAAAGCACAAGCTCCAGTTCAAGAAAGGTAGCTGAAGAAAAGAAGGGTGGGAACATGTAACAGAATACAAATTTATATTGGTGGAACAAGGAATACAAAAGCACAGAGAACTGTAAGAAGTTAAAAATGAAATGTTAACAATACAATTAAACTAGAAAAAATATCCTTGTCCGAATGGAAAAAAGTTTATTGAAGAATTGTTATTGGAGACTCATTCACATTTTCTACAGAAAAACAAACTTCCTAGAGAATGAAAGTGTGATAAATTTAGATTTAGTTACACTAGAAATAGCAACATCATTGTTAAAAATGGAAAAACCTTGTGCTGAAGACATGATAAATGCATAATTAATTAAATGTGAAAAAAAAATTATTTGAATTAATAAGAAAATTACTCAAAAAAGTTTAAATGGTGAAGAGGTACCACAAAAATGGAATAAGGGACTTGCATCAGTAATTTATAAAAAGGGGAGAAGAGATGTATCTAAAAGTTATAGAGGAATTAGATTTTTAAATTAAGTTTGTGTGGAAGAATACTGAACTACTTTCTAGAAGAAGAATATCAAAATAGAGAAGAGGCAGTACAAGCAGGATGTAGAGCAGGTAGATCAACAGCAGATCATGCATTTGTGATTAAACAGTTAATAAAACAGGCAGAAGCACTAGGAACAACAGGTTAATTTTATATTCATGTATTTAGATAAATTATATGACAGTGTACCATGTGTATATTATGGAATGTGTTAAAAGATGAAAAAATTAACAGAGTTTTAATAACTGCAATACAAAATATGTAAAATGGTGTAATAACAAAGGTAAAAATAGGGAAAAAATCCTTCAGATGATATTTTGGTCATGAAAGGTATTTGGCAATGGTGTAGTATGTCTCCCATGTTATTAAAAATATATTTAAAAAGTTTAAAAAGGTGCCTGGAAATCAGGAAGAGAAAATGTTCTGGAATGTGTCTACCTATTGACGAAGAAAACATATACACATTGCTGTTTGTTGATGACCAAGTGATTATAGCTCAAGAAGATAATGCAGAATATATGTATCGTAAATGGTTTTAAAAATTAATTTAGAAAAGACATTCTATATGGGATGCAGTTAAAACGTAAGAGATTCAATTTGCAAGATGGAAAAGGAATCATTAAAGGGTGCAATGAATTTAAATGCTTAGGTGTCAAAATTAATAAAAATTCTGCGCAAGATGGTGACATTAAACATAGAGTAAACATAGGAAGATCATCAACAGCAATGCTACATGGATTATTATGGAATAAGAATATTTTTAAAGAAAGTAAAATAAATATTATATATCAGTCTGTAGTCCAAAGTCTGACTATATATGGAGTGAAAGCCTGGAACTGAGTCAAAATTTGTGGACAAAATTATTAGCACTGAAAATGGATTCCTTATGACGTTCTGCCAGACATTGTACACTGGACAGAATAAGAAATGAAGTGTTATTAGGCAACATATGAAAAAAGAATATTCAATTATACTTACTTACACACTGGCATTATCGAACCCGTAGGTTCATGGCCGCACGGACATAAGCTCTCCATACATCCCTATCCTGAGCTAATGCTTTCCAATCATTCCCTGTATAATCTACTTCCCTCAAATCATAGTTAATGTTGTTCTCCCACCTCATTCTTGGTCTACCAACTGGGTGTTTTCCCTCTGGCTTTCCTACAAGAAGCTTCCATGCACGTCTTTCATTCCCCATACGTGCAACATGTCCTGCCCATCGCAGTCTATGAGACTTAGCTGTTCTTATTATATCTGGCTTCCTATAAAGACCATGTAGTTCATTGTTATGTAGTCTTCTCCATTCACCTGTCTGTTCATCTCTCTTTGGTCCAAAAATTTTCCTAAGAACTTTATTCTCAAATACTCGTAATCTCCTTTCCTCCCTTAAAGTAAGAGTCCATGTTTCACACCCATATAACTGGTAGAATAATAGTTTTATATATTTTCAGCTATATAGATTTTGTAAAATACAGACACTGCAATAGTATGGACATGTAAAACGAATGGATGAAGAAGAGTTTTGGATTTGATTCAAGTGGGAAGAAGAAGTAGAAGTAGACCAAAAAACACTTTGCTGCAGTACGTAAAGAAAGCGATGAAGATAGAGAGATTTGGGGGAAATGGATAAAAGTGTAAAATATTAGCCCAGGACAATTTAATAATACATTGTAATTTAACTTTCCTATACCATACAGATTTTGTCACAATCCTTGCATTTGATCTGAATCAGGAAATATCAGATCAAATGCAAGGATTGTGACAAAATCTATATAGGAAAAACAACAAGACATTTAAAACTAGATTGAAAGAACATCTTAGAAATGTCAAAAAGGGCGAAGTGGAGAAGTCAGCTGTAACAGCTCATGCTTGGTCTAAAAAACATTTAATTAATACAAAAGCTAGCATAATCGAACATACAGATAAATAGAAAGAACTCACGGTATGGGAAAAAATCCACATCCAAAAAAACAAGAAAGATAAACTCATGAATTTTGAAACTCCCGTAAATTTTGATTTCATCCAGAGGTTCATCGGTCTACCGATAGAAGGAAGAAGAAAACCACTAAAAGAAGATGTAACACCGGTCAACGAGAGGCTACTGATGATGGAGATATAGCTCCGAAACTGCAGTCTAGAAGAAAAAGGATATGAGGTGAGGTAATAAAAATATTAATTTAATTCTTAATACATTGTAAACCTGTTAATGAATGAAGTATAACCGTTACTATATCTCCTTATGTCTATAAAGCAATTGATATTACATTTTATTAAATTAATATTAAGAAGCTAAAGCTGTTACTATGATTGAAATAAGTACATTAAAGTACACTACTAAATTATTGTAATCAAATGGTAAAGAGAAAAATTTATGCCTGAACCGGGAATCGAACCCCGAACCTTCAGCTTTCCGTGCTGATGCTCTAACCATTGAGCTAATCCAGGTTTCCTTCCTATCCAGTAAGGTAAAGGAAGGATTTATGCTTGGATGGAAAGGAAGCCTGGATTAGCTCAATGGTTAGAGCATCAGCACGGAAAGCTGAAGGTTCGGGGTTCGATTCCCGGTTCAGGCATAAATTTTTCTCTTTACCATTTGATTACAATAATTTAGTGATATTACATTCTTTCACAACTAAAATTGTTAAACATTTTAAAGAAGCAGAAGAGACTAATAATCATCTTTATTATATGATTACTATCAAGATAACTGGTATCAGCATCTGAAGAATATTAGAACTAGAATTCATAGGAAAATTCTGTATTATATATTAGAAGCAGTTTTTTCATAACATTGCAAGTTTGAGCTGTTCCCAAAATTATTTATGTCAATTTTATAATTTAAGTTACTTAGCTGTCTATGAAAATTGGACTAATCTTCATAGAAATCTTCATGTTCTTAATGAAATAAAGGTGCCAAGAAAGGTATTACCCTTTCAGAATGCTAAAAGGGTTGAAAGTCATGGCTTTTCAGATGCTTCTGAAGGTGCTTATGGAGCTTGTGTTTATGTGAAATCCATTTCCATGGAAAATGAAGTTTACGTAGGGCTATTAACTGCTAAGTCAAGAGTAGCTCCTTTGAAAACGCAGTCTATTGCTAGGCTTGAGCTTTGTGCGGCTTTATTGTTGTCTAGACTAATGAATAAGGTTTTGGAATCATCAAAACTGACTATGCCATTTCAGGTATACTACTGGTGTGATAGTACCATTGTGTTATATTGGTTACAAAAGTCTGCTAACAACTGGAAGACATTTGTAGCTAACCGAGTATCAGAAATTCAATCTCTCTGTTGTATCAAATTGAAGCAGCCTTAAACTCAAGACCCTTGTGTAAAATGACTGACGATCCTCAAGATTTATTTTTCTTGACACCAAGTCATTTTTTGATAGGTAGACAAATGACTAATCTGCCTATATCTGATAAGACCCACCGTCTTATTTCCTGTCGCTCCCGATGGAACATAATTCAGGAACTGTACAAGGACTTTTGGTATTCATGGTCCAAGGACTCTCTCCAATCACTTCAAATTAAAAGGAAATGGACAGTTGAAGGTGATTGGCAACCTAAAATAAGTGAGCTTGTACTTTTGAAGGAAGACAATCTTCCACCACTTGTGTGGAAAATGGGTATAGTTGAAGGCGTGCATCCTGGTAAGGATGGCCTTATAAGAGTCGTTACCATATGAACAAGAACTGGCACTTTTAAAAGACCATTAATTAAGGTATGTCCTCTACCAAATGATCAATAGCATTTAGGAACATAGATTGATTGTATATGTGCTGTGTTTCAATTTTGTAGCATATTAAGTATTATTTTGTTTTGTTTTTCTTATTTGTGCCCAAGCTGAGCAAAACATTTCTTCCACTTACTTGTGTTTTGCACTCTTTTAACTTTACTATCTAACCTCTCTTGTTTTTTCGACCCTGACGCTATTAGGGCATCCAAAGGCTAGGGAGTCTTTCCTTTCTTCCATTTCTTCTTTCCTTTATTTTCTTTTCTTCTCCAGAAAAGCCTGACCAGAGGCTATAAGATGGCAGCCCCATCACTGGTCTTGCCTTCCTTTGGCCAGCAACCAATCGCAGGGACTATTATTATGCTTTCAAGTCTTATACGAGAATTTCCTGGAAGGATCAGAAAATTGTCTATAGGATTGTAACAGGCCTTGGCCTAATACTTGGAAGGAAGAAGAAGAAGAAGAAACCTTCCATACTTTATCCAAAACATGATAAATATCCCATGAAGAATTATAAACAATTTTCTACAGGAGACTTCACATTCCATTTCAAAGCATGATATTAGTTGTAGAAGCCTATGGTTTGCTCAGGAAAATCAATCTGAGCTACAACTGAAATGTTGGTATGAGAGGGAATAGGTGAGATGAAGAGAGTGATGAGCATGGCTTCCTATACATTGCTTAAATGGAGGTTAATCAACCTGACTCCACCTTATGATCAATTATAATCAACTATGAACACCAATGTCTATGTTTGTCCACACTAGATTCTACATCCACTCAGATTTTGTTTGTTACATTATCTTTGGTCCACTCCCATAGGTGAACAATGGTATATGCTCTTTGGGATTATTCTTAATAATTTTACTCAGTTACTAAAGTATATAAGCTAATGATTGGCAAAATAAATAAAAATAATAGGCTAGAATAAATATCCATTATATCAATAAGTTATTAGAAATAGAGCAGGAACATATTTGGATTGGAGACTTATGAATCACCATCTGTATGATATACCACATTTCATATGGTATTATCTTCATTAATATATTGTGTAAAATTATTAAATATTATGTTTATATGTCCACCGCCGTGTTCTCGAGATAGCATGCTGCCTTGTCACGCAGTGTGCCCGGGTTCAATTCCTGGTTGGGACAGGCTCCTGGGTAAGGTTTTTTCGGGGTTTTTCCTCACCTGTAAGCCAAATTTCAGGAAGCTTAGAGCCCAACGGTCCCCGAAAATCATCCGGCCAACATCTTCATCATCATCCTTATCATTATCATCATCATCTTTCACCAGTGTGGAAAGCAACAGGAAGCTACCACACCTATAATTCCCTAGTAGAGGTGCAAGCATAGCATGAAAATGTTATGATTGCACTGAATGACCTGCCCTCAGGCAGAATTACTATGGATGTATGGACATTGTATATTCAAAAATATTTATTGTAGAAATATCCCTAAATGTCTGTAGGCCTATGTATTTAATGAGAGCGTGCATATTCCGTAAAAATTTGCTCCTTACTTATTTTAAACTACTGGTATAGTATTTTATTTTGTAACCATGTAATTATAGGTATTTCTTATTTTTAAAATGACTTGCATACATTTTATTTTGTTAAATGGGAAAATATCCATTACACAAATTGTCATTTGGCAGAGTTTTCCTGCTATTAATATGCCCCAGACACATTGGAACGCATTGAAAACTGATTCTCTGTTACCAACTTCATGAAAAAAAACAAATGAAGTCAAGATTTATGCGGCAAGTTACTCAGCTAATTAAAATCTGAATTTCTAGTTAGCAACTCACATCAATCTCTGCTAACCAGAGTGTGGAAAAATTTGAGTTTGAATAATGTCTATACATATGGCCCATAGACTGTGATGGGTAGGACATGTGGTATGAATGGGGAATGAAAGAGGGGCATGGAAACTCATTGTAGGAAAGCCAGAGGCAAAGTGCCCAGTAGGTAGGCCAAGGATGAGATGAGTGAATAACATTAACCATGATTTGAGAGATGTACATTATACTGGGGATTGGTAAACATTAGCTCAGAATAGGGATGTATGGAGAGCTTGTGTCCGCGTTGTCATGAACCTATGGGTTAGATAGTACCAGTGAGTTAGTTACAAAATATCTGAATAAAGTAAAAACTGATTTTATTTTCGAAGCATTATTCAAGAACAGGTTTTCCGTATTGCATGCATTGAAAATTCTCAGTCAGTGGAATGTAAATTTTCTATTTCAGCTCTTGCTGTATTATTCTCCAGGGGGAAAAAATTGTAATAGTTTTATAGGAGTCTGAATGGATTGTAGAGTGAGAGTGGGCATGAAAGTATGAGGCAAAAATTGTTATTTTCAACAAATAAAGATGAATTAATGAGTCATCTTTTACATCTTATCTCATATTTTATATATGTTTATACATGGAAACTAGTTTTCAATAAAGATGAAACCTGGATTAACCAGTTCAGAGTCAGAAAATCTTACCATCTGTTCACTACTGCTTACATCACCAACATAAATTACCCTTTCTTCATTTAGAACAACAACAATTTTCTTGCTGAAATATATTATTTCACATACAAATTAACAAATTTTAAATTTGATATACTCTGCTTTATGAAAATAGCCTTCATTTTGTCAGGATTATAGTAAAATTTCTTTATATATATTTCTAGAAAATTCTATTTTGATTTAATTCATGATCCAACTAATGTAAATTCAACATCAAGTGGCTTCACATATGTGAAATTATCTAAAATTAAATCTAATTAATTTCATGGCTGCTGGATTATGCACTTGCATATCCTCTTTAACACAGAGAATTTACTTGAACAATTCATCTAAATGTTTTACTTCTACATACATTATAAGACCAACTATAACCACTAAATAACTCAAAGTTCCCTCATGTTAAACCAGTCTTCCAATATTGTAACATTGTATATTTTACAAATGTACAATTTTGGATTTTGTAATTATAATATTAAAGTTGCAACAATGTTAACATTTCTATTATTTTATATTTATCTACCCAATTCTAGAAATATACAAATTTGCTTATTAAATTTGTTTTACCTGCCGACTAATTGCTTAAAGGTACTATTACCCACTTCATAAGTAACAGCATAAAATGAAAATGCACTCAAGTCTGTTAAGAAGAAAGTACTTTCAAGAGCCCTCACAGTTACTATGGTTATCTTCATCATCTATTGTTTTCTCTTGTGCTGGCTTCAATCTCTCCATTGCTTCTTGAATTTTTCTTCCCAAAACTTCATATTTCTTTTTTACCATCTTTTTGTATTCCTCTTCCTCACGGTCAAGGATTCGTAAGAAATTGTTTAATTCTGGGAGGGTGAAAGCTTCCCACTGAAACAAAATATTTTTCATAACATTCCATCTCTTCAAAACTTCTACCAAAATCATCACACATACAAAACTATTGTCCCATAATGTAGCTGAGTGATCAAATGTATCATAACTTGACACAGACCTATGGCACATGTGCTGGTTTGACCTCTTGAGTGAGCAAATTTTTACGTGGAATTTCAGCCAGTATGGGATTGGTGGTCACCCAGCATCATGAGGAATTTAGAAAGCTACATTAAGTAATGATGATCTTGAAGAAGATTTCCGGGCTGTTGGCATCCTCAAGGAGACAACCCATGAGGATGCAATCTCTGGCAAAACATCGGGGAACTTCAAACACAACCCTTGAGGATGCCGGATGCAGTCTCTGGTGAAACATCAGGGAACTTCAAGCCTCAAAACCATGGCCAACAGCCTGGAAATCTTCTTCAAGATCATCATTATAACTTGGCCGTGAAACCCAAGTCAATACACAACATTAAGTTGTGACTCCAGATCGAGAAAACCAGATATAACAGCTGAGGGGCTTGACATGCTGACATATGTCACCCTTGTACTGGCTGGATGATCATCCACATCTGTGATTAACACTAGACCTGTCACACCATGGAGTTATTTTAACAATACTATCAATAAAAATGTTTAATTCTTTTTTGGAAATAATATAAGCATTATGTGGATGGGAAACATTATCTCTTATTTTAAGAGAGGAGAATTACGACTATTTGAGAATAAAGTGTTTAGGATAATTTTTGGACTAAAGAGAGATAGACATGCAAATGGAGAAAACTACTTACTATTTTAATAAAATAAATCTCATAGTGTTACTTCCTATAAGAATATTAATAAAATTAGTAAATTACATGATCTTTATGGGAAGTCATATGTAATAAGGACAGTTAAGTCTCATAGACTTCCATTGGCAGGATATGTAACATGAAAGGGGAATGGAAGAGAGGTATGGAAAATTCATGTAGGGAAACCAAAGAGAATGAACCTAATAGGTATGCTAATAATGAGGTGGAAGAATAATATTAATCATGATTTGAGTGAGGTAAATCATACCGGGAATGACTGGAAAATATTAGTTCAGGAAAATATAATAATAATAATAATAATAATAATAATAATAATAATAATAAAATTGTTATGGAATGGATCCCAATGGAAAGGAGGAAGAGAGGAAGACCGAAGAAAACTTGGATAGAAGTGGTACAAGCAGCTATGAATATCAGAGGAATGGAGGAAGATCAATGGATTGACAGAGAGGAATGGCATTTGGCTTCCGGAAGACGGCGGCAGCTGCCTTGATACCGGATGATGATGATGATGAATAATAATAATAGTAAAATTGTAATTTACCTGATGAAGTTAAGACTCTACTGTCTTGTCTTCCTCTGCACCTGGTCTAGGTGTATATATACTAGTACAGTCATTAAGTTCTGAGACTTTATTCCTGAGGATAGGCACCCACAAGAATCTGAATGACTCACAAGATGCCGATAACTAGGCGTACACTTAAATAGAATCACATCCTCCCTCAAAAGTCACCTTTGGCCGTCATGCATGTTTGCCAACAAGGGTAGGCATAGCTGTTGGAAGCACCACTGAAGGATGTTGGCAGGAAGGTCCCGAATTGCTTCTCTTGTGGCAGTCATGACCTCTTCGGAAGAATGAAATCTACGCCCACGTAGGATTGCTTTCATGTGAGGAAAAAAGAAAAAAAAATCGTCATGTGATCATCACATTGGCCATATTCCGCAACAGGATTCCTGGCACACTGTGCTGGATAAGGTAACACGAGACATGTCCAAGTCATCAGACAGACTTTTGTAACATGTACCATGGCTGACCCCTACCACTGCTGCCAGATCGTCTACTGATTGGGAGCGGTTAGCATGCACCAACATCACAACTTCTTTGATCTTGCATTTAGTTCGAATTGTTTGTGACCGACCAGTATGCACATCTTCTTCCAAACTGTATCTTCCTTGCCACCTAAACACAACACTGCAACTCAATGTATACTCACCGTAAACTTACTGCATCATTTGAAACATTTTGACAGCGGTCTTGCCTAATTTCTGACAGAACTTGATGTTGCTCTAACTGTGACATCTTGAGTTCCAACATGTGCATTCAAATCACCGTCACGACAAAGGCCATATTTCTGCTTGCAGTGAATGCACTCAACTGTCTCTTGCTGGGACAAGAGACTAACTGACAAGGTACCATACCACGGCGCCACCTATGCACTATAGCGTAATACAGCGCCACTATGCGCTCAGTCTCAAAACTTAATGACTGTACCACGTATATACATATATATATATATATATATATATATATAGAAAGTTTATGTTTGCACAGACCTGAACCTCCAATTTCAATAATGCCACTGAATTGTTACTAATGAGACATGCTATCAATAAACAGTATTTATTGAAGATGATAACAGTAAGAAATCATTTTAATACAGCCTAAGTTACTATACAAGAAGGACTGCTACTTTCAAGTAAACTGTAGCTACATAAGCATAAAAATAATCATACTGTAGCAAAAGTAACTGTAGTCAGAAGCTCTGACTATAATATCATTAGGCTGTATTCTCTAAAATTCTGTCACTTAAAACTTAGGGCAGATTTATTTGAACATGTTTACTAGGGAGTTATACAAATCAGTTCTTTATATTTTTTATAACCAAATTGATACAACACTCTGTATTTACTAATTTTGACTAATTGAATGAAAACACAGGACCATAATGGGCCGTAAGGCATAATATGTCAAATGATTATGATAATGAAAACATAAATAAATATGATGACATTACTGAACAAATATCATAGTAGTTTTACTTCAATTTAAACTTTTTTTTTGCCCTATTAAAGGCTGCAGATACATATTTAATTATACACAATCCTGGACTCGATTTTTATATCACATAAAAAATAACTGAATATATTTTTTGTAAAGTTATTTCCTTTTTATATTGAATGGAATATCACTAAGTTATGGACCCATTATATAAACAAAGTGTATATTAAATATACCACAGAAATTTAGTTACAGAGAGGCAATTTGAAATAGGGAACACAGGGTCTAAAAAAAAATCCAAGATATCAGTTGTTAAAAATTGTTTACATACATAGGGCACTAGGAAAGTTTTGCAATATGCAACAATCCAAGGCCAGACAGGCCTGGCACCCCTAGGGGCAGAAAGAGGGGTTCAAACAAATATAAAATTGGGGGAGCATTCTTTCGCAGATGCAGTTTTAGTTTAACAGCAGAAGTGAAAGTTTGTAAGAAATTCAGGGTGGTCCTGACTTCAGTACAGTGTCATTATTAGATACGTTTCTCGTGGTCTGTAGATCAGTACTTTGAGGAGATGGCTCCTGTATTGGGAAATGATTGTCCACATCCCAAGACCATATTCTGCTGGTACAGAAAATTGAAGAAGGGAAAATTTGGCCTTGAAGATGATCCTCATTCAGGGCGGCCAGTCGAGTTAGTTGTCGACAAGAACATCGAGGCTGTGAAGAAACTGCTGGACAAAGAGAGGGGAATAACATACTGGCAGATAGAAGAGTCCCTCCACATTCTTGCACCAGCCATTCATAAAATTTTACATTAGCATCTTCATGTTAAGAAGGTTTGTTCACTGTGGGTGCCACATGCACTTACTGAGGAGCAAAAGGGCACTCATGGCAAATGGTGCAAAATGATGTTGAAAAAGTTTAATAACGAGGCTTCTCCTAACGTAAACAGCATCGTCACAGGTGACGAAACATGGCTGTATTACTATGACTTCCAAACGAAAGCCCAGAACAAGGTGTGGCTATTTGAAGGTGAGGGTACACCAGTGGTAGTAAGGAATCACGATCAGTGAATGAGAGAATGAAAACCGTCTTCTTCACCACAAGGGGAATTTTAGAACGGGTTGTACTGCAAAAACAATGCACAGTCACTGCAAAATGGTACACAGAAGAATGCCTGCCAAAGATGATTGCAGCACTGTAGAAACTCTGCCCAAGGTCAAGGCTAGACACATGGATGCTGCATCATGATAATGCACCTGCCCATAGGGCCAGTGATATCGTGGAGTTCTTGAAAAAAACTTCCGCTGCTGGAATATCCTCCCTACAGTCCAGATCTTCCTCCTTATGGCATTGGACTGTTCCCACAAGTTAAACTGAAGATGTAAGGAAAGTGTTTCCTTTTGGAAGAGGTGCTTCTGGCAGCATGGGACAACAAGTGCATGGAGCTGTCTGAAGAAAAGTGGAAACAATGGTTTAGTGATTGGTTTTGATGTATGAAGAGATGTATTGAGTGTGATGGAAGTTATTTTGAGAGCTCGTGAAAAGTATGCCCATATTGCAAAACTTTCCTAGTGCCTTTATATTTGTTGCTCATAATCCAGCATTGAAATTAAATGGGGTTTGAGGGAGGAGTGGAATGGGTTTAGATCTTCATTATTAAGATCTAGTCAGCCATATTTTCTAACTAAATAACTCACTGGCACTATCAAACTTATATGTTCATGGCAACATGGACATAAGCTCTCCATACATCCCTATCCAAAGCTAATTTTTTTAAATCATCACCTGTATAATCTACTTTCCCAAATCATGGTTAATGTTATTCTCCCACCTCATTCTTGGTCTAACAACTAGGTATTTTCCCTCTGGCTTTCCTATAACAAGCTTCCATGCTCCTCTTTCATTCTCCATTCATGCTACATGCTCTGCCCATTGCAGTCTACATGACTTAACTACTGTTGTTATATCTGGTTTCCTATAAAGATCATGTAGCTCACTGTTATAAAATCTTCACAATTCGCCTGTCTGTTAATCTCTCTTTGGACAAAAATTTTCCTAAAAACTTTATTCTCAAATACTCATAATTTTTCTCCTTGCTTAACCCATCAGCATGGGGGGATTTAAATCCCCTGACGGTTCTCAGCTGAGGGAAGATTTCTTGGAATGGCACTTAAATTTGTAAGTTAGAAAACAAAGTTTTATAAAATGTTTATATCCCGTTTGATATTTAAAATATCTGAATAGAAATTTTAACATATATTCAGCTAAATGTGAGGCTAATTATCATAATTGTAAACTACAATAATACAAATAAAATTTACAATACCATAGAAATTAAGTTAGTTGAGATTGATTTGAAGTATCCCTACATACGTAATCGCGCTTCATAGTCAGAGCATCTAAATACTGTATCTTTCTGTTTATTTTTTTTATAACACACAACACATATTTTGTTAGGGAGGGCTTTATTTCTTCTCGGTGGTATTCTTCCCAGAAAATGCCTTGTAACTAATCTCGGTACTGTTGAATGACATCCGGGAACCTTTCTTTCTATCCCACCCCTATGTTGCACAAGTTATGCTTCATCAAGGTCAATGTGAAAAATATTTTGTGGTGAATTCTCCCTACAGATAATCATGCTGTTCAAATATAAATGTTTAGAAGACACAAAATATTTTCATGTACCAGTTTTTATTTTCTTACATTCCAACAAATATACATGTAACAAAATTAGTCTGTTAGGTCTAAGGATCCTATATTTATATAATAATCTACAATAGATTTTATGTTTGTTTTCCAGTTCCTTGTCTCATCATTTTGTAATATTTTCACTATGTTTATTTGTAGGGGCCATGGCAAAACACTGCCACCCTTGAGCTAGTCTAACAGGATTGAACAGAGCCACTCATTCAAGTTAGAATTTCTTTCACAAATTTAGTGAAATAAGAAACCTCCACAAACCTAGCCATATAAACAAAGTTTTAAATAGTTTCATGGATTCCAAAAAAGAGAGCAGAAAAACGTGGACTCTAACGCAGTCCATAAAAACAATGAGGAACTACATGAACAAAAAGAATATATAAACTATAAATTGTATGTTAATTGAAAGCTTGAGATCTCCTCTATAAGACTGCAGTTCACAAATTCTGTTGTCATTCTATATGTTTACAAAGAATGATAATAAATCAAATGCACTGGATATAGAACATGCTCAATCAGTACTTCAAACTTACCCACATTTAACAATAAGTTACACAATTTGAAAATAAGTTATATTATTAATTTTATACATAAAATAAAAGCATATTCTTTCATCTACAAAATTATATTATTTAGTCATTTATTTAGTGAATCATTTCCGAAAAATAAGAACTAGTTTCGGTAAATATATCATGCAGGCAGTGCCTGCCACTCCTCAGAGAAGAAGTGTTTTATTTATGCGGGCAGTACACTTCAGTTCGAAAGCAACTGATCTAGGGGACGGAATCCCCAAAATCAAATGACCTGGTCCTTCGAGCTGGGGGTTGGGCGTTAGGCCAGCAACCTATCACTGTAAAAAACTTTCCTGCTACATCATCTCAACAAAGTTTAGCCGAACAGAAACAAAGAAGAAATGGCGTAAACTAGTTGAGAAGGCCAAGACATTCCACTGGAAGTCGTAGAGCCTGACGAAGAAGAAGTACACATCACTTCACTCTGATGGGTTAAGGTAAGAGTCCACGTTTCACATCCATGTAATAGAACTGGGAGAATTAAAGTTTTATATATTTTCACTTTAACATTTTTTGAGAGAAGTAGGGATGACAAGAGTCTCTCTCTGTAATGCATAATATCATGAATTCCAGAATTGAGTCAATGTTTAATTTTGTGCATATCATTCCTATTTGTAATTATTGTTCCTAGGTATCTTAATTAAACCACTTCTTGAAAATTTACCTCATTTGTCATTAACTGTTCATTTCCATTATATAATGTATTTCTATGTGTGAACATATATTTAGTTTTATTAATGTTTATTTCCAGTCCCAAAATCATATTTTCAAATTTACTTTTTAAAGATTTTAACAACCAACAGTACAGTGTATTTAAATGAAGTGTTGGTAGATACTCAGTTCATTTATGTATTAGCAGACAGCAATAGCAGTCATGCTCAGAATTTGTACCAGGATAGATTTACAAATTGAAGGTGTCCAGACAGGAGAACAATTAAAGCAATTCACCAACTCTCAGACAACATGACACTTTGAAGCCTGTCACTAGAAACAGGGGCAGGCCTAATAAGACAAGGATTCCACGACTGGAGAAGACAATTCTTCGTGTTATGGATGAGGATTCTCAAGTCAGTAAAAGACAATTTGCTGCAAGGGAACATGTGGACCACATGACCATCTGGAGAGTGTTGCATGAGAACTTGTTATACATTCATCCATATTTGGTTCGTCTTCCAGGCTTATAGGCCGTGGTCTGGTTGTCTTCATACTCGACGTTTCGTCTACTGCTGCGGTAGACATCATCAGGAGATACTGCGTGCTCTCTGTGAACTCCTCAACAGTCAGCTGCAGACTGGCTGGTCGTTGGAAACTGTCTTTCTGTTTATAGCTAAACCACGGGTGGAGGGGGGGTTTTCTGCACGGACCGAGTTATGCGCTGTAGTGCAGTTTGCAGAAGTCATAGGCTTCGTTGTTGTGTTATGCAGTGCTGGGATCCAAATTTTGTTTATCTTCATGGTTTCTTCTTTTTTGTTGAAGGAATTCTTATGTTTATATATTTCAATGGCTTCTCTGTATAGTCTGGTGTAGTAATGTGATGTTTGTGATAATACCTGAGTATCTTCGAATCTTATAATATGTTGTTGGTTGTTCATCAAGTGTTTCGCTACGGCCGATTTTTCATTATGTTTTAATCTGCAGTGTCTCATGTGTTCTTGTAATCTTGTGTTGATCATTCTTTTTGTTGTACCAATGTACACCTCTCCACAACTGCACGGGATACGATATATACCGGCATGACTTAAAGGATCTCTAGTGTCTTTGGCTGGGCGCAGTATATTGCTGATTTTTTGTGTTGGTTTGTAGGTTGTTGCTATGTTGTATTTCTTTAATATTCGTCCAATTTTCTCTGTTGTTGTTTTGATATAAGGTAGGTAAACCTTACCATTTGTCTCTTCCTTGTTTTCGTTTTCGGGCCTATATTTCCTGGGATTTATGGCTCGACGAAAATCTGTTTTGCTGTATCCATTGGTAAGAAAAGCTGCATGGAGATGATTGATTTCTTCTTGCAGATACTGTGGTTCCGAAATCCTTTTGGCTCGTTCAACCAGGGTTTTTATTATCCCGCGTTTTTGTCTCGGATGGTGGTTAGACTGTTTGTGTAGGTATCTGTCTGTGTGAGTATTTTTCCTATAAACCTTGTGTCCAAGTGTCATGTCTTGGTTTCGGATTACCAAAACATCCAAAAATGGTAGACTGTTGTTTTGTTCCTTTTCCAGGGTGAATTGGATGCTGGGACAAATCCCATTTATGTGTTTCTTGAAGTTATCTAGTTCCTCCTCACCGTGCTCCCAAATGACGAAGGTGTCATCCACATATCTTAGCCAAACTGTGGGTCTTAAGGTAGCATTCTCCAAAGCCTGTTTTTCAAATTTTCCATGTAGAAATTTGCTATTACGGGACTTAATGGACTTCCCATGGCCACACCATCTATTTGTTCATAGAATATACCTCTCCATTGAAAATAAGATTCTGTGAGACATATGTTGTAGAGCGCTGTTATGTCTGGTGGAAAGAGTTCTTGTAAGTATGTCATGGTTTCTCCGATAGGTACTTTAGTGAATAATGCAACCACATCGAAGCTTAGTATTATGTCATTCGGCTTGAGTTTCATAGTGTCTATCTTTTCTATGAAGTGTGTGGAGTCTCTTACAAAAGTATCAGTTTTACCAATATGTGGTTTCAGCAGTGAGGCGAGATACTTGGCAAGTTCATATGTAGGTGAACCAATGGCCGAAACAATAGGTCTGAGTGGTGTCCCTTCCTTGTGTATCTTAGGTAATCCATACAATCTAGGTGGCAATGCTTCTGATTTGCACAATCTATGTTTAATGTCTTCATCCAGTGAGGAACTCTTGATGAGTTTATTAGATTTACATAGAACCCTTGCTGTGGGATCATTTTTAAGAATTTTGTATGTCCCTGGATCTAAAAGCTGCTGTATTTTCTGGTTGTATTGCTCGGTTTCCATGATGACGGTAGCATTTCCTTTATCTGCTGGGAGAATGATGATATCTTTGTCTGAGTTTAAAGTTAGTAAAGATTCTTTTTCTTTCCTTGATAAATTGCTCGTAGGTGGTTTGCTTTTACGGAGAATGCGGGACACTTCGCCCCTTATTTCCTCACTCTGATGAAGAGGCAGCTGTCTTATTCCGGCTTCTACATTGGCTATGATGTCTTCAATAGGTACTGTTTTAGGTGTTACAGCAAAATTTCTTCCTTTGGCAAGAACCGAAATTTCTTCTTCATTAAGTTGCCGGTCAGTCAAATTTACTACTGCTCTTGAGTTGGTTGGTTTATTTTTGTTTCCTGAATGATATTTGGCGTATTTTTGTTTTTGTCGTTCAGTGTTCTTTTCTGTGGTTCGGTAAAAGCTGTGATATGTGATGTTGTCCACCTTCTCCCAGTCTCTCTTGGAGAGAATATTGCTGAGCTTTAGATGTAAATGAAGTAGTTCATGGTCATTCATCACTAGTGTTCTTCTAGTATCATGAATACGTTCTCTAAGTAGAGCCCGTTTCATTCGTCCATATATCCTCTTAGCCTTTGTCGTTTTGAAGATATGTTTGCATTGTAAAAATTGAGGGATAGTTTCCGTATCTCTGCACCGTAGAAGGAAGCTTAAATTGCACAGAAAGCGTCCTTTTTTCTTTCTTAATTCTTCAAATTTCCGAATAGAAAGAAACACATCCTTCCCATAGAGGTTGCTTATATATAATTGTAGGCTTTCACGGCCGGCATCTTGATCCATATTTGGTTCGTCTTCCGGGCTTATAAGCCGTGGTCTGGTTATACATTCATCATTTACAGTATGTGCAGGCTCTGTCAGTAGCTCATTTTCCTACAAGGCTTGTGTTCTGCCAATGGTGTCTAACAATTATCAACCCTGTCTTCAGTGCATCAGTTCTTTTGCTACCTTCAAATGGGATCACATAGTACATTTTCACAATCAGGACATCTGGGCATATGATAATCTTCATGCAACTGCTCAATCACATCATCAGCATTGGTTTTCAGTGAACGTCTAAGCTAGTATTGTTGGTGACTGTTTATTAGGATCTCATGTTCTTCCATACAGGCTCAATGGATGAAGATACAATGCATTCTTAATGAACAGGTTGCCTGTACTGTTATATAATGCCCCATTAACAGATGCAATAAAACATGTAATAATTTATGCATGATGGAGTACTTGCTCATTTCAAAGTCTGTTTTTGTAGATTTCTCAATTGTACACTCTGACGCTGAATCTGCTGCAGCCTGAATCTAAATCCACTTGACTTTACAACATGGGACATTTGAAATCCCTTATGTATGCATCTCCAGTGCTAGATATTGAGTTTCAGCATTGTGGAAGGCTGCGAGACAATTCAAAATTATCCAGGATTACTTTAGTCAATCTGAGAGTCAATATAATGGTGGTTTCATGTTTATAGAGGATATTTTGAACGTTTTTATGGGGAATTTACATTCAGTCATCACTTGGAGGCAACACTCACTTTACCCCAACTTTAAGTGACAGACCTCAAGAAAACAATCTATAAAACAAAAATAATGCTTTTCTCGATCTATGTTTACATAACATATTTTCTCTCTCTAGATGTGAGGAATTTGTCTCAAAGTTTTCACATGCATTATAGTTTTACCTTGTGTGTGTATATACAGGGTGTTGCAATAAAACACCGACAACCAAGGTGAGGTAGTATATTGAGATGTCAATAATTTTTTAATAAGGTACCAGTGTCTGGAAATGATGCGTTTTCACACTATGACTAGTTAATTATGTCTCAAGATCAATGTTAGTTCAAAGGATTTGAAGACGCATTACTTGACATAAGGTCAACACACATATAAATTGAGCTCAATACCACACCTCTGTAGTGGAAATTTTACCGACACTACTTGAAGAAGTGCCGTTGTGGCTTCGTAATGAAATGTGGCTGCAACACAACAGAGCTTCAGTTCACTTCAATACCAATGTAAGGAGACATTTGGATACCACATATCCAGATTGATGGATTTGCAGAGGGGGACTGGTCCCATGGCCTCCAAGATCACCTGATCTTAATCCTCTCGACTATTTTTGTGGGGCAACATGAAACAGTCTCCAATAGATTCACATAATAATAATAATAATAATAATAATAATAATAGCTTTATTTTACCTGGCAGAGTTAAGGCCTTAAGGCCTTGTCTACCACTCAACCAGGTTTAAAAAAAATACAAACAAAAAAATAGTCTTAAATCTAAATTACAATATATATATATATATATATATATATATATATATATATATAAACGATTACAAGTTATGAATACAATACAATTAATATTTATAATGTATTTTGATTTACTCTAAATTTAACGAATTAAATATATAATATGTACAATATATAAAAAAACAGGAAAAGATTAATGACATAGTATAAAATTAAATAAATAGAGAAAAATTAATTATTAGACAACAGGTAACTGTATAAGCGTGACTTAAAGGTACCAAG
Organism: Diploptera punctata; assembly: GCA_030220185.1. Classification (NCBI taxonomy): domain Eukaryota; kingdom Metazoa; phylum Arthropoda; class Insecta; order Blattodea; family Blaberidae; genus Diploptera; species Diploptera punctata. Next base: position 70,704 of record JASPKZ010007698.1, on the reverse strand, counting down.
TGTGCGGCAACCCCTGATATCTTGAGGAAGGAGATTCCAGGAGCGGGCAGAGGCTACTGTGAAGGAAGTAGAATAGGAGGAAGTGCTATGAAGAGGAATTGTTAGCAGACTGCTATCTTGTGATCTAGTGTCAATATTGTGGTAAGAGGATAACTTCTCAAATCTAGACGCCAGGTAAGTAGGGATGTAGGAATTCAGAAGCTTGAAAAGTAGTGAAAGAGAGTGCAATTTACGTCTGTCAGTAAGACGGAGCCAAGAGAGGTTATTAAAGTGTTCGGAAATATGGTCATAACGGCGGATATTGAAAATGAATCGAACGCAAGCATTATGAACACGCTGCAGTCTCTGCGACAAGTCATAGTTTAGATCATTATATATAATGTCACAATAATCGAAGTGTGGTAACACAAGATTCTGCACAAGGATTTGTTTTAACGAAACTGGGAGAAAATTCTTTAAACGTCTAAGATAATGTAAGATGGAGAAAGTCTTTTTACATATGTGTTTCACTTGTGTTTGCCAGGTTAAATTTGCGTCTAGATGTAGTCCAAGATCTATTACTGAAGAAGAATAAGGGATAATTATATTATTTATAGTAATGTTTGGTAGTGTAGATATGTCAAAGGTTGTAAGCAGTCTTTGTTGTCCCATTAGAATTACTTGTGACTTGTTAGGATTTAGATTTAGACCGATACTTGAAGACCAGTTAAAGATGGATATGAGATCGTCATTCATTTTTGTCAAGCTGTTATAGAGAGAATGAGGAGGTGAATGTAGGTAAATTTGGAGATCATCAGCGTAGAGGTGATAACGGCAGTGCTTTAGTACAGTTGGCAAGTCATTTATGTAGATTGAGAAAAGAAGAGGTCCGAGAACACTGCCCTGGGGGACTCCAGCCGGCACGTTGCGCCAAGACGAAGATCTAGAGTTTAATGAAACGTATTGTTGACGACCGTGCAGGTATGAGTCGAACCAGGATACAGCGCTGTCAGACAAGTGTAGGTGCTTGAGCTTTATCATAAGTAAGTCGTGGTCTACTGTGTCAAAAGCTTTGCTGAAGTCAAGTAAGGTTAAAGGAGTCAATTGACGTCTGTCCACGGCTTCACGAATATCTTCAGTAATTTTTAGCAAAGCTGTGGTTGTGCTATGACCATATCTAAAGCCGGATTGATAAGGATCAAGGAGGTGATTTTCTTGGAGATATTCAGTCATATGGATCTTATAGCCCGAATCCACACTGCTGAGGAAATAATTAAAATGAGGGCAGGCATATTTGAATGTGTGTACCAATCACTACACCGCCAAAGTACACTCTGAAATGAGATGGGAGGTGAATATTTTGAAAACTTGATGTGACTGTGACAATATTGTCAAGTATTGAGTCCTGAAATCCAACTAACTGAACTCTTGAGAAGTTAGCTACTCGTAGTGCAAAAACACATCATTTACGGACATTGATACCTTATTAAAAATGATCAACATATCACAATATACTACCTCACCTTCATTGTCAGTGTTTTTTTGCAGCACCCTATATATATGCTTAACAATAAAAAATAAATTCATATTATATTAAAGAAAACATTTTAAAATAATTTTTCAACATTTATTATTGCTGCTGGCTCATATCCAGATAATATATGGATAATATGTAATCAGCATGTTAGAACTCCCAACCATTATAGCTGGTTTTCCCCAATATAAGTTTGAATTCATATGACTTTTAAACATTTCTGAACAACCAATACAATAATAAAAACCTTATCATTATTTATTAAACTTTTTCTCATACCAATATATCACCAGTTTCATTTTCCTGTAGTACAAACATTTTGTTGCAATTTGTTTCTCTACTCCAACGTAGCGCCAAAACAAGTGGTTTTTCATTTTCTGCTATACGCCGCATTTTCACTGAAATTTAAAGAATATGTGAATTCACTATCATATAATTATATGAATATGATGGTTGTAAATATGTAGTGGCAGCAATGAAACTAAAAAGATTTTCATTACTATTTAAAGGAAGTGACACTATGAGTATTATTTTAATTAATAATTGAGTTAGAATTTAACACTTCACCACATAATTGTAGATTTCTCAAAGACATGTATCAGTACTTTTGCATATTATCTTCAGCTTCAGATACTGATTGCCAACCACCAATTCAAGAGTTAGATGGAGCTGAAGATAATGTGCAGGAGTATTGAAATTAATGTCTTCAAGGAATCTACAATTATGAGGTGAGGTGATAAATTCTAATTCAAATATTAACCCATTCGCCTGAAAAGACAAGTTACACTTGCCAGCAGTTAAATGGCCTTGAACTCAGAAGAAGAGGTACACTCGCTTAACTCTGCTGTTATATATTTTGTACATCTCTTGGCAGAGTGAACTTTTGTTAACATTTATGAATAGTAGAGAAATGTGTTTTGGCCTTCACCCTTATTGTGATCTCAAGTACCATTATCCTTTGTTTGTTTTAAATGTCTGAAAATAGACAATATTATTTTCGGTAACTTAAATCCAGTTTCTGGCAAAATGCATTGAGCATTTAAACCTGAAGCAAATGGGTTAATTAAAAACATTTTATTTAAATTTTACAACAATTTTATTATATTAATACAATCACTGACAAAGTTATAGACCTTCTAGCAAATATATGGAATTTTATAATGCTACTGGCAAAGAGGTTTCTGTTAAGCATAGTGATGAAATGCTGTTCTGCCAGATGAATCAATGGAATATCAGGGAATCTAATGCCTCTGAAAGGTTATTTCAATGTGGAAACAAATCAAAGTCACAAGGACTCATGTCAGGAACAATTTGAAGATGTTCGAATACTTCCCATAGCCACCAGCACAACATAATAATAACAGCTTCTACTACATGCCAACATCAATTGGCATACAAGATGCAAGCTGGATTAACCCAGAATAAATTTGAAGTTTCTTTCACATAGAGATGCAAATGGTACAGCAAGCCTAACGATACTATCATTTAGTAGCCCTTTAAGGTAATGAATCGTTACCACAGGGTTCATGGAAGTCTTATTGCATTTCCGTGTATTTATGTCAAAAGAACCTGTATTTTGATTCCAATCACTGTTTTATATTTGCAAACATGTTTTAGGGCAGTATAGAATATATTGAGAAAAACAAAGTTAGCTTATCAATGGAAAAGACTGATTAGAAGTAAAATTTGCATTGTAAACTCGATTATAGAACTAGACAACTATTCCTCATATGTAGCCAGCCACTTAATGTACCATGACGAATAGACATATCAAAGAAAATTCAACATTTCAATAATGCTTTTAGAGTCATTAGTCAAGTTTTAACAACAAATCGAGTACAGAAACACTTCAGGTTAAAAGCAGACTAACTGTTGCCAAGACTCATGCTCTTGTACAGGACCTAATCCTCAGTTCTCTGGAATGGAGATCTAAAATACCTAACAACAGTAGAAATTAAATTCTTAAGAACTGCTGGCTACAGTGTAAAAAAAAATGATCAGACTGCCATAGAATTAAACTTGATCCCCATGCATGAGTAGCTATCTGCAGACATAACTGGTTTTTACATGTCAAAATAAATCATTCCAGATTGCCTCGACAAATCCTCAGGTATGTACCTCAAGAAAAAAGAATTTGGGCCAGCCCTTGAAAAGAGAGCATAACAGGCCACTAGATGATGATGATAAAACATATTAATCACTTCCACTACTAACACAATAACACTCATTGTGACAACTACTTCTAGTGTTTTGCACAAGGACACCATTATAACTGATACCTAAATGCTGCCTGATATTGAATGTGTAATGTTGTAACATTGTCCTAACAGTGCTGTCATTATTTTATTAACAACCCTCGTATGTAAAGTATTATGGCTATAACGGAGGAATGATTTTATTATTGGAAATTAATGACTTTGCTAAGATCATGAAATTTTGTAGAGAATGTTCTAAAAGAGGTTAAGATATTTATAGAGGAGGTAGGAGCAGCAAAGCATGATAGAAAGTTCCTACAAACTGGTTCTTAAAATTTGTTTTTTTCGAGTTATGGCCTATTGTTTACTACCACTATCAAATTGTATTGTATATGAAGCAGTTCTCTAGAAATTCAAAATTATACTCTTCACAGCAAGTTATTCATATAAACTCCATTCATTGCAATGTAAACTTCTGTCTTACATCTGAGGAATCTTACATTCTCTGAAACACGACTGGTTGTAGCCAGATCATATGACAGGGATTGAACATCATTTAAAGTGTATAGGGGAAAAAACCATGTAGTCACTTTTTCCTTGAAACCTAGAAAACATACCTTTATATTTAAAACATACATACTTTAAGACCTGTATGGCAAACTTAGAAAGTAAATAAACCCATGACTAAACTCTATCGTTTACTATTTCACCCTTCTAAATATTAGTGCTTACCATTGAGAATCTAATGACACCTCAAATTCCATTTCTACAAAAATGTGGCTTACCTGGTTCTTTCCCTGTATCTATCATTTATGGGTACTGCATACACCGTGCCCCTTAAATATCCCCAAACAAATATCTGCACTTTTGTTCCCTGATTTATTTATTTACAAAAGTGCTCAAAGTAGAATATATATGTCTCTCTCTTGCAATTCAATAAACCATAATTCAGAAAATGTTATTTTTAAGGCCCATGTTTATAGAAAAAATTCAATGTGGAAATTATAGAGCAATCATTTTACTATGTACAGTATATAAGATACTGTCTAATATTTGTACCAAAGAATGTTGCCTTGCTATGAGAAAACCATACTGGATTCCATGGTGGTTGGTCAACAACAGACTATTTATACAATGAGATAAGTCATGGAAGAAAAGCTGAGAACATAATATTATAACACAACACCTTTTCATGGAATTTAAGTCAGCATATGATAGTGTTTGGAAGAAAGAACTATGGTACAAAATGCAGCATTTGGATTTCCCCATGAAGTTAGTTAATATGTGTAGATCACTTAATAAGACATATGGTGGTGTTAAGATTGGCAGATATATATCTAAAAATTTGAAATTCAGAAACGTCTCAGATAAGGAATGCCATTCCAATTTTATTTAACACAGTTTTGGAAACAGCTACAAAAAATTAGGGATCCAAATGGAAGGTACATTATTTAATAAGCTTAGCCAGCTTCTCGTATGCAGATGATTTGGTGATCTCGGGAAGAAAAATATGACTAAACCAATGAATTTTTCAGAAAAATTTACCAGCCAGCTCAGAAAATTGTTATAGGGAGTTATAATTTCAACATTGTTATGTATCTTGGAACTCATTTAACCAATAAAAACAATTAAAGATTTGAAATAAATAGAATTGCTAATAAAGCATATTATTTGAACATATCAAATGGTTATGCAGTGAATACATAAAAATGGGTGGGTTTTGTTAACCTTATATATTTGTGGGGAGTTTTGAGCACAAGATAATAAGTGGACACTCTTTAATTTTCAAATTCTGGTGCAGATATGTTGATGATGTAATTACTGTCGTGAATCATAAGCAAATAGATGATGTTAATGAATGAGTTGGAGAAAATACTTTAACATCTCACCTCATAAAGTTGCATATCTTCACGATACCGGATTCAAAAGTATAGTATTACTTTTGAAACCGGTAACATGAAGACATGCAACTTTATGAGGTGAGATGTTAAAGCATTTTCTCCAACTCATTCATTAATGTAAATATCTCATAGTGTTTCCTCCCACTGTAATTTTAATTAAATAGAAGATGCTTCAAAACTGTTGAATATTTAGAATAGAACAATAACATTTACTATGGAAACTGAAATTGAAAAACAAATTCCATTTACAGATCTAAATTTTACAAGAAACGAAGAAAACAAGATAGAGTCTGGAATATACTGAAAAAGACACACACAGATAACTATATAAAATCCTCATGATTCAACCATTTTGCTAACAGAGAGGCAGTGTACAATAGTTTAACACACAGATTAGTAAATACGCCTATGAGCAGAGAAAATTATGAAAAAGAAAATTGATACAAAATGAATGTAGCAATAGAAAATGGTATTGAAGAAAATATGGAACACAAGAAAATAAATGAGTTTAAAAGACAAATTTAATTAACGAAAGTACACTTACAAAAGAAACAGAAGAAAACATAAAATTCAAGAAATTCACTTACCACAAATTAAAAAAAAAAAAATTAAAAAGTTTAACATAAGATTGGCACTGGAGAATGAATGCAGCCTCAATAGGATAATTAAAACCAACAAAAATGACAAAAAAAAAATTGGGAATTTATCAGAACAAATTGTGACAAAATTTATATAGGAAAAAGAAATTTGAAATCAAGGATGAAAGAACATCTTAGAAATGTCAAAAATGGTGAAGTGGAAAAGCCAGTAGTAGCTGCTCATGCTTGGTCTGAAAAGCATCTAATTTGATACAAAGGCTAGTTTAATTAAACAAAAAGAGCTCACGATTTGGGAAAAAATTCACATAAAAAAACAAAAAAGAAAAACATATGAATTTTCAAATTCCCAGGGATTTTGATTTGATTCAGAGGTTCATCAGTCCCCAACAGATGGAGTAAAAAGCAGTTCTCCTGAATGACATAACATCAGTCGATGAGATATTACTGAAGATGAAACCACCAAGGTTCTGAAACCGGTATACTTAGAAGACTGGATATGAGGTGAGGTATAAAGAATTTTATTTTAAATCTTAAAGCATATTATGCTCTTCTTCCCATATTAAAAGCCATTCTATTATTAGATGTACCAAAATCAAGATATATAAAACACTGATTAGATCAATTGTTACTTATGATTTTGAAACTTTGGTACTGATTCTTATATTTGTAATTGTTTAAATATTTTTGAAAGGAAGGTACTGATAAGAATATTTGGAGCAGTTTGTGTAGATAAAACCTAGAAAAGAAGATATAATAAAGAATTAATACATTTATCAGGAGATCTCAATAATGTTTAAAATATTTGGTTTGGCCATTTAAGATATTAATAGAAAGGTGAAATAAATCTTCAGTTTGCAAATTCAAACAACCAGATTAAGAGGAAGACCTAAGAAGAAATACTAGATTGTGTGCACCAAGACTTAAAAAATATAAAATAAACAATTGGGAACAGCTTTCTATGGAGAAGGATGTCTGGAGGAGGCGATGATCCTATTGGGCTGTAGTGCCATTGAAGAAAATGTTTATAGGAATATTTAATCAAAATTAAAGTGGGAAGTAACATTATGAGGTATTTTCAATTTATGAATGAGTTTTAGAAAAATACAACTAGTTGGAGTTTGACTGAAGATGAAAGCAAAATGACTTGAAACCAGTATCGTGAAACATGCAACTTTATGAGGTAAGATATAAAAAAAACATTTTTTTCCAACTCATTCATAATATTAAAAAAATATATATATATATATATATATAGGAACATTTTTCTCTTGTATTGTTGTGTACAGATATTTTCTTCATTAAAATATTGGAACTTTTTTCAACACTACTTCATCCAATTGAACATATCATGACAGAGGTATAATTGAGAATCTTTATCTATAAACAGTGGTTATTTCTCTACATGTTTACCTCATTTGGATATATAAGATTTTTTTTATCTAGATTTATTTCAAATGTGTATACACTGCTCAAAAAATTAGGGGATATTGTAGAATAACCTATTAGGACTATGTTTTTAGGAACAGTATTAGATGCAATCACTTTCTATTACTCCAAAAGAATGTCAACAAGAGTTTGAAGTCATTACGTAACCTCTGTACCACACCAGATGTCAAAGAGATCCTGATTAGGAATATGGCAAACAAACAAAGCAACATTAACATGGGTGAAAATGTTTCTTTAGTATGGTGTATGATCTCCTCGAACGGCCAGCACTGCCTCACACCTGTATGGCATTGATGCAATGAGGTTAGCAATGAGTTCTTGGGGGATACGTGGCCACTCTTCCATAAGAGCAATGTGCAGCTCTGGAACAGTTGTGGGAGGTGCTGGTCTGCCTGCAATGCACCTGCCTAATGCATCCCACACATGCTCAATCGGATTTAAGTCCGGGGAGGAAGCTGGCCATTGCATACGCTCGATACCCTCCACTTCCAGCATGTCGTCCACCAAGCCAGTTCTGTAGGGTCGTGCATTATCGTCCATAAAAAGAAAAGAATCGCCTATGGCATCAGCATAAGGCATGACAAAAGGTCGGAGAATCTCATCTCTATACTTTACCGCAGTCAAAGTACCACCTTGGATAACGTAGAGGTCCGTACGTCCACCACTACTGACTCCTGCCTACACCATCAATCCACCGCCACCATATGGGGATCTTTCACATACAAAAGCTGGATTGTTTCGTGTCCCTTTTTCTCTCCAGATGAATACACGCCGACTATCACATTCCATGTTGAATCGCAACTCATCAGAAAAAGAACTGATCTCCATTGAGCATGCCTCCACCCACGATGTTCCTCCGCCCAGTTTCTGCGATCTCTACGGTGTTGTGGAGTTAACCTGGTACACACCATGGGCCTACGGGCATAGAGACCACTTCCATGCAGTCGATTAGGGACAGTTTGAGTTGACACCCTGCATCCTGTTGCTGTTTGAAGTGTATTTCGCAGTTGAGTTGCATTCTGCTGTCTATTCTGATGGGCTGTTAACAAGAGGTAACAGTCATCCCTTGCTGTTGTTGCCCTTGGTCGTTCTTGTCCGGCTCTTCTGTGAACAATATGTTCTTTGAAAATGATTCCAAAGACTGGAAATCACGCTTTGAGACACCCCAATGGCTTGTGCCACCTCTTGTTGTGTCTGTCCAGCTTCCATCCTTCCTATGGCCCTCCAAGCCATTGGTTCAGGTAAATCATGTTGTCGAGGCATCACTGTCCCTAAGGCAAGTCATTCACTAACTGAAAACTGGACTGGATTTAAAAACAGCAACAAAACATTCACCCCCACACCACTCTTTCACATCAACAGTACAGACACTGCCCTCTGGTGTGGTACCGAGGTTACGTAACAAGTTCAAACTCTTATTTACATTATCTTGGAGTAATAGAAAGTGATTGCATCTAATACTATTCCAAAAAACATAGTCTTAATAGGTTATTCTACAATATCCCCTAATTTTTTTGAGCAGTGTATATGTGTGTGTGTGTGTGTATATATATATATAAATTCAAAACTTGACCCCCTGGAATGGGGACACAGGATTAGATGAAGATATATTTCAAATAAGAATAAGTTATATGCTGAGTGAACAACTTGCTGTAGGGGAGAGAATGAACAAAAACAAACCAGATGGGGAAGCCAGTACAACTGCAGGAAAGAAATTGTATACATTAACCTTTAAACGCCCAGGAGCCCATATGCTGGGCTTTAAAATGTACGTCCAGTCTGCCCGCAGACCCAGCGTATGGGTTCTGAGCAGGCAGACCTGTTTGGTTGCTTGAAATTATACTGGATAATACTACTTTTGTAACATACCTTTTTTCAGGGTTATCAGATGCTTGGCAACGTGATGTGAAGATAGCATTCATTTATTAAATGTTTGTTTTTGTGTGTTAAGCCTCGAAACAATCACCAATTCACAAACCGACATCATACTTTTTACACTTCACTTGCACACGTTTTCTGATTCCCCGTGCCGAACACACGACAAATTAGTCTTTGTAAAGCTGCCGACCAATGTTGACTAAAATTAACTTCAAGTCACGAAATGTCTGTACTCAATATACTATGTCTACCGACCAGGGAGTCATCTACAGAGTGTTCTACCAGCCTGTTCCAAAAAGTCTGTGACAAATCTAAGTCGGAAGTCTCTATGTGTTGTTTTGGCCCAATGTTGATTAAAGTTGACTTCAAATCACGAAATGTCGTACTCAATATACTAGGTCTATCCAGGGAGTCGTCTGCAGGGTTGTTCTCTCAGTCTGTTGCAGAAGTCTCTGACAAGTCTAAGTCAGAAGTCACTATCTGTTTTTTTTTTGGCACCAATTAAGTCAGAAGAAGAAAACTGTATAGAATGGTCAAGTCTAACAAATGAAAAAATATTTTTTGGTTGAGTAAACAAGCTATAACGGCTGGGGGACTCGACAAGCTGAACACATGTCACCCATGCACTGGCTTGATGATCATCTACCTTTGTGATTGACACATATGAGTGTGAGGCCAAAAGCTGGATGGTAGGCTAAGGGCCTTTTAGGCCTGTCGCACCATGGAATTATTATTATTTTTAGATTATTAGGCATCCCTTTTCTCTTATGTCTTACTATCCCACAACACGTCATTTCACATTAGAATAATTACGCCAAGAAAAAGGAAAATTTTTGATTCTGTCATGTCAGGGGGAAGAGTACATTTTTCTTCCCTGTCAATTCTAGTTTCACGAACAAGACCTGACAAACGTCAGGTGTCTCACAGCTGTAAGTGTCAGTTGATTGTAGCTTGTGATTGTCATTGTCACAACCCGAGAATGTCTTGTATTTCAGCGGAACGTAGTGATTTTGTACTAGACATATCGTGAACTTCACTCTGAGTCACAAAACAGTGAATGAATAAGGGCTGTGGGTGGAATGTGACCTGTTTTTTTTCTTCAAAACTTTCCTGCTTTGGGGGAAAACTGACCGGATGCAACATAATAAACAAAAGAATGAACGAGGGTGAGAATATACCTAAATCTATATATAGTTTTTCACTTCTAACCTGGTTCACAACACTCTAAAGTCCCTAAAGTTATTTGCTAACTATCGTGAATTTAAAAATTATCTCTATGGTATAAAATATCACTACGGGTTTTTGCCGTGAATACCACTGATTTTACAATACTATTTAACACTTTAAACATTGTTCGATGTTTGTGACCCCCACAGATTTTAAAATATGAGTTAATAAAATCAGCAAAGTTATAGTCAAAAGCCAAGGAGTTTAAAAGCTAGGTGGACATTTAAACCCGGGCAGCCTGCCGCTACCTGGCCATTTAAACTTGGGTGCTTAAAGGTTAATCCAGAAATGTTGACCTTCAAGCTGCCACCTCCAGTCTTACTGTTTTGAATTGCATATGTAGCATGTTTTGAAAATGTATAGTATCTCTGCCTAAACATGCTCACCCCACCCCTGACATCACTGCAACAATAACACTATAGCACATTGTTCAGCTCAGCATATAACAGTGAAATATTAACTTTTTTTTTAAATATCAGTTTCCAAGTAAACTAAAGGTCTCGGTTTGTTTTTCCATGCCATCCATAGCACTTTTTATGTTTTGAGTTCCACACTAGGTGGATAGATAGCTTTAATATGGCCTATTTTCATTTATACCACTACTTTGGCAGACCAAGTTATGTAGGTGTTGTGTAGGGAGTGGATTTTTATGTTCTAAAAGTTAAGATTGCAACACAGTATAGTGATAAAATTAATTTAATGTCTTTATATCCATTCAACAGATTTTTTAAAATAATATAACTTACAAAACCATTTCATAATAATTTTTGTGTGGGATCTAGCAATATTACATTTATATTTTATGTCTTACTTTTAAATTAAAAAAGAAATAATGTAAATAGAACACTATTTCTTTTTAATTTAAAAGTAAAATGTGTAATATAAATGTAGCATTATTAAGAATCGTATTTGTAAGTTATATTACAAAAAAAAAAAATCAGTTGATTGGATATAATATGGCCTATTTTCATTTATACCACTACTTTAGCAGACCAAGTTATGTAGGTGATGTGTAGGGAGCGGATTTTTATGTTCTAAAAGTTAAGATTGCAACATAGTATAGCGATAAAATTACTTTAATAAGTCTTTATATCCATTCAACAGATTTTTCAAAATAATATAACTTACAAAACCATTTCTCAATAATTTTTGTGTGGGATCTAGCAATATTATATTTATATTTTGTCTTACTTTTAAATTAGAAAAGAAATAATGTAATTAGAACACTATTTCTTTTTAATTTAATAGTGAAATACTTACTCACTTACTCACTGGCACTATCGAACCCGTAGGTTCATGGCTGCACGGACATAAGCTCGCCATACATCCCTATCCTGAGCAAGTGCTTTCCAATCATTCCCTGTATAATCTACTTCCCTCAAATCATAGTTAATGTTATTCTCCCACCTCATTCTTGGTATACCAACTGGGTGTTTTCCCTATGGCTTTCCTACAAGAAGCTTCCATGCAAGTCTTTCATTCCCCATACGTGCAACACGTCCTGCCCATTGCAGTCTACGAGACTTAACTGTTCTTATTATATCTGGCTTCCTATAAAGGCCATGTAGTTCATTGTTATGTAGTCTTCTCCATTCACCTGTCTGTTCATCTCTCTTTGGTCCAAAAATTTTCCTAAGTACTTTATTCTCAAATACTTGTAATCTCCTTTCCTCCCTTAAAGTAAGAGTCCACGTTTCGCAACCATATAATATAACTGGTAGAATAATAGTTTTATATATTTTCAGTTTAACATTTTTTGAAAGGAGTTGGGACATCAAGAGTCTCTGCAATGCATAATAGCACGCATTTCCAGAATTGAACCTATGTTTAATTTCTTTGTGCATTTCATTCCTATTTGTGATTATTGTTCCTAGGTATCTGAATTCAGCCACTTCCTCAAAATTTTCCTTATTTGTCATTAGCCGTCCATTTCCGTTACATAATGAATTTCTACGTGTGACCATATATTTAGTTTTATTGATATTTACTTCCAGTCCTAATTTCTTAGTGTTACTCAATAGTGTGTGCATGTTGTCCTTTAGTATCTCCTCGCTATTGGCCAATAATACTACATCATCAGCATAAACTAACAGCTTATTAATACCATTGATTTGTAAGCCTTCCTCGTTCTCTAAAGATTTAATGGCATGCTCTAGTACAAAATTAAATAGTAGAGGAGATAGTGCATCTCCTTGCTTCAACCCATTCGGGATTTCAAAAGTGTCCGAAAACTGTTTCCCTACACGCACCCTACTCTTTTTGCCATTTAGACACATTTGTATAAGTCTAACTAACTTTTTAGGAATTCCGAACTCCAGCAGGATAATATATAACTTCTCCCTCTTAATTGAATCATATGCTTTTTTGAAGTCTACATATAGTTGATGTACAGTACCATTATATTCCCATTTCTTTTCTAAAATCTGTCTTATACTAAAAATCTGATCTATTTTAGACCTATTTCTTCTAAATGCACATTGATGATCTCCTAGAATGTCATCAATATAGGGAGTAAGTCTGCTTACTAATATATTTGTAAGAATTTTATACAAAGTTGAAAGTAATGAGATGCCCCTTTAGTTGTTGCAATCAGTTTTATCTCCTTTCTTATAAATTGGTACGATAATTGATTCCTTCCATTCATCTGGTAGAGCTTCTTTTTCCCAAATCATACTAAGCAACCAGCGTGTTTTGTCCATCAATTTTTCTCCCCCTGATTTTATCAGTTCTGTTGGGATCTCATCTGAACCTGATGCTTTATACATCTTCAATTTTTCAACCGCCATTTCAACCTCTAATGCATTTGGTTCTGCGACTAGCATTTCTGCTGTCTGTAAGTTATCCTCCTCAATGTCCTGTTCTGTATGTACATTTAATAGCTGATTAAAGTAACTTTTCCATGTATTTAATACACTCCTGGAATCTACAATCATATCCCCATTTTCATTCCGAATTATGTTTGTTTTAGCCTGAACCCCTTTCTTCTCTATCCTAATTCCCTGATATAATTCTCTAATGTTCCTATTTTTTGCATTCATTTCAAGATCATTAATCTTCTCTCTCAAATATTCCCTCTTTTTACTCTTTAGTAACATGGTGGTTTCCTGTCTAATACTTCCCAATTGCTCTAAATTTACCTCATTTGGCTCGTGTAACCATTTCATTTTTGCTAGCTTTCTTTTCTTTACAATGTCAGCACATTCCTCATCAAACCACTTCTTGTTTTGCCTCTTTTTTAAACAACCAATGCTTTCTGATGCTGACAATTTAATAGTATCTCTTATAGCCTCCCATTCTTTATTTATATCAGTTTCTTCTTCGTTTGCCACATTGTCATCTGAAGATTCCAGTACGTCAAATCTATTAGCAATTTTGATTTGGTATTCTTGCCGCATTTCATCATTTTTCAAGTTTTTTAATTCAAATTTTACAGAATCATCTTTAGCGTTTGTTCCTCTCATAAGCGATAGCCGTTGTCTGATTTTCACCCTGACCAGATGATGATCCGAATTGCAGTCGGTCCCTCTAACTTATCTAACATCGATGATGCTACTGTGCCAGCATTTATCTACTAATACATGATCTATCTGGTTCCGAGTTTCTCGATCTGCGGATGTCCATGTGTATTTATGAATATCCTTATGCTGAAATGTTGTGCTCTTAACAATGAGATTCTTCGATGTGGCAAATGTGACTAATCTAACCCCGTTGTCGTTACTATCTTCATGAAGACTGAATTTGCCTATTGTTGGTTTGAATATATCTTCCCGCCCCACTTTTGCATTAAAATCTCATAAGATAATTTTCATATGATATCGTGAAAGGCTATCAAATAAGCATTCTAATTCTTCATAGAACTCATCCTTGATCTTGTCATCTTTATCTTCTGTGGGGGCATGTACATTTACAATTATAAAATCATGTTGTTTACTCTTTAGAATTATGTATGATATCCTATCACTAACAAACTTAATATCTCGGATAGCAGATAGGATCCTCCTTCTGACTAAAAAACCCGTTCCAAAAGCAGGTCTTCCGGCAACCCCGTAGTATAATGCAAAGCTTCCTGATTCCTGACTACCTTCTCCTGGCCACCTAACTTCCTGTAAAGTGACTATATCCAAGGGCGATTTATCTAATTCCCGCATTAATATCTCTAGTGCCCCGCTATTGTATAAAGTCCTAACATTCCATGTTCCTAGGAACATGTCCCTGTGTTTGAGCCTTTGGCATGGGTTCCCTGGAGTAGTCCCCGCCCGGAGAACCGAATGGGGGGACTATTTAACCTCCGGAAAATTTTACCCCAGTTGAACCCATGTCCGCATTTCTTGACGGCTGTTTTTTACGGTGAAAGATCGTCACTCTTTCGACCAAGGTACTTTTTTCGTCTGGCTTATCACCTTCGACCAGTCTGGCATGGGTAACCCTATCGGCAGCAATGCTACCTCCAGCATAGCTCTCAGGATCATTTAAGCATGCAGGCCACTCCACCACGACAAGGTAAAGTTACCATGGAGGGATTTAAAAATAAAATGTGTAATATAAATGTAGTATTATTAAGAATCGTTTTTGTAACTTATATTATAAAAAAAATCAGTTGATTGGATATAAAGAGCTTATTACATTAATTTTATCACTATACCATGTTGCAATCTTATCTTTAGAACGTAAAAATCCGCACCCTGGTGATGTGTATTTGAATATGTACAAAGAGTACTGTAGGGTAAGTATTTGTTTGCATTTTCATGAAGTAAGAGTACTGTGTGAATAATGATGATGAATGTAGGTAGTATTTTTATTTAATGATGGTCTTTAACAGCCCAGAATTTTAGCATCACAATTCAAACCTGGGTGAAAGAACCAAGCTAGTTTTATTCAGAGGTCTTATAATTAAGGTTTGAGTTTTTCTTGTGCTGTAAATCCACAACATGGGACCCATGTCTTTACTTCCCTTCCCAAGGAAGCATTCCTCAGGATTTTCATGCCATTCAGAATTCATTGACCCTAGTCCATTGTGAATTTGCAAATGTTGGAACCAGAGGTGAGCATGATAGCCACTAGTCTGCCAGGATTGGCTAGAGAAGAAAAGAAAGGAAAAGGTGAACACTGTACTGGCATGTAGCCTACTACTGTCAAAAAGTATGAAGGGAAGGTTTAGTATCTTCATCCTATGGAGGAATCACAGTGAGTCGGTCCTGGTGGTTACAATGCTCACCTCTGCTTCAAATATTCTTGGATTCAAACTCATCTGGAGGTTTTTCAGGATGTAAAAGTTCTGAGTATGGGTTCCTTCAGAAGGGAACTAAAGCCATAAGTCCCATGTCACAGAATTACAACTTGTAACAGAAATTCAAGCCTAAAAAAAGGGGCATTTGAGCTAAATTTGTCGCAACTTCATGTCCAGATTTGAATTGAAATGCTAATGAATTCTGCTATTGAATAGCATCATTGAATAAAATAATGGCAAATTGTACTATATGCATTCTCAACATATGAACTGGATACAATCTAGTCCTTAAAAACTGTATGCCACCACTCCTCTTTGCACCAAGATTGAAGACTTTACAATTAAAATTTACAATCCTGCCAGATATTGAATCTAGACTCATTACTCAGGAAGCAGCCATCCTACAACCCAAGTTAATGCAGCAGACATATGATCTAAAATTGAGAATTTTATTAACCCTTGAAGCCGGGAATCCATGCATGTACTCACATACATATTTCTTCCTTACCAGCAATATCCAGAGCACATACTTGTGGAATGCAAGTTTTTATAAAAATTACCATTCCTCTGCTATTAGAGAGGTTCTATTTTGTCCATGAAACCTTGAATGCTTGTAGATCCCTTTTCTACAAGACATAAACACATTATGAGATGATAAATTTTCATGGTTTTTGTTTCAATGCTCCGTGTTCCTGAAAGATTAGTGAGTTTAAATATGAGGTAACCAAGCATGTCATTTGGACTCAGTTCTGATGAAATTATTCAAATTTTAGATGAACCTTTATAGGAAAACATTAGAATTTGTGATAGTGGTAGTGAGGTAGATAGTGATGAGGAAATTGATGATAGTTTTGTAGGTGATAAGAGAGAGAAAATGACAAAAGTGATATAGAATAATTTAGCGAGGCAGAAGACTGAACTAGTCTGGTTCACCCATCTTTGAAAGTCTGCAAAACACAGAGTGCTGGTAATTGGAATTGAGAAAAAGTAAATAATTATTACAAAAAAAAATCCATTTAGTGGTAAAGGAGGGCCTTTCAATGAAGTAGGAAGTGTGTCAGGGGTATTTATTTTTTTACGATGCTTTACATACTATAATCAAAGAAACCAATAAGTATGCCAATCAATTTAAATTCAAAACAAGACCATCTTACGTAGTGGTCCAGGATTCATCAATGGAAAGACACAGATGCTGATAAACTGTATGTTATTTTTTCAATGCAAATGTAGATGTGTGGGCCTATTATTTAACAAACATAAATGAAATCATATTTCAGCAAAAATCCTGTTCTTGGCACTCCTATATTTTATGCACTATATGTCAAAGGATAGGCTTGAAATTCTAAACAGGTAAATTCATTTCATTGATAATGAATGACAAGCTTCTGAATTCTGATGGAAAAAAGAAAAATATTCAAAATAGATCCCATTACAAAACATCTAAATGAGAGTTGCAAGACAGCTTACAGTATATTGCTGTAGATGAATCACTTACCTTGCATCCAAAGACGTTTCTGCATGCTCAAAAATCTGTTCATGCGATAATAATTGTTGAAATTCCTAAGCTACCTGGTGAGGTTACTTTGCAGAGAACCCGATGGGAACCGATGTAATTTGAAACCTTGCTGAGTACCTTCCTGCTTTATCCAAGATGTCGGACCTTAAAGACTTTGATCATGTTTTCGGTATACGCGGAGAAGAGGAATTTGATAGAGTCTACCAAAGAATTCAACTGGAAGAACAGGAGAATCGGCGTAATATCACGCGGTGCAGACATCATCGTATATGGTATTATTTGCGGGATGCAAGCATAAATGTATTCCTCTAGCAGACGAAAATAACGGAAGTGGTTTTATCGCTGAGAATTCTGGGTAATTTGTTGCCAATATTATGAAAACGACAACTTTCATGCATGACCAGTTAGTGGGTCGCTAATTCGAACTTTGCACTTGCTCACAGAAAGTCAGCTCACCGGTGATTGGAAGTAATTTGAGTAGAGACTAATGTATTTGCATGCGGCCCTAATTATATGAAATTGAGATGGGCAGGGCATATAATTCAAATGGATAACAGTAAAAATGCTATCAAATTTTTCATGGAAAACCCTTGGGGAATATACCAATAGGAAGGTAACATTCAGATAGGTGTTAGATAACTGGATATCACTTACATGAACTGAATTTAGTTGGTTGACAATAAAGGAGCATTGGAGGGCCTTAGTGAATGCTATGAGGGCGGATCGGAAAGTAATGCACAATAATTTTTTTTAAAAAGTTTAATAGTAAAAAAAAAGGAAAAAAATCACAAATGAACTTACATCTTTTACCTACTTTTCGACATAGTCACCAACTTTCTCAACACATTTTTCCCATCGTGTTACCAGTTTCAATATGCCCTGTTCGTAGAAGTCCGTTTGGTTGGAGTGTAGCCATCTGCGCACTGCTGATTTCACTTCCACATCTGTCTCAAAGTGTTTGCCGGCCAGGAATTTCTTCATGGGACCAAACAGATGAAAGTCCGATGGTGCAAGATCCGGACTGTATGGTGGATGCTGGAGCACCTCCCAACCAAATTCGGCGATTTTCTGACGAACGACAGCAGCAACATGGGGGCGAGCATTGTCATGAAGAAGTTTAACGTTAATGTTGTGACGTTTGTCACGAATGGCACGACGCAACTTCACCAAAGTTTTAATGTAGGCCGCAGCATTCACAGTGGTCCCGTGTTCAGCAAAGTCAACCAATAAAACACCATGCATATCCCAGAACACTGTCACAAGCACTTTCCTGGCAGATTGAGTCACTTTGAATTTTTTCTTTACTGGGGAAACAGCATGTTTCCACTCCATTGATGCCTGCTTTGTTTCGGGCATGTAGTGGTACACCCATGACTCATCACCTGTGACGATTCCTTCCAGGAAGTCATGTCCTTTTGCGGTGTACCGCGTTAAGTGGTCCAAGCTTGCCATCATTCGCTGGCCCTTGTGGTTGTCTGTCAGGTTCTTAGGCACCCAGCGAGCACTAACTTTACGGAATTTCAAATTTTCATGAACAATATCGTACACCGCACCATAGGAAATGTTGAACTTCTGCGATAAGGCTCGCAGTTGCACACGCCGGTCGTTCAGAATTGCCGCCTCAATGCCTCTGACATTCTGCGGGATTGCTGCTGTTGTCGGCCGGCCAGAGCATGGCGAATCACTAAGGTTCACGCGTCCCTCTTGGAAGAATGTGCACAACCTGGAGACATTGCTACGGTCCAACAATCATCCCCATACATGCCACGCATGTCCCTGTGAATTTCACTGGGTTTATGCCCTTTGGCCCACAAAAATCGAACAACACTTCTCTGTTCCTCACAGGTGGACGACTGTAGCATGCACGCCATCTTTGTTGCATAGTTGAAGCTTCTCTCGCAAGAGGTGCACCTGAGAAAAAAATACCATCTGTAGTGAAAACTTCAAACTATATCTCTGTGAAATTTCAACACTCTAGCTGCAATACCAAGGCAGAAAAAAATTATTGTGCATTACTTTCCGATCCGCTCTCGTACATTGAACCTACAGATTCCGTAACCTGTTGATTATTAATTATTTTACAATATTGTTTACCTTTTGCTGTTTCTCCCTGTTCATAGTACCGTTCATATAAGGCAAATTTTTGAGGATTATCAACAACTTTGAACTTCTTCAGAAGTGCTCTGATTACTTCATGTGTAGTTGTTTCACTAAAACAAAAACATATAGAATATGATACATAAATACTGTGCTACAAGATGATGACTATGGATGAAATATAAAGGCCACAATAACTAACTAACTCACTGGCTCTATCCAACCCATAGGTTCATGGCCATGAGGACATACATCCCTATCCTGAGCTAATGTTTTCCAATAATCCCCTATAAAATCTACTTCCCTCAAATCATGGTTAATGTTATTCTCCCATCTCATTCTTGGTCTACCAATTGGGCATTTTATCTCTGGTTTTCCTACAAAAAAGCTTCCATTAACCTCTTTCATTTCTCATTCGTGCCACATATCCTGCACATCACAGTCTACGAGACTTATTGTTCTTATTATATCTCAATTCCTATAAAGACTATGTAGCTCACTGTTATGTAGTCTACTCCATTCACCTGTTCTGTTCGTCTCTCTTTGGTCCAAAAATTTTCCTAAGAAATTTATTCTCAAATACATGAAATCTTCTATCCTCCCTTAAAGTAAGAGTCCATGTTTCGCATCAATATAATACAACTGGGAGAATAACAGTTTTATATTTTTTCAGTTTAATGTTTTTTGAAAGGAGTTGGGATGACAAGAATCCCTGTAATGCAAAATAGCTTGCATTTCCAATATTGAGCCTATGTTTAATTACTCTGTGCATCTCATTCCTACTTTGTTTACTGTTCCTATGTATTTTAATTCAGCCACTTCTTCAAAATTTGCATCATTTCCTGTCTATTTCCATTAGGCCTATATAATGTATTTCTATATGTGAACAAATATTTAGTTTTATTGATGTTTACTTCCAGTCTCAATTTCTTAGTGTTACTCAATACAGTGAGCTTGTTGGCCCTTAGTATATCCTCGCTATCACCCAATAATACTACATCATCAGCATAGACTAACAGCTTATTAATACCATTTAGTTGTAGGCCTTCTTCAACTCTAGAGATTTGATGGCATGCTCTAGTACAAAATTGAATAGTATAAGATTTCAAAAGTATCCAAAAACTGTTTGCCTATATGCACCTACTCTTTGTGCAATTTAGACACAATTGTATAAGTCTAACTAACTTTTTAGGAATTCCAAACTCCAGAAGGATACTATATAACTTTTACCTCTTAATTGAATCATATGCCTTTTTGAAGTCTACATATAGTTGATGTACAGTGCCATTATATTCCCATTTCTTTTCTAAAATCTGTCTTATATTAAAAATCTGATCTGTTGTAGACCTGTTTATTTGAAATCCACATTGATGATCTCCTAGAATGTCATCAATATAGGGAGTAAGTCTGCTTACTAATATATTTGTTAGAATTTTGTACAAAGTTGAAAGTAATGAGATGCCCCTGTAATTGTTACAATCAGTTTTATATCCTTTCTTTTAAATTGGTACAATAATTGATTTTTTCCATTAATTTGGAAGAGCTTCTTTTTCCCAGATCATATTAAGCAACTGATGTTTCTTGTTCATCAGTTTTTCTCCCCTGAATTTATCAGTTCTGTTGGGATTCCATCTGATCCTGATGCTTTTTACATCTTGAACTTTGCTATCACTATTTTAACCTCTAATGCACTTGTTTCTGTGGCTAGCATTTCTGCTGTCTGTAAATTATCCTCTTCAATATCCTATTCTGCAAGCATATTAAATAGTTGATTGAAGTAATTTTTTCATCTATTTAATATACTCCTGTAATCAGCAATCTTATCCCTATTTCCATTCCTAATTATGTTTATTCTAGCATGAAACCCTTTCTTCTCTATCCTAATGTCCTGATATAATTCTCTAATGTTCCTATTTTTTGCATTCATTTCAAGATCATTAATCTTCTCTGTCAAATATTCCCTCTTTTTACTATTTAATAACATGGTGGTTTCCTGTCTAATACTACCCAATTTTTCTAAACTTATTTAATTTGGCTCATGTAACCAATTCATTTTTGCTTGCTTTCTTTTTTTTTACCAAGTCGGAACATTTCTCATTAAACAATTTCTTGTTTCACCTCTTTTTTAAATAACCAATGTTTTCTGATGCTGACAATTTAATAGACATGCTCTTACAGCCTCCCATTCTTTAATTATATCAGTTTCTTCTTCAGTTGGCTCTTTCTCATCTGAAGATTTCAGTATTTCAAATCTATTAGCAAGTTTGTTTTGGTATTCTTGCCACAGTTCATAATTTCTCAAGTTTTTTAATTCAAATTTTTCAGGATTATCTTTAGCAATTGTTTCTGTCATAAGCGATAACTGTTGTCTGATTTTCACCTTGATCAGATGATGATCCGAATTGCAGTCTGTCCCTCTAATTGATCTAACATCGATGATGCTATTGTGCCAGTGTTTGTCCACTAATACAGGTGTATCTGGTTCCGAGTTTCACCATGTGGAGGCATCCAGATGTATTTATGAATATTCTTATGCTGGAATGTTGTGGTCTTAACAATAAGACTCCTTGATGTGGCAAAGGTGACTAATCTAATCCCATTGTCATTACTGTCTTCATGAGGACTGAATTTGCCCTTTGTTGGCCTGAATATATCTTCCCACCCCGCGTTTGCATTAAAATCTCCTAAGACAATTTTCATATGATATTGTGAGAGACTATCAAATATGCATACCAATTCTTCATAATACTCATCCTTCATTTTATCATCCTTATCTTCTGTGGGACCACATAAAGTTATAATTACAAAATTATGTTGTTTACCCTTTAAAATTATGAATGATATCCTATTGCTGACAAACTTAATATCTCGGATAGTGGAGAGGATCCTCCTTTGGACTAAAAAGCCCATTCCAAAACAATACTGGAATTAATATAAATCAGGTTTCCAGTCATACAAAACCAATAATACTGATTAGAGAACTGAGAACACCAACAAAGAAATATTTTTCCATTGTATCATCTCTTTTATATTAGATTTCTAGAAGATGTTTAAAAAACAACTATTCTTCATAAAATTTAAAAAAGTGAATGTTTACATAGAATTTTATTTTCAGTTTTCTTAATTTTTAAAAAATAATTAGTGGTGCAACAGGCCTAGAAGGACTTTACCAGCTAGTTGCTAGCCTCACATGTACATTTGATAATCACATAGGTAGACTCATCCCACCAATAGAGGAGTGACATGTGGTCAGCATGTCAGGTCTCAGAGGACTTAAACTGGTTTTATTAACCTAAAGATGCTACTTATCATGTAACATCTGGTGGAAAATGTTGGATCACTCATACTCCCTAATGTCAAGAATGATTTATTATCATGTGGGCTGTGTGTAGATTATGAAACTTGTTATGTATACCCACTAGAGAAGATACTACCTGTGAAAACATATTTAATAGTTACAGAATTTATCTTTATCTATGGTTAATTGTTGTGTCTAACAAGGGTGCTGAGTTAAATTACCAGATATAGCAAAATTTTCTTCGAGTAGAGGGTCTAAAATAGGACCACTTAGACCTATGAGGATAAGCAAAATCTGATTAAGAAATTTGAAACTATTGTTGAAAGATTTTGTCCCATTAATCACATACCTCCCAGAACTGTCAAGAGACTTGAATTCTAGAAGGTTTACATGCATTCAATACCATAATTGATTTATTATTAAACTAAAGTTGGTAACTCGAAAAAGGTACATTTATTTATTATGACAAAAATGTATTCTGGCTATTTTATAGCTCACACACCCTAAACTGGCAGGTCTGTGATGTCATTGTTGTACTTGGGAAACAAGAGATGAATTGACTAACTGACTTAAAACTATTGACTTGTCTGTTATTACTGAAGAGGCATTTCAAATGTGAATTTGTACTTAGAAGTTAAGGAAAACTTATAACTGACTTCAAAATTGACAGGAATTATCTCAATACTGATACAAATAACAGAAACAGCATTTTCTTTCAGGTCTACACTAGGGATTGGAGTGATAGCCCTTAGGCTGTAAGACAACAAATAAGTAATGCTCTCCAACCACCAGATAATAGTGTGCAAAGTATATATTGCATGATAAGTATGTGATAAAAAAAAAGAAGCAGTACCTTGTGACATGAAGTGCCTTCACAGTATCTCGTGGAAGGTAAAATGAAGTTAGTGTTTTGTCCAATGTCTCATCATCTTTCAAAATATCATAAATAGAAGGAGGACGTGTACCAGCAATTACACTGATTGGTCGAAAGAGATTCATGTGAACTCTGATGAATCCTCGAAATGTGGAGCCATCTTCTTCCTAAAATAAATATATACATTTTTAAATATTCTGTAATATAAAATTTACTTCATTACCACAAATTTCAATTATAAATGTGTGTGTACCAGTAGTTGACATTTTTGGGTGCAGGTACTGTGTACACATACATAAGAATTTCACAACTGAGAGTGCAGCTCTCCATATGTTTTTCAAGTACCTATTTTTGCAGAATTAAATAATAATTAACTATAAGCAATTTTCATTGAAATTGGTAACTGTGTAATTGCAATGACTACTTAACTCATACCCCAAATGGGAGTCAATGGCCAATCATGTTTCAATGAATTTTGTTTTACAACCAATGACAGTTGTGTTTCACCTTGCTCTTCATCAAATTCTCTTTACCAGCTTCTGCTTTTGTGAAAAGAAAGTTCCTCCTTTTTAATATTTTGAACAGGTCAGAGCATTATTTTTCAGTGACTGACTCTCCAACAAATACATTGAATATAGCAAATATTGAACAGATTCCTTCGAACTACACATTTGATAACTGTGTGTTCAATAATTGTGTTTTCAAATAATGATTTTACTGAGTTGTTTACTAAAAAAATAGACTAATAACATATAATGTTTGTTATAATATACAGTTTGTTGTATTTCATTTTCTCTCCACTACACTACATCCACCATATGTCTGGCTCTGAAGTTTAGGTTATACGAGGGGTAAAGGGAGAAACTCACCCTCTGCTGCCAATAAGGAGATAGTTGAGTGGGAGTAGATGTCTGCCACAACCAATCACTGCTCTTGATGCAGCTATAGCGTGCTAGTAAGGTTTGAAATTGCTGAGATGCTGTCAGCTGTATGTCTGCTAACCGCATACATAAAGTGGCCCCTCCCACTGAATATCCATATTGGCAACACTGTCGTGAATATGTCACGGTCGGAGAATCAGTGGCTGGGTTATAGGGTGAATTCTTATGATAAACTAAAGAAACATAACCACACATTTCTGATTTGTTTTCAAACATTGCCATGTGCAATAAATATATCAATATTTTAAAATACCAGTAACTATATTTAAATCATTATTTTCGAGTAAACAGCTTAATTTTATTTGATAAACAGTCCTAAAATGTGACACTCTTGATTTCCAAATCCTCTAGATAAATTCACTCGTCATTTCATGACTCATGAATTCATTGATGATTTGGAAATCACTCGTGACATTTCTTATGAAAATTTAAATATATGAAATGAATGTCAATTCTCCATAGTACCATCATTAAACGAAATACAGACATCAAAATCTCTCAGTTGAAACAATCAGATACTTCTATAATTGTTACTTTATTAATGTCTATTAATTCTTATTTCTTAGTTTTTTTGTACCTATTATGAACTATTTATTTCTCTTTTTAGCAAATTAGGTTTGCCTAAAATCATTATTTAGCACCACCCAAAGTACAATAGGATGCATGCTGGCTTTGGTCTGCTATGGATATGAGTAAGTATATTTTTCTTTTCAAAATATGTTTGTTTTCTTAACTAGATGCATCATACGTAAGGAAGAAGATTCCATCAAGGAATGTACCCATCTGAAAAAGAATCCTAAACTTAGTAATGACCAAAATTAAAAGAAAATTCTCCAAATATATTAGGAGAATAGCAGATTATTCGAACAAATCCTGACCTGCATTGGAATCAACAGTATAATCTATTTCTCCCACGTGGCTAATCACATTACCTGGAGATGAGGTCCGACACTTGGGAAATTTTCTAGGCCTTTCATATAAGAGTTTAAAATTTCTGCTACAAAGCTGATTGAAATGCAAAGATATGAGCTCTTAAACAAGGAATTTTCCTATTGATATGCTTTTCATGTCCAATGGTTTAATAACTTTTTGCTCATTTGTTTTGTTAATTTAATATGGGCTATTCCTGTAACCTCTCATTTAAAATGTCTGATTAATCTGCCACTGCAAGGTGGACCAGAAATGAAATCTAGCTGGAAAAAACTATTTTCAATCATACTCATCAATTTATCTTTTTTTTTTTCACTCTAATAAATATTGTCATATGACTGTTCTTCACCTTATCTGCAAAGGAGGGTAGAATTCTAAAGTTTATGAAGACAATATAAACATCGGAGGTTGCCAATAGATAAGAACTCATCTGGTCTGCACCTCAGTTGTGTTGTTAGCATTGTGTGTTCAAGTTCAGTGAGTTTTTCTTCTTATTCTGTATGTAGAGTTCATCTCAAGGTTTGTACTTTTCATTGATATATTTAACGTTTTTCTGTATAACCAGATATTATGTTAAATACACGTGGAATCATACCTTCGAAACACTAAAATATTACAAATCACCTTATTTTAAATTTAGCTACAAAAAAAAGCTCTTAATGGTAGTACAAATTTAGTTAGGATGTAGAGTGATTTATGGCCTTTAATTTCTGCACAATAACATGTGTGCAAATTGTCCAGTTTTTTTAATTAGCTTTCTTATTGCAGGACTGACGCCTACTGTCACGGCAGAGAATTGTTTGATTTAATATATGAAGAAAAGTGTTCAATAGAGGCAATAAGTGATCATTTAGTAAATAAATTAGAATTAGGGGGATGTTAGGAGAATATTTTAAATTATATTAAAAAAACAATATATTTTTTTGAAAAACAGTTTTCTCAAATGTAGGAAGTTGTGCACAAGAAAAAAGATAGATTTCTACTCAAATATTCTGATTGGCTAGAAGTGAATGTTAACTTTCCCATTATTAAGAATTTAGAACAATGACAGTCATTAGAAAAGCCTGTTCCATCTGCTTATGGAATTGGAAGACCCAAAATATCTTTCGAAGAGGCTAGAATAAAAAAAAAGTTCACTTAAGCAGGAATTCTCTCATAATGAACTTGCTCTTGCAACAGAAATGTCACTTTGGTCATATGGTAAACAGGATACTGCTAATGTTTTAAAGAAATTACTCAAAAAATCCCCAAAAATAGCTTCAAAATATAAGAAATATTACAAATCAGCCTGCTGAACTCCCCTATCTTATATGTCGGAAGAAGCGTTGTCTATTTTGACAATAAAATATCAAAATACCAATATATTAACATGAGACTAGGTGCCAAAAAGAGGGGTTGTGATATTCACCCACCTTATAATGCTACTATGGAGGCACATTAGTTATGCTACCCTTCCCAAGACTATATATATTTTTTTTTAGTTTTTATTCCAGCCTTTCGAAATATATTTTGGGTCTTCCAATTCCATGAACAGATGGAATAGGATTTTCCAATGACTGTCATTGTTCTAAATTCTTAATAATGGGAATGTTAACATTCACTTCAAGCCAATCAAAATATTTCAGTAGAAATCTATCTTTTTTTTCTTGCACACAATTTCCTACATTTTAGAAAATCACTTTTCAAAAAGTATATTTTTGATTTCTTTTAAAACATTCTCCGAACATCCCCTAACTCTAATTTATTTACTAAATGGTCACTTATTGCCTCTATCGAACACATTTATTCATATATAATCAAACAATTCTCTGCACGTGATGGTAAGCCTCAGCTGCTGGCCACCTCCTGTAATAAGAAAACTAATTATAAGAAAACTAATTTAAAAAAAGCAAAAAAAAAACGCAATAATTTGCACACATGTTATTGTGCGGGAATTAAAGTCCATAAATCACTCTATATTATAACTAAAATTTGTACTACTGTTCAGAACTGTTTTTTTGTAGCTCAATTTAAAATAATATGATTGTGTATTTTTTTTTTAGTGTTCCGAAGGTATGATTCCACGTATATTTAACACGATATCTGGTTGTATAGAAAGACGTTAAATATATCAATGAAAAGTATAGACCTTGAGGTAAAGTATCCATAAAGAACAAGAAGATTAGCTCACAGAACTTTAACACAAAACAGAGCTCGGAACACAACTAGGATGCAGACCAGATGAGTTCTTAACTCTCGGCAACATCTGATGTTTATATTGTCTTCATAAATTTTAGAATTCTACCCTCCTTTGCAAATAAGTAAAGAACAGTCATCTGGCAATCATATTAGAGTGATTAAAAATTAATTGGTGGGGGTGAGTAAAATACTTTTTTCCAGTTAGATTTTGTATCTGGCCCACTGTGCACTGGGTCCTGGGTTTGATTCCAGGATATGCCATAGAATTTTTCTTTTCATAGGGTATGGAATGGGGGTCCACTGCAGTGGCGGTTCCAGAGAGGGGGCCATGGCTCCCCCCCGAGGATTGTTTAAAGATAAATTTGAGACTAATTAATGAACTATTATCTAATCAATTGAATTGGCGTTTACTTGATGAAAATCCATAAGTTTTATTTTTATTTAATTAAATGAACTATTATCTTGTACTTAAAAATCAAACTTCGGTGCATTAATTAGCAAATAACTTTGCTGACCGGCCACGAGTAAACTCATGATTGATGCGTTTTTGTTTGTCGTCAGCGGTGACATGAGATAGATTCTGAGAAAAAATTGCCGGTCAACAATATGTTAATGTTGAACGATAAATACATTAACGGTCTATCTGGGTATTGTGCACGTGCAGCGACTCTTTTTCTCAGTCCTATCGTTCGTGTATGCGATCAACATAAAAAGACCCTGATAATGTTTATTTTGTGTTACATGATGAGAAAGTTTTGTCTTGTTCAATGTTTGTATTTTCACTCCAGTATAAGATCGAAAAATTATGGTAAGTATGAATTAATTAACTAGTGTAAATACTTATTACTAAGGTTAATGATTACGTAAGATTATCTCACATTTCATACCTAAAAGTTATTGTTTTTATTTCCTTAGTACCTACAAATCTACATATTAATACGTGAAGAAAAAAATGTATACCCCTTTTTAAGGACATTGCGCGCACGGAGGAGTGTGATATTTGGCATGATTAAAGTTCATATAAAGGAGTGCAAAACAATAAAATTTATATATGATATGTGTTACAAATAAGTTAAATTAAACAAAATAAATAAATTGTCTCTAAGGAATTCATGTGTATTACTCATTAATTTGTGTACTCATTCATTTGTTTACGTTCATACTGAAAGTGAATTGTTGCAAAAAGATAATTGTGCACAGCAATGTGAATTGACTTACCCTCGCGTATTTTAAAAAAAAGTGGTTTAAAAAAAGGTGAGTACATTCTATTATTTTAAATTTAAATTAAACCCTGTCTAATATTGGTTTAAGTAATTTCATTACATTTTTTTTAATATTTAGATATTCGCACCTACTTCCATTTTGCCACATAGAATATTGACGGGTCGGAGTGAGAGACAAAGAAAGGATGTACACATAATAATAGGCCAAATGCAAATTTAAATAGTATAAACAGTATACAAATGTCAAATGACGCTTTATTGTTTTTAAATTTTTAGCCAATCTATACCACATATTTCCTATCGTTTGTATTTCTAAAATAAATCGAAAATTAATGCATAATGACAAACTTAGAGATTTAATGAATTGTGTTCGAATTTCGACCGCTGGGCGACCACTAGTCTGTATAATTAAGCCAAATTTTGCTCAGGCTCAATCTCTGTTTTAGAAAAAAAAATGAAAATAATGGAACTACACTGCTACACAAAATTAAAGGATCAGTTTCGTACCCTAAAAAAAAAAAATAGGTACCTTTTAAATGGCTATATCTTTGCCAAAAATGATCGAACAAATTAAAAAAAGAACGTCTTGATGACTAGTGTCTGAATCAGTAATGCGATTATTTTTTTCGCCCAATTTTAGCGCCAAAAATTGTCAAGTTTGACTTAAGTCATATTTTTTATGATGCATCGCATTCAAATTAATATAATATAGTTAAATTATAATGATTTCATTGATTTATCTAATTTTAATGTTGTTTGTCACACCCTATTCCTGCGTTCTTTGATGATTAAATGAAACAACTCCGATGTACCTTTTTACAGATTATTCGATTTTACTACACTATAGGAGCGTATAAGATTATTGTGAAATTGTTTTTTAGTGTTATTTACATGTTTTTCAGATTAAAAATAGCTGATGGCATAGAATTGTGTTTCATATAGGCCTACAACAAATATTCAGAAAGAAACATAGATTATTAAAATAATAAAAACAAATTTTCTAAACTCTATTTTAATTCTTAAATGATAACCCCTCTTAATTGGTTTACATAAAGTAAAAGCTTAATTAATAGACAGTAGCGTAACCTTTTTCGACCGGATCTTACACAAATAGTGTCACGAGCACTAATTTATTTACATAAGAATGTTTTTTTTTTCTTTTTAGTAAAAGATTAACAACCATGGACTGTTTTTTATGGACAGATAACGTAAATTGTTTACTAAAGTGACCTCTACACTCACAATGTAAATTTATCCACGTTAAATGAAATTTAGAACACTTATCTGAAAAAACTTAACCGATTATGCTGTACGATTCGCGTCCTCACTAGAATATTACCAGAGGAGGAGGTATTAAAAACTGTATATTTTGGATACATACATTCACAGTTATCATATGGTATAATACTATAGGGATCATCACCAGAATATACTCAAATTACAAAAAAAGAATTATTAAAATCATAAAGAAAGCACCAATCCAAACAGAAAGTAAGGAACTCTTCAAAGAGCTATACCTGTTCCTTGTATTTACATTTTAGAATCAGTTTGCTTTATTCATAAACATTTAAACTCTTCAAAATAAATTCAGATTTACATGGACATAGCACTAGAATATCTATTAATATACACCTAAATTGTCACAGGCTCACCAGAAGTATTAACAGCCTATCACATAGAGGTATTAATCTATATAATCATCTCCCTTCCAACATTAAACTTCTTACTGGTAGACAATTTAAGCTTGCTGTAAAGAACATTTTATTGTCTTACATACCATTAAGTATGGGTGAATACCTAAATTTAAAATTGTAAGAAATATTTTATTGGAATTGTATCGCTATATTTTCTTGTGAAAGTGCTGCCCCTTGATATTATGATGTATTTTAGTTGCAATGCAAATTGGTTTCATTACGTATTTTTGTATGTATGTGTTATATTTTATATTGTTGTTT
Organism: Diploptera punctata; assembly: GCA_030220185.1. Lineage (NCBI taxonomy): Eukaryota > Metazoa > Arthropoda > Insecta > Blattodea > Blaberidae > Diploptera > Diploptera punctata. The sequence continues at coordinate 39,706 of JASPKZ010007698.1, read as the reverse complement.
ACAACTGGACACGTCCTAAAGCGTCTATGATGTTCTAATGGATATTCAAATAAAATAAAAAATAGAGAGTTATTCTGATGATATTTTAGCGGTGTATCTACCATTTAACTAAATATTTCGTTATACGTATCTTTTTTCAGCTCATACATTTAAAATTGCTTACACTGCAACTAATGGTAGAATAGGGTCTGAGGAGTTGTACATTACGCAACTGTTAATAGACTATATTAAATTATTAATATTCCCTTCACTGTTTTACGAATTTCGAAATGATCGAAAACGCTCCCAAATCCATATGTTCGTACTTCAAAAAAGTAGAAAAAAGATAACAGCAATGAAACATGGAAAACGCCTATAAAAAGATCTAATACATCACCATTACATTGTGATGATTGAAACTGAAATAGTAATACTTTGTCAGTTTGTTTCAATGAAGTTGAATTTAACGATAATCTGAATATGTACATTGGAGAGCCAACTATATAACAATGAAATCCTAAAGACTTCTGCATTGGAATCGACTAGCACTAACGGTACTTTCGCCAACCATATAGGACTTTTTGTGAATAAAAAGACCGATGAATATACAAAGTGCCAATTATTGGAACGACCTTGGGAACAACCAAAGTCATATACATTTCCACATACACTTTACAAAAAGGTGGAAAGGAGTTGAAATGCAATTTGGATCATCAGAATTTGGAACAAAATAATTGGCTACTTCTTTCCCACACGAAACAAGAGTTGTTTTTTTAAGTTCTGTGTGCTGTTTGCTGATGAAAAGCGAGGCCGTAATAAAGGAATGATAGCGCAAAACCTTGTCATCCAACCGTTGACTTCATTCGCCAAGCTTTTAGGAAAAAATGGACACTTACAATCACACGAAGACACTTCTTACCACAAAGTATGCGTCCGAGCTGGTCTAAACTTCCTGCAAAGCTATCATAACCCACAAAAGTCTGTTTGAAAATTACGTAAACAGGCTACTCAACGACTTCAACAAGTAAAAGAAAATAAAGAGCGACTTGGGCTAATAGTAGAATCTATAATATTCTTAGGTCGACAAAACATTCCTCTAAGAGCCACCAAGATTATGACCGTCTCGACGATGAGGCTCGGGCCGTAATGAGAGTAATTTTAGAGAATTATTAACATTAAGATCGTCTGCAGGAGACGAAAATCTTAAGCGACACTTGTCAACAGCCTCTTCAAGAGCCACGTACGTAGGCAATACATCACAAAAACAATTACGGTAATAACATGCTGTGGTGAAGAAATAACGTAAAATACTGAATCAAATGAGTACTAAGTATTATTCTGTTATATTTGACGAAACAATTGATATTTCTAATACAGAAAAGCTTTATTTGAACTTAAGATATTTGTATAAAAATTAGATTCGTGAAGATTTCGTCAAATTTATTGACGCTTATGAGAGCAATACAAACTGTCAATCCGGGTCAAGATCCAAATATCGAACAACGCATAACTGGAGAGGTTTTGAGAAAACGTACTGCAAGAACTGTCCCTAGACTTAAACACCTGTGTAGGAATTGGTACTGATAGTTGTACTGTAATGTCTTCTGAAGCTATTGGCGCCGTCACTGAAATACATAAAGCTACGAAGAAAGCACAAGCTTCGTTTACTGTCTGGTTTTAGGACTTACAATATAAAAGTTGTGATATATTTGAATACTAAATACTTCTTAAAACTGCTCAAAATATTTTGAAGGCACGTTATTAGCACGCAAAATTTACAAAATTATTCATTTGTTAATTTACGCGGACCAATGCACCATCCCAAAAATTTACACGGACCCATGGGCCCCTCCGAAAATCTGTCCTGGAACCGCCCTTAGTCCACTGAGACTCATAACTGAGAAATTACTTCATCTGAGAAGTAGAGTAATCCAGATAAGAAAACAGAAATTAAGGTTGAGGTATTGCAGCTATTAACCACGCGACTCCCTGCGGTACTGTCATTATCGGACGATCGGATGTGTGCACCTTTAGCGCTGTCATCGCTTTTAGAAAAGTTAACGCCCATACTCACTCCATTCCACGCGCTTCCCTCTCATCACGTCAAACAGCAGCCACAAACTTTTCTGAATAGGGATGTTGCCATTTTTCCAAAGAGTGTCATGGATCTGGATTAATGAATAATTAGGGTTGATTATTACTGACTTATAGGAAACATGTTGACCCGTTTGTTTCTCTTCATCGCAAAATGCTATTACTTGCTTAATAACATTTATTTCACCACTCCGTACTACAATATTCATGTTAGTTGAGTTGAAAACACTGGCCTTCAAGTGCAAATAACACTGTCCTGCAGTTTAAAACTTATTTATTTTAAATCTGATAGGTGATTCTAAACGTATTGTTTGTGCTGAGTTCGAAAATTATCTCCATTTTCTCATATCACGTTACGTTCTCAAAAATATTCATGAATAACTAGAAATGAAATTATAGCTTTGTAAAACGTAATAAAAATTACTTTCAACAAGAATTTCGTGTGAATAACTAGGCCAGAATTTATTTGCCACTAATTAATCATTACATAATAATAATAATAATAATAATAATAATAATAATAATAATAATAATAATAATAATAATAATAATAATAATAATAATAAATAATTATAAGCATTCCAGGCATACTTCACTTTTCGACTCATAGTATTCTCGAACTGACTCTCCACCATCAGTTTTCAAATTTGTGGACCAACGATTACAACAGCTTCAATTTTTTTCATAGGACAATGAAGATAATGTAGCGCAAAGGTATTTAAAGCACTCACTGTCTTTATCTAGAGTTTTTACAAATTGTTTCATTGAACCTAATTTTACATGGACAGGTGGCAACAATACTTTTGAGGGATCAATAAGAGGTTCACTTCTTATATTTTTTCGCCCGGTATTAAATTAGTCCTACGTGCACCGTTCCCTTTCTCAGTGTTCTGACCTAGCTCTGCTATCCCATTCACATATGAAACAAATATATTTTGTGAAACCAGCAAGCTTACCAACTAATAGTCCAATAATCATGAAATCTCCACAGACCAGCCTAGATGGTTTTCGTACTGCAGTTTTTGTAACAAAAACATTACATTTTCACATGTCTCCTTTAAAACAAAAGAGTGGGCCACAGGAATGGAAGGATGAATGTTTCCATTATGAAGCAAAACACCTTTAAGTAGTTTTTTAGAAGAATCTCCACTCTTTGGAATTACAGTTCATGTTATAAAATTTTAAGACAGCTGGGATGTCTTGGCAATACACTAAATTTTCTTCTTCAGCAAAAAAGGGGACAAGTTCCTTCTCACGATGCCTGTAACAAGAATAATATGTACCCTCAGCCAATACTTTCTTTTCTTTTAACCTAGAGCTTAACAGTTCTGCTGATTCTTTAGGCAAATTTAAATCCTTCACTAAATCATTAAGCTCACTTTGATTAAAACGTATATCATGATCAGAATTATATGGTTCATCATCCACAGGAGATTCAGTTTCAGTGCATGCAGATGGCAATGTATCTGATTCTGGGTGTAAGGAAACCGGAATATCAGGATCATGAGGTACGGGCTGAATTGCAGAGAGAATGTTAGGATATACAATACCTTTGTTTTTAGCATTATATCCTACTATTTTAACTGTGGAAAAAAACAATCGTCTCCGTGATTTGTAAGTTCCTTCCAAATCATAGGGATACCAAAGGGCAATGACTTATTTTTTTCCATTTTTCCAACTCTGCAACACAACTACGACACTTTGTGAGGGCGCCACGATTTATCCTGGTCTCCTAACTTAATGCCAAAATACTGAAAGTAAGTTTTCTTTACAAAATCAGTTACATTCTATGTTTTACTAACGTATAGGCCTATGACCCACATATATAACAAAACAGATTTGGAACATTTTACACAACCACAAATATTTGTACGGACCTAGGACGGATATAGTTCGTAGATTTTAATAAATATAATAATAATAATAATAATAATAATAATAATAATAATAATAATAATAATAATAATAATAATAATAATGCTTTATTTTAGCTGGCAGAGTTAAGGCCATAAGGCCTTCTCTTCCACTCAACCAGCAATATAAACATATTTTCAAATATAAACATAATAATAGTTATATTATTTCACATTTTAAGTAATAAAGTTGAAATTATAAACTGTTGGGCCTTTCTAACAAACGATAAGCACACTGTAATATTACTACAGTACGTACACCTTTGAAATAATTGTTGGCGCACAGGTAATTTTCAAGTCCCAGAACGAAGCCACTGCGCATGACCAGAGGTCAGTTGTTTGGTTCACAAGTATACAACTATTTGAAAACTTAAAACCTGTTCTTTTTCGTTGTGTGCCCTGCAATGGAAAATAATTTCGCGTACATAAGTAGTGCGGTAAATGCTGTAAATAAAACAAAGCAAAAAAATAAAACAAAACATAGAAAATTAATTGAGATAAGGACGAGAGAAAAAAAAAAGCATTACAGCGGGATCGAACACGCGACCTCCTGCATGGGAAATAGAAGCTCCTTCCACTAGACCACAACCGTTCCCTGCTAGAAACCGTCTATATGAAGCGATGCAATACTCCAGGTCTTACTTGTATAATTAAATTATATATTAACTTGTCTTAATTTAAATTAATCAGAAGCATTTTATATTATTGGTGGAAATAAACAATCTTGTTATACCTTGTGTTTTTTAAACAAAGTAACGAGATTTTACAATCGTTATCCATTATATATATATATATATATATATATATGAGCTGTTTCCTTTAATTAATTAATTTCCCTATATATACAAATTTATTTATATAACGTAGCCTGGTAACGTATGGGCATTATAAAAAATAACGACGTTATTAAAAAAATTGACCAGAATCGAACCTGGGCCTGCGCCATCGCAAGAAAGCATCTTACCGACTGCTCTACTGAAGCGAACGATACAAATACTGAATCAGAAGTAAGCGCTAATTTACTATTGATTGGTTTAAGAGACCATTACTTGCTTTCAGTCATCTGATAACTTTCTTAACTTAGACATTCAATTAATAAATTTATTTGTTGAAATTCTTTCAATAACGATTGGTATAAATCTATGATTGGCCCCTTAAGCCGCCGGATTTGACCTCAAAGGAGACAGCACATGTAACAACTTACTCGTGTGAATCGATCTTTAAAACTTTTAACTTTCCACCATCAAGAGTTGCGCCATCATTTTTTTAAAGGCTGTACATTACGAGAAATATACAAAACATACGATATTGAATTGTAAAAAAATCTGACATGGTACGCGAAAACAGATTTTATTTTTGTAATCAGAGTGAAATTGTGATTCAGAAACGCTCATTTATTAAAAAAAAAACAAAATCCATGCAGATCAGTGTAATCTGTCCCGCAAGAAGGCTCAAAATTGTGAGTAGTGACAGGAGAGAAAGGGAGATAATATAAAAGAGAGAGATAGGACTGTAGGGAGGGAAACGATTTATCAAGGCAGAACAGGAATTAGGTTTCAGTTCGCATATCTTACGGGGGCACACATCCGATGGTCAGACAATCTGTTAACAACAACCAGTTTTGCCGGCTTGGCTCTCCAGATCTGTTGTGACACAATTTTATTTGTTTTAATTCCTGCAACAAGGCTATTCACAATGCCAACAGGGTGAGCACATATTAGGCCTGCACATGGAAATACTTCCAGAAATATTAAGCCTAGTATACCCAAGGAGAACTCTGTGACATGGGACTAACTTCCTCTTTCGAAGAAATCCGCGCCCTCGAAATTTCTACACGAAAAGTTTCTTCGATATCGGCCAGCATTGAACTTGCGATCCTTGTGTGATCACGCGAAAGCGGTATCTCAAGACTATCAATAACTACTATTTGATTCCACCCCGAAATAATTCTGTATTCAAATTTTCTTCAACCGAAAAAAAAATCATACAACTTTCACCGGTATCGAACATAACATTGAGTCTAGATACGGAAGCATTACCTCTAAAGTAAGAAACCGACTCTTTTTTACACGCTTTATATTAGCTTGACCTGTATCTATCTATCTATCTATCTATCTATCTATCTATCTATCTATCTATCTATCTATGTAACTGAATTTTTCAATGCGAATTTCACCCACTTAAAATAATTGGATCGACTTGAAATTTTGTATACTTGTAAAGGACCCGTGACAATACAATAATTTCATATTTATTACACGCTTTATATTAGCTTGACCTGTATCCGTCCGTCCGTCCGTCCGTCCGTCCGTCCGTCCGTCCGCCCGCCCGCCCGCCCGCCCATCCATCCATCCATCCATCCATCCATCCATCCATCCATCCATCCATCCATCCATCTATCTATCTATCTATGTAACGGAATCTTTCAACGCGATTTTCACTCACTTAAAATCATCAGATCGACTTGAAACTTTGTCTACTTGTAGAGGACCCGTGACAATACAATAATTTCATATTTATTTTCTAAAATCCTAGCCATAATCAGTCAGAAATCAAAAAAAGCGTTTTTGTATCAATATAACGGAATTTTTCAACGCGATTTTCACCCGCTTAGAAACATTGGATTGACTTGAAACTTTGTATACTTGTAGAGGACCCGTGACAATACAATAATTTCATATTTATTTTCTAAAATCCTGGCCATAATCATCAGAAAATAAAAAAAAACGTGTTTTTGCATCAATGTAACGGAATCTTTCAACGCGATTTTCACCCACTTACGAACATTGGATCGACTTGAAACTTTGTATACGTGTAGAGGACCCGTGACAATACAATAATTTAATATTTTGTTTCTAAAATCCTGGCCAGAATCATCCGGAAATAAAAAAAAATGAAAACTGGTATAATAGATTGCGGACTTGTCGAGTTTTTAGTCAATCGTTGTAAGAGCTCAGTTGGTAGAGCAGTGAACTCTTAGTGGTATATAATTTCAGTAATTCATACGTAGCTGGTTCAAATCCGGCTTGGAGGGTTTTTTTAATAGAAGAGTATTACTTTTAGCTCATACTACAATAGTATCGAATTTAAAGATATTTACACTTTTATCTTATTCTTTAAAATATTAAAACTAAAAAATAAAAATATAAATAATAGTTTTTAAAAAACTAAAAGAACACGCTTTATTAGAAAACTAAAAAATGAAAAATAATTTTAATATCCAATACGCTTGGGATAAAATAAAGTGGTCAACAAAAAAATCATCTCCAACACATATAGAATAAAATTAGAGTTATCAACAAAAAGAAACATCATTTTTCCATCCAAAGCGTGGTGTTTTTTTTATGATTTTTACATTTTCTTCTTAGAGAGCTTACTTTTACCAATATCTGTTTATTATCAAATATATTAATCGATATAGAGCACCCCACGCTTTTGATGGTAAAATTATTTTCTTTTTGTGTGATAACTCTAATTTTATTCTATATGTGTTGGAGATGATTTTTTTGTTGACCACTTTATTTTATCCCAAGCGTATTGGAAATTAAAATTATTTTTTATTTTTTAGTTTTCTAATAACGCGTGTTCTTTTAGTTTTTTAAAACTATTATTTATTAAATTAGTTTCACAACTGCACTAACACAATGTTAAATACAAATGCAATAATTAGAAATTAAATAGCACCTCACGGTTTTAAAGTACACAGAAATAACAATATTAAAAAAGTACAGGTTTCTTTATAACGTCGACAAATCAATACAGCGTACTACTTTTGTAATTGTTTTGAAAGTTGAATTACGGATAATTAATTCTACTTCTGACTATCTCAAGTTTAAAAGGAAATTAATTATTTGGATATGTCGATAGTTAAGTGAAATATCTTCTCAGCTTAGTTCAATTGTCTATTTTCAAGCTATTAATCTCTGAGCCCTCTTTCACGGCAACAGATATGCAGGTTAAAAGTTTATTAAAATTGAATTTAAGCTGGCTGTTACTTCATTAAGGTTATGCTCCTTGCCTCTAGTTCCGAGAGTCGCGGGTTCAAACCTGGCCGGGGCCGATTGATATTTTTATGGCGGAAAAATCCAAGGAGCAAGTTCTCCGGGAGGGACTTCAAGCCGTGGGTCCCGAGTCTGAAGATTTTCAGGCTCGTGAAAGGTCCTTAAGACTGAATAAAGAGGGCTCTAGGCAAAATTGACCTTAGTTGTCTGTTAGATGTCTCATTGGGTAGGTGTGTTGACCGATGCTATCCTTGGTATCTATCAGCAAATAAGGTAACTAAAAATTAACTTGGTCTAGTAACCCCTTTTAAAGGAGAGGCTATGGCTCAGCAAAGGGCTACGCCATTATAGATAGAGTTACTTCATTAAAACACTTTTGTAAAATAGTTATTTTTGTAATTTTCGGAACAATATATGAACCGCGACTTTTCGAGTCCATCGAATGACAGCGTTACTAATTACACTAGGTTTTTCAAAGTTGCAAATTAAATTACAAAACACAAATAAATATATATAGGGCCTATAGGCCTGTATTAATATTTAACTCAGCAAGATAGGCCTATATATTTATTTTTTTAATCCAGAAAATGCGTGAAAATTGAATGGAAATTTGACGTAAAACTAACCTAAAATACGTCATAGATCTGTTGGTGCATGTATATTAGCATTACTAAAGCAGAATAGCCAACTTATGAAAAACACATTAACAAAAAATGAAGATCGCCGAAAACTTCAATATAATCGAACCTCACCTAAATAATCTAGACTAACCTAACTCACATAATCTAATCTTAATAAATATATTGGCAATTGACTATTGTAGAGACGTGAATTAACATGTTGGCAATCATATCACTAGCACGAATGTTATCCGGTAAGTATTAGATAACTTTCAACATAATTAGTAACTAGTAGTCCATTGCAAAATTCACAGACTGGTATCTGGTAGATAATAGGCCATAAATCTTATATATATAAATTAATGTTTGTTTGTATATTTGTTTGTTTGTTCGTACTTTATGCGTGGCCATACCGTTGATCCGATTGTGATGAGGTTTATTGCAAAATGTTCAAGAGATTCCCGGGATGAACATAGGCTATAAGAGAGTTGTGATACTCAACTCCTACACCCTTAAAAATCGCCCTTTGTAGTGGAAAACGTGAAAAAAGTAGCTCTTTGAACGCTTAAATGGCTTACGCTGCCTAAACCATAAGAAATACACAAAATTAATCTACACAGAATTGAATATCTCAAAAAGCTCTACAAGAAAGTCCGCGACAGCATATGTTTATCTCTTAGGGATAACTCACAAAAACCATTTTTCTCTTTTTATTGATACCAAGAGTCCCTTATCTCTTACGGATAACTCACAATAACAATTTTTGTCTTTCATTGATACCAAGAGTCTCGCGCCGTAGCCGAGTGGTTAATGCAAGAAGTCTTGGCGCAGAACTACGGGACTTACGCTGGTTCCAGTCTCTACGGGGGAAGAAAATTTTCTGATGAAATGTCGGCAAGTATGGGTCAGAAATGAAATCTAGCTGGGGGGGGGGGAAACTGTTTTGACTCACTCTCATCAATTTATCTTTTTTTACACTCTAATATAATTGTTATATGACGATTCTTAACTTATCTGCAAAGGAGGGTAAAATTCTAATGTTCATGACTATGCGACGTCACCATTCACACTTCTTGAGCCACAACAGAAGGCTGTAAGAGATTTTCTTGCGAACTTATTTAATAATATCTAATTATGTCCTAATTTTCTGAATTTTATGGTAAAAAAGTAACACATTTTTATCGTCCGCCCATGACATGAGAATTGAACGTCCGGGCAGGACAACGTCTGCCGGGTACGCTAGTGTATTATAAAAGCCAAATATGTTAAGAGCAGATTTTCACCATTGCACCCAATGTCAAAATTAATACTTACTTACTTACTCACTCACTGGCACTATCGAACCCGTAGGTTGATGGCTGCGCGGACATAAGCTATCCATACATCCCTATCCTGAGATAAAAGGCTTTCCAATCATTCCCTGTATAATCTACTTCCCTCAAATCATAATTAATGTTATTCTCCACCTCATTCCTGGTCTACCAACTGGGCGTTTTCTCTCTGGCTTTCCAACAAGAAGCTTCCATGCAAGTCTTTCATTCTCCATACGTGCAACATGTCCTGCCCATCGCAGTCTACGAGACTTAACTGTTCTTATTATATCTGGCTTCCTATAAAGACCATGTAGTTCATTGTTATGTAGTCTTCTCCATTCACCTGTTTGTTCATCTCTCTTTGGTCCAAACATTTTCCTAAGTACTTTATTCTCAAATACTTGTAATTTCCTTTCCTCCCTTAAAGTAAGAGTCCATGTTTCGCATCCATATAATATAATTTGCAGAGAATATTAGTTGTTTGAAGGACAAAGGAGATATGCTATAAAATGTATGGGTGCTTAAGTTCATAATAAGGGGATATTAGCTTTAAGAAAAAAAACAATGGTAATAATCGATACAGCTTAATTTTTAAACTATATTTTCTCAAAGTTGTTAAATGCACTAAATCTGGCTTTTAGACTCCTTAATTATGTAGATAATATTAATTATGGGAACGGCGCAAAAAGTGGACAACTGAATTTCGATATAATTTTGGTGTTAAAATGAAGTTTAGGAACAGCAAATAATGAAAACACGAAGACATTTGCGGACCATCCAGACATAATATTTTTCTTGGTATATAATTTTTTGTCTTAAATTTAATGCATCAATATGAAACGCTTTTAACCCCAGGTCCATCGTTTTACACACGGACAACTGATAATAGGATTTGGAGGTTTGACACGGGAAGACGGCAGCAGCTGTATAAAACCCGAAGATAGATAGACGACTGATAATAATCTACTGTTATCAACAGAACACCAAACATATATTGGGGGCAGTATTTTGGAGGGTGCTGTTAAACACCACTGGGGTTTTCACTTTGATTTAATTGTGAATTTACTTGCCCTTCCTCGGTAGCTAGTCGGTTCCTGTTTCAGGGTGAGCGCTGAGACTCCTATCTATATAGGGTTCGGAAGGAGAATTGCGTGGGAACAGACAATCACTAATTGTTTGAATTATTTAATTTAATTAATCTCTGTCAATTTAAATGAACGTTACACAGTAAAAATAAAACTTTTCTGTCCCTGGCCTTCGATATTTCGCTAATGAGGACTAGCAAATGACTTATGAGTTCGGGAGATTTTCCCTAAGTCCATAATCGTTGTGACAAGGTATTTTTTTTTACTATACATTCAAGATCTTCTTCCTTCTAAGTGTCGAGTATAAGTGTCAGTGTATTAAATTTTGTCCTCATGAGTTCCGTATCGAAGTCAGGACCAATTATTCCCATATATGGTCTTTACCCTAACTCTCATTTTGATTGGTTAGAATATTTAATCACATGTCCTCCAAGGGCGTAACTATTTTATTTAAACCACCACCTACCTTTTGATTTTATTCTCACGGCTAGGGACCGTGTTTGCCAGCTTGGGCTTTTCGCGATTGTAAATTTGGAGTTTGACATTTCTCCCAAACGTGAGTTTTGAAGCTAGACCCAGCTTACACATTTCAGGTCTAATTTGAGGAGTTACGTGTTTATGACCTCTTTTACTTAGGGTTTCAACCGCTTCTTGTGAGAACTATTTACCAACATGAAACTTAATTTATTTTTAACTATATTCTATTCCTTCATTATTTATTCATTTCTTATATTCCTTAATCACTATTAGGGCCGTATCATATTCGTCTCACAATGCCTCTTGTTAAAACAAAAAAAAAATACTAACGTAAAGTTAAAAATATCTTTTTTTTTTTTTTTAACACAGCTCCCCTTAGAAGAGAAGTAATTAAATATGCTAATTACATCAAACCAAAAGTATTACACTATTACTTTTCCTACAAGTACCATATATGGAAATGTTTTTACAAACACAAAATAGATTATATTATTGAACATATATCACCCTGGTTTACTTACAGTTTTCTGCATATTACCACTAGAACAACAACAAAAAAAACATGTACATTTAAACTCAATTTGCGATCGGTGGTTCACCTTACTTTTTTTTTTTTATAATCAACAAATGTTTTTCTTATTTTAACCCTATGGGTACTTTATCATATCCCATACATCTTCTCGTTTTTTTTTTCACTTTATTATACGTTTGTTTGTTTTAATTTTGTCACTTTTTTCTCACACGCTAGGTAATTTCGCATAATACGTTTTCCATATATCACTCAGTTTATTTTTGCAATGTCATGCACATTTTTTTTTTATCATCCCTCTATATCGTTCGCACTTTCCATGGTTCACACTTTACATATGCACTGGAACTCACTTATTATAAACTAACATTTTTTTTATTCTAATTAGCTACTAATTTATTCTATTTGGGTCATTTATTTATTTAATGAGACATAGATCTTAATGTTGCCGTAAACATATTTGCCCTCTTTTAATCAAATGGTAACTTTACTAATTAGTTTCCTATGTAATTTTCGATGATCACCCTTTATAAATAAGTATATTGGTGTTTAATAATAATCATATATGTTTATATCGCGATCTCAGTTTTCAGAACATTTCACGATTCATCATAATAATTCATTTGTAAATCTATCTCTTTTTTTTTATTTTATTTTATTTTATTTTTTTTTAAATAGGCGCTCCCTTTAGCTGTGGTCATTGAAAATTTATTCTCAGCATGTTCACTGACTGATCTTCACAATACCTTGATAATCTATTTATTCTTTATAGAACTCCTTTATTCATCATTCACATATTATTTTTATTCAATCGATTAAGGTGGAAATTATCCTTATTTATTTACTTGTCGGTAACATAATATCACATTTCATACGCGCAGAACCGCCGTTGTATACAGAATTTTATATCATCGTAGCTCATATTCGTCAATTTCGTTTTTTGACGACAATTTATATTTCATTAGTAAAACAACTCGACAACACCGGTCGAATCAAACTCATGTCGCTCTATCTACCCATAATAATTCTCGCTACCATATGAGCGAACGTTTATCGTTTAAAAGGACATAATATAAACGCCTCCTTCGGGCTTTGATCCTGTATTTATTCATTCTTTCACTTTGTCTACGCTATATTTTTATTTGTCACCAATCATAGACTGTTAAAAAGGACGATGCCTTAACCTCTTTCTTAAATTTCGTATGCTTATAACGCTTCCATTTTATTCCTCAAGAATAATATTAGGTTTCTAAGAACATTAGCTATGAAGTTATAATAGCACTATAAAGTTATAATTATATATATTTCAATGATATTTAAAAGTTTGTTTTAAACGTTCATTCCTTCGTTTCACATCGTATTTGGGTAAGTAACTTGTTTTCGACAAATGAATTTTGTACCTGTGAAGGGTGTGCCTATTTCCGTCTCCCTCGCACTCTTTCATCTTTTACAAACATTTTAAGTTTAGTGAACTGATTTTTATCTCTATTCTAGACTGGGATCAACGTTTTCTTACATATTCCCACTACGATCAGCTGTTCATTTCTTTGTAATTTTCACAATTTACTTATTATTATCATCGTCTCTGTTATTGTTCACGCTTTAGATTAAGGCAAATATACATGCTAATTATTTTTATTTATTTTTCTTTTTATATAAAGCGAGGTGGTGCCTCTCGCTCCCTCTGTAAATTTAAATTTTCTTCCCCTGTTTTCGTCAACATTTATCTAGTCTCATTATGTTTTCTAGCAAGTACAAATATAAGACCCTTTTAAACTATTTCTCATTAACTGTTCCTAATAACTAATCTGATATATGTATGACCAACACTTCTTGCATTTATCATACTAATATTACCATATATAATCTTATTTTCTAATTACACATTTATTTAATTGTTGTGCATACAATGCAGGTGCATGTTAATGTCTAACTGATATTACATCCATTCTAACAGGATAGTATGAATTTTGCATTCTACACACTTTGCGATAATTTCGCGCCCGGATCAAATATTTCAGCACGATATTTTTTCTAGATAACATTTTCTCTCATCATGCACTAATTTAGTACAGTACTTCATTATGTTACCTTTGAATCTAACGTATTGACTGTTTTTCGACCATTTTCTCCTATTTATTTGGCGCTTCTTTATTACTCGGTATGACTTAAGCATATTTTCTATACGTCCTACCTTTTTCTTGTTTTTCTTTTTTTTTTCATATTTTGTTCGTATCTTTCCCATGCATCTACTTTGCATATCCAAATTTTCAAATTGGAACACTGAGCGGATGTTTGGCTGTACCGAAATCATCAGGTCAGTTGTTCCATTTTGATTTAATTTAACATCATTAATAACATGCATTTCATTATTGCATTTAAATATATTTCCATGTAATTCATCATCATTGGTTTGAGGTATTTTGTCTACATCTATAATAGTTGGCTCGCATTTTTTTCCCTCATTCTGAAGTGTCATTTCCCTATCTGATTCCCTTTGAGTTTGATCTACAGTACTTTCACCTGTTGTAGTAACTACCATACAAATATCATTGTTACTTTTACATCTATTTTCTTGGGGAGTTTCATATCCTGTCTCCCTTTCATCATAATTATTTCTACCTATCTCACCCTTCCCTGCTAAACTAGTGGTAAATTTTTCTCCTGTCCCCTGAATTTCTGATTTTACAGAATCTCGAGTTTGTTTTATTTCTAATCTAAAATTGCTCAGGTCTTCCCTCATTTCTTTATGAATTTGTTTCATTTCTTCCAATGTTTTATTACTTTTATTTATATCTTCCCTCATTGACATTAACATTTGCCTCACGAAATATTCAAAGTCGTTCTGGGACTTATTAGTTTTCTTTGAATCATTTACATTTAAGGGGGCGTTCGGGCTATCGTTATGCTCTGTCCCTACTTCTACTTCATCATTAGGCCTACTTTCTGATGAAGCTTGCCCTTCTATAAAATTTATACTATTTCCCTCCATTATTTATTTATTTATTCTACAATTTATTAATATTAATATTTATTTTCTATTCACAAAAATTATTTTTTTATGTTATTCAACACTCAAACACTTTCGTTTAATTTGTTAATTTTCCACATACTTTATTTTTCTGTCTTTTGACAACTTTTATGTTCTATTATTTTTTAAAAAAATCTGTCACTTTACCTTGGTATATCTTCATTATTTGTCTTACGTCAGGTTTGTAGAGATCCGCCATCGGTTATCTAGGTTGATCTGCTCCTGGATTGTTGTCCACTCCTGGCTGCTCCTTCCATCTCGTGGTTAGAATGTTGTCTTCCACACTGTTGCTGGATCATGATGTTCAGTCCACAACTTTCGTAAGTCACTCTTATTTTGAATGCACTCACGTTGAAAACACTTTGTCACAGTAACAAGGACCCTTTCGTTGGGGCGACACTTTGGGGCAGTATTTTTATATATCTATAACGGGTTCGGAAGGAGAATTGCGTGGGAACAGACAATCACTAATTATTTGAATTATTTTATTTAATTAATCTCTGCAAATTTAAATGCACGTTACACAGTAAAAATAAGACTTTTCTGTCCCTGGCCTTCGATATTTCGCTAATGAGGACTAGCAAATGACTTATGAGTTCGGGAGATTTTCCCTAAGTCCATAACCGTTGTTACAAGATATAGTTTTTTACTATACATTCAAGATCTTCTTCCTTCTAAGTGTCGAGTATTAAGTGTCAGTGTCTT
This sequence comes from Diploptera punctata, assembly GCA_030220185.1. NCBI lineage: Eukaryota > Metazoa > Arthropoda > Insecta > Blattodea > Blaberidae > Diploptera > Diploptera punctata. The sequence continues at coordinate 23,959 of JASPKZ010007698.1, read as the reverse complement.
AAATTTTGTCCTCATGAGTTCCGTATCGAAGTCAGGACCAATTATTCCCATATATGGTCTATACCCTAACTCTCATTTTGATTGGTTAGAATATTTAATCACATGTCATCCAAGGGCGTAACTATTTTATTTAAACCACCACCTACCTTTAGATTTTATTCTCACGGCTAGGGACCGTGTTTGCCAGCTTGGGCTTAACGCGATTGTAAATTTGGAGTCTGACATTTCTCCCAAACGTGAGTTTTGAAGCTAGACCCAGCTTAAACGTTTCAGGTCTAATTTGAGGAGTTACATGTTTATGACCTCTTTTACTTAGGGTTTCAACCGCTTCTTGTGAGAACTATTTACCAACATGAAACTTAATTTATTTTTAACTATATTCTATTCCTTCATTATTTATTCATTTCTTATATTCCTTAATCACTATTAGGGCCGTATCATATTCGTCTCAATATTTAGCGTGAAACTAGGTGTCGTCAATCGAATAATCAAGTGAGTCTCAAGCTAATGACCAATTACATTCAAATATTTAAATTATTGCCTTACAATTAGTTCAAATAGTTTGCGTTTCACGGAAATCAAATTTGTATATCGGTACGCTGCGATTGTTGGGTCTGGAGCTCACAACGAAGCACAATATTTTACCGATAATAATCTAATAATACTGTGCTGGATGTAGCATTATTACCGCATATACTAATTAATTATTGCACTCTTAGCCAATAGCATAGAATCCATATATAAAGTACTGAATTAACAATCAGAATGTATTTATATTATATTATGAAGGGAAATTGCGTACTGGAAACTCTAATATATAATAATAATTACATGTGGATATTCAAGTTGAAACAGGCAGGGGCGTTGAGTTTGGATACTATTACACACCATCCCCCAGTCTAATACAGGGGCGTCGAGTCAAGATAAGATTACTCTCCATCCCCTAGTTGAATACCGTAAGATAACATGGCTGGTAAATTCCAGTCTTCATACGTAACTTTAGAAGAGATATGTCCTTATTTGGAAATGAGGGTGATACATTCCAACTCAGCGTCCATGCCACGCCCGCTTATCAGAGGGTTTATAACGGCTGATGCCCTTGGCATCAGGGCTTATTCTTCATGGTCCCGACCTCGTCTCTATGACAGTTAGAGACACAATATTGTAACTTTTTAATCATCGTCTTTAATAAATATATTAAATCAAGTTCTGCATTCACTGGAGTTCTTGGACTCACAACGAATCCTACCTTCAAATTGTCTGATCTACCCGAGGGCCAGGTCACGACAATACATAAACGTCTGATTTAGGACATTACAAAATATAAAATAACGGTTGATAAAAGAATACATCCATTGTTAGATTTAGATTAGATTGATTTAGCCTGGTGGAGTTAAGGCCATATGGCCTTCTCTTCCACTCACCAGGACAAACATATATATTACATCAGAATATAATAATCTCAATTAACTCTAATATTAAATACTAAGTAAAAAGATAATATCTATTACATTACCATCTATAATGCAACCAGTTAATGTTAGTTAAAATTAAGACTAAAACTAATAATAAAATGTAAACAAGCAAGACATATTAAATTGTCACTGTCTAATGTATATGAAAAAGAAAGAAAAATAATGAGATATAGAAAAATAATTTTACGATTATACAATTTTTAAAACAAAATGAAAGAAAATATTTGATAATTTTAATATTATTTTCGTAAATAATTAAATTTATTAATTGTTAAAAGAATACTATCAGTGAGGTGTATAAGTTAGTTTGCTATTAAATAATTATTTAGTTTGTTTTTGTAGGATGTTATAGTTTGACAGTCACTGACATATGCCGGAAGGGAATTCCATGTTTTGGTAAGTGAGACCGTAAAAGATGATGAATAATATACAGTGTGATCAGGAGGGATATAAAGGACAACGTGCTGATGGAATCGAGTTTCAAGATTATGTGTGTCGGATAGTCTGATGAAGCGGCGTGATAAATAATTAGGCGATGATGTGTGAATTATTTTATAGAGAAGGGATAGGGAATGGACAGTTCTACGATCTCTTAGACGAAGCCATGGTAATTTTTCCAGGGACGGTGTAACATGGCCAAATTTGCGAATACCACAAATAAAACGTGCGCAAGAATTATGAACACGTTGAAATCTTTGAGTTAAAATAATATTTAAGTCTGTAAAAAGAGTGTCACAATAATCAAAATGGGGCATTGAACGTGTTTCTACTAACATTTTCCGAAGAGCGAATGGCAGACAATTTCTTACGCGATTTAATTAATGTATTATTGAGAAGACTGTTTTACATGTATGGTTTATTTGTGTATTCCAATTTAAGTTGTTGTCAAAAATACTCCTAGAATGTTTACTGTCTCACTATAAGGGATTTGTGATACATGCGAGACTGTGTTTAAGTTAATTGTAGATAATAGTCTCTGGTGACCCATAATGATTGATTGTGACTTTCTAGGGTTTAATTGCAGTCCATATTTAACTGTCCAAGTTATTAGTGAGTCAAGATCCTCGTTAATTTTGGCAACAGCGTCAATTAGAGAATATTTGTTGTATGTAATTAAATAATGAAACTGTTTAGAAGCATTGCTTAATTAATAAATATGGATTTTCATCAAGTAAACACCAACTCAATTGATTAAATATTATCAGATTGCCCAATAGAAATCATACTACAAAACAAGTTTTTTTTTAATGAGAGTCAGTCAATGCCCCGACTCCTTTGATCTATGGCCCCGAATTAGGAGCCGGCGCGCGTGCATTACAACGGGTGCATGCACTTCATACTCGAAACTAGTAGGTTGGCGCGAGTTCTCAACGCCCTCCATAATACCAACCCACATATCTGTGAGCACCATATTAGTTTTAACACCGAAATAAAGTATCATGATATTTTTTTTATTCAATGCCACCATGTTGTCATTTCGACGTTCTGGTATTCTCTCCTGGCACGGCGTTATTGTAATCCACTTCTGAGGTTGGGGCGCCTGGAAGGCGGAGTTACGCTGCCCCCGAATATATATGATAGGCCTATATGATGATGGTAAGGATGCGCCAGGTAAGGCCTTATTCCTAAAACTTAATGATGATAATGATGGCCAGATGATGTTCGGGGACCGTTGGGCCTTAAAGTTTCCTGACATTTGTCTTACAGGCGAGGAAAAACCCCGAAAAAAAACCAGAAAACTTGCCCAACCGGGGATCGAATCCGGGCCCACTGCGTGACAAGGCAGCACGCTACCTCGAGACCATAGCGGTGGACAGTATCATGATATAACATTAGTCGTTTACTTATGTGATTAACACGTGTGGATGTGAGGCCAGCAGCCGGATGGTAGGCTTTGAGTCTTTTAGGCCTGTCGCGGCATGGGATTTTTGGTTATAAGTAATAAATAAATCATAATTTTAAGTAAACGACTACAAATAAAAATTAAAAATATACTTCTTAAATAAATTATATCAATAAATATGCCCATAGCCGTCCATAAATAAATAAATAAATAAATATTGCATACAAAGTAAAATAATCCCACTACAGGCCTCATAAAGCCCTTGGGGAGTAGGAGGTTAAAGATCCCACTTTTTCTAGACAATCGACACTTGATGTCAGCCGGGTTTTCAGCCCTTCGTGACGGCCGCCTTAACCCCCAGAGCAAGTGTCTGGTACTCATTTCCGTTAGAGGCTAAGTCGACCCCAGGGCCATAGTGCCGCCAGAATGTTTGGATCAGTTTAAAAATCTTGACCCCCACTGGGACTCGTTACCCTCGGCCTTCCGGCTTGTAGCGTATTGCATTAACCACGGCGCTATGGCGTGCCCCATATACAGGATGTTAATTAATAACACCGACAAACTTTCAGGTATTATAGAGGAGAGTTAGACGAACGTTTTGAGATAAGGAACTTGGGGTGTGTGAAACCAAATTTTAAAGTTATATGACTTTTTTAAAACTGGACGTTCGTACTCATTAATCTACGATGAAGCAAACTATGCATACGGCTTATCTTGGGAATACTTCATTTATGTTCCAATAGTAGGATAACTCTAGTTTTAATTGCAAATATAGCAGCATTTTCAAAATTTTGAGCCATGAAGTTATGGAAATTTCGTCTTTCGGCAAGAGCCAGTGCGCCACTGACAGTCTGTATTTCGTGCCCTGTCATGCAATCGTATGTATTAAATATCTGGTAATTCAAACGTCGTTCGCAATAATAGCTCAGTGGGTAGCATGCTTCCCCATGAATGTTGTAATGCCGGGTTCAAATCTATCTTTTTGGTTTTTGTATTTTTATTTATTTTTTTATTCATAGAAGGATATTGCTTTTGTAGTTACTTAATTTACTTTCTGATATTCTGTTTAAACATTACTATTTGTTTTTAATTAAACTGGTTGCGTGATTTGTTTACATGAAAAGCACAGGTAATTTTTTTTAAGTACTGTACATTTATACCAACTGCTCATGCGCGTGCCCGTGATACCAGTCTGTTTCACTACTGCTTTGAAACTTGTAGGATCACATTCTCACTTTGACAGGAATGTAAGGGACCATCTGGATAATGTCTTCCCTGAACGTTGGACTGGTCACAGCGGTCCTGTATCGTGGCCTACACGTTCACCTGATCTCACTCCTCCAGATTTCTTCCTATGGGGACATCTTAAGAGCCTCGTTTATCAGACTCCAGTCGACTCAGATGAGGAGTTACTAGCGAGAATTTTGACTGCCTATGACGAAATCAGAAATACTCCAGGAATCTTTGAAGCAGTGCGAGCATCATTGCAGATGTAATTTGTGCTTACTCCATCAAGGGCAACATTTTAAAGAGTACCAATGATCCTGTTTTCGAAGCAAACATGAATAAAGATATTTTATTTTTCTGTATGCTTAAACAATGCCTTCTTTACTAAGTGTACTGTAATATAACTAGTTGGTTTTCATTTATTATTATTATTATTACTATAATAATAATAATAATAATAATAATAATAATAATAATAATAATAATAATAACAATAATAATAATAATAATAATAATTATTATTATTATTATTCCTGAATATTAACATCTTTACTTTAAAACAAAATATGAATACGAATTTCGTCTACGGAGCAAATGCCCCTCCCTTCGCTGGACCTCCATTTAAAATGCTGGCGCGTGATTGGTTGTGTTGCACGTGTCTGGTGGGAAATCCCACGTCAGCATTATTCACAATGTTACAACACAAGTTCTTGCTTTTTCCTCAGTATCGGTTCATCGCTCAAGTATTGATAAAGCGCTTTATTCAATAATAATCATAATTAAATAAGGTCTACGTTAATAATAATAATAATAATAATAATAATAATTATTATTATTATTATCTATAACTCTGCCAGGTAAAATAAAGCTATTATTATTATTATTATTATTATTATTTATTCTGGCAGAATTGAGGCCACAAGGCCTTCTGTTCCACTCAACCAGCACAAATACACATAAATATTTGACAAATATAGATATACACTATACTAATTATAAATAGTAAGTAAAGTGATCCCACAACAGGCCCGGAGGCCCTTGGGGTAGTAGGAGGTTAAGGCTCCCACTTTTTCTAGACGATCGGCACTTTATGTCAGCCGGGTTGTCAGACCTGCGTAACGGCCGCCTTTACCCCCAGAATAAGCGTCTCGTACTCATTTACGTTAGAGGCTGATTCGACCCCAGGGCCATAGTGCCGACAGAGGGTTTGGGTCAGTTTAAAAATCCTGACCCCAACGGGACTTGAACCCTGGACCCTCTGGCTTGTAGCTCAGTGCCTTAACCACTACGCTACGGCGTGCCCCCAATTATAAATAGTTAAAATAAATTAAATGTTGCAATGTAAATTTCATGTAAAAACAAGATTTTATACGATAGTAACAATATTAATACAATAATAATAATAATAATAATAATAATACGATAAATTGTACGAGAAACACCAATTAATATATGTATCTTACACTGGGTAATGATGAAGTCGAGGTTAGGGCAAATATAAATTTACATTTGTTTTAAAATATGCCAATATCCAGCAGCCCCTTATTTCTTGTGGTAGGGAATTCTAGTTGCGAGAAGTGAAGATAGTATATGAAATGGAGTGATGTGATGTCCTATGTTGCGGTATATTAAGCAAGAGACTTTGTTGTGATCTTGTGTTTAAGTTATGGTTTGAGGATAGATACTGGACACGAGATGATAAATAATTGGGAGTTGAGGTATGTAGGATCTTAAATAAGAGAATTAGACAGTGTAATATTCTTCCCTCTTTTAGATGTAGCCATGATAATTCGTGGAATAATGGAGAAATGTCTATTTTCGGACATTAAATATGAATCTGATACACATATTATGGACACGCTACAGTTTGTCCGACAATGCGTCATTTATATCAGTTAGTAGAACGTCACAATAGTCAAAATGCGGCATCACTAAGGTTTGAATTAAAATTCTTTTAAGAGCTGTAGGAAGAAATATCTTTTAAGATGATTGTTTTATTTGGGTACTCCAATTTAAATTAGAATCTAAGTAAAGTCCCTAGTTTTTAACGACGTCGGTATAAGGAATTTGTTCGTTATCTAACACGATAGCTATTGTTTCGGTAGTGAATGTACTATATATAGAAGGCGTTTGCAGATGTTTTTTTTAATAAGTGCAGTATCCCTTTCTGAAAAGATATGCAATAATTCTAAGCCAGGTCCTTCCGGAATGTCTCCTGTGAACAAATATAAACAGAGGAAAGGATGAAGTTACGTCAACGATAGGTGTTGCAAACAGCAGTTTTCATAAAATTATAAAGGAATATCGAAGTACGGGTACGGTAAAATCTCCGAAAAAATAGAAATTTAAATAAAAGACAATAATAAACACAACCGGTCATTTAAATTGAACGAAGGGAAAAGACTCTTCCACGAAGCGGTGGGGCACGTTACACCCAGAGAAATGGGCACAATGGGTTCGTCACGTGATCGAGGTATAAGAATCTCGACTATGGGACCTGGGCGACTGATTCTAAGAGGTAGAGCAGCTCATAATTACTGATGGCAGCGACACCACTTCAGAAAGCGAATAAATGTAGAACGATAAAATAAAGATACATTATTATTATTTATTATTATTGTTATTACTATGAGCACTTATTATTATTATTATTATTAATTTCATTATTATTATTATTATTGTCAGTATTGCATCTCATTCCTGCTAAACAAAATATTTTCAGAAACCGTAATTGCGTGTCAATGTACTCGTATGGTTTATCCGCTTGTGAAGCGCGCTTTTCCGCCGTTACAGCCACTGTTTACATCTGCTCCGTAGACATCTGGAACCGACTAGTGTGCTATACAGTATTCCTTCTTTTACAGAATAGTGTCATTTATTACTTTCCTGCACCATACTAAAAGAAATTCTACAGTATTTTGTACTAAATTTCCAAACATCTTGCACAAGAAATAAAGAATACAAAAAAATAAAAATAAAAGGTCAGCATGTCTGAGGTTTGAACCTTGAATATCATATTCCTAACGAATGATATTTCATACCTGACACGTTACCACTGCGCTAAATGTTCTCAAGAAGTCAACCTGCAAAAGAAGGCTACACTATGTAACAGCTTGTCAAAAGAAATATTCGGATCCTAACACATTATTATAACTTGCAAATTTGAACATCTAGACTACAAGTTGCATATCTCAAATTGTTTATCTAAGACACCTCTACAATACCTGATAATTTGTCCGTGTTATTCATTAACACTCTTCCAATATAAAACCGGACCGGCCTCACGGAGTTTCACCCGGCACGCAGTGCTGTCTCTTCCTCCCGCAATCCACCCTGCCTGTCACCCGTCCTTGAACTGTTTCTTACCTTATAGAAAATGCTGGTAATATTGTCCTCCCGCACACGTGCTATGGGATCACCTTGGTTTAGACAATGAACACGTGTACACCTGTAAGGTTTGAGTTTTAACAATTTTGTTGCTGTATGTGCAGAAGATACTGAAATCCCAACTTCTTGTGCTAATTTCGGTAATGATTTTTGTGGTGAACATTCGAAATTTTCGCCAATTTCGTCTATTTTTTCTTCGGTGAGAACCGCACTCCTTCGCGCGTGTTTCTTATTTTGTACTGAACCAGTGGTCTCAAATTTAGTCACAAGATCGTGGATTGTCGATCTGGAAGGAGGTAATTGTCCAGGGAAGTTCCGAATAAATTCCTCGCGAACGCGACAAGCTGATTCGTATTTATAATAACATTTACACACATAAATGCGCTGCTCTAATGTCAGCTGACGTCTCATCTTGTCGAACGATAGTAAACTGACTAGTTCAAGGACGAGCGGCTGGCAGAGTGAAATGCGGACGAGGGAGAGAGCGCTGCCTGAAGGGTGAAACCCCGTGAGGCCGGTCCGGGTTTATATTGGAAGCCCGGTATATATTCATATTCATGACAAATTTTAGTTCCAAGAATCAAACTTAGATAATAGCCTGCGAAAAGTCTCAAATTTATCAAATAGATCAATATAATTTATACCGAATTTGTTTTAAGTAGTAATTTGCGCTTGGAATGTGCATGAGAAATGTTACTAATTAATTGTAGCTGTGGTATAATACCAACTAACTAACTAACTACCTAACTCACTGGCCCAATCGAACCCGTAGGTTCATGGCCCACGGACATAAGCTCTCAATATGTTCCTATCCTGAGTTAATGTTTTCCAATTATGTCCTATATAGTCTACTTCCCTCAAATCATGGATACTGTTATTTTCACACCTCACTCTTGGTCTACCAACTGAGCGCCTTCCCTCTGTCTTCCTACAAGAAGTTTCCGTACCTCTATTTCATTCCCCATTCATGGCACATGTCCTGCTCAATGAAATACTACTATCTATGTAATTTGGTGAAGTAGGAGAGAAGACCATAGGTATTATTATTATTATAATTATTATTATTATCATCATTATCATCATCATCATCTTCAAGCTATGGGCCTTCTGGCCCGTTCCGCTCCCCGGTGCACTATATGCTGCAGGCGCAGGTCGTCTTTCCAACGACGTTTTGGTCTTCCTACATTTCTTCGGCCAAGAGGTTTATAATGAAGCAGCTGTTTTGATAAACGATTATTTGGCATTCTTTTTATATGTTCAAACCAATTACATTTATTTCTGTGTATTCTCTCGTTTATGTTATATATTTGTAATTCATCTCTGATATCTTGACTTCTCTTTTGATCTCTTAGAGATACACCTGCAACTGATCTGAGAAATCTCATTTCTATTGTCTCAATTTTGTTTATCAGAGATCGTTAAAGGCCAAGTCTCAGACCCGTATGTTAACGTTGGAACGGTTACTGTTTTGTAAAATTTTATTTGAGTTTCCCTTGTGGTCTTATTTCTCAAATGTCTTCTTATTGAACCACATATCTGTTGAAATTTCCCTAATTTCTTCTCCACGTCCAAATTGTGCAGGTACGATATCATGCATCCCAGATAATTGAAACAAGTTACTTGTTCAATTATGTTTGCTCCAATTACAACTATTGTTCTTTTATGCTGAGTTCCAATAAATGCCATTTACTTTGTTTTCTCTGTTGATTGTATTGTATTGTAAGCCCATGTTTGCCCTTAACAGAGATTTCGGCGCTCTCCCCTACAGGGAAGCATTTGAACCATACTAATTTAGTTACACTTGTTTTCGTATAGATGTCACTTGAGTGGTCCGTGGTCAGCGTTCCATTTCATACTGACATCTAGGAAACCAAGGTAGTACAAGGAGGGGAAAATTCGGTAAATTTTGCTTAGAGGCCTTTTCATTCGGGCTTAAGGATCTTTTACGAGCCTCAAAATCTTCTGACTCGGGACCCACGGCTAAAAGTCCTTCCCGGAGGACTTGCTCCTTGGATTTTTTCATCCTAAAAATCCATCGACCCCGGCCGGGTTTGAACCCGCGACCCTCGGGACCAGAGGCAAGGAGCATAACCACTAGTCCACCGCGGCCAATTTTCTCTGTTGATATCTTTAAATTATAATCGTTTATTAGTTTTCATAATTTATAAACTGATTTTTGTAGTTGATTTTCTGAGGAAGCTACAATGATCTGGTCATCTGTGAATAAAAGACATTTCATCATAAAATGTTCATCTAAAAGAGTTTGCCATGTACTAATGATATCCAAATATACATTAAAAAGAATTGGCGAAAGAGGGCAACCTTGTCGAAGTCCATTGTTGATTTCTACGCAAGTTTCTCCAGGACCATTTCCTTTATCTATACGAATTTTTGTATTTTCCTATAAACTTTTTAATAAATTAGCTTTAATTAGATGAGGTGGATATCCTTTATTTTTTTAAAAATATCCCATAATTTAGAGCGCATAATTTTATCAAAATCCTTCTCATAGTCGATAAACAATATGTGTGTCTCAAGATTAAATTCTCTTCTTTTTTTCTATCACCTGTTGGAGTGAAAAAATACAGTCAATTGTGGAGCGGCCTTTTCTGAACCCATGTTGTTCATTTGAAATAATTTCAGTACTTATCTTTCCGATTCTTCTAGATAATATTTTAGCATAGATTTTGCTGCATGTTCCGAAAAGGCTTTATACCTCTGTAGTTATTTCGGTTATGTCTGTCGCTTTTTTATATATAGGGATAACAATAGCTTCACTCCATTCTTCAGGTACACAACCATATTGCCAACAGATATTTATGAAGTTTAATATTCTATTTTTATTATATAAAACTTTCCTCATTAGAGGATTGCCTCAAGGACAAAGTGATGCAGACAATTATTTTTTTTAAATAGATGAAATACATTTTGTAAATACATTAAAAAAAATTCAACTTGTAGGCCTGATTGAAGTATACATACTATAAAGTAGTAATTTTGTAAATATGGTTTCTTAAAATTTGAAATTGATCCTCTAATTGCAGCGATGGCAAATTTAGGAAGATACACCCTGTCCAAATGTAAGGAATTCCAAAATTTGGCTAAAAATCCTGGGATAGTACCTCTTGCCCCGATCATCAATCCTGTGACAGTTATACTATCTAGTTGGTATTTATCATAAGTAATGCCACGAGTGATTTCCAAATTATCGATAAATTCACGACTCACGAAGTGAGGAGTGAATTTATCTAGAGAATTTGGAAATCAAGAGTGGCATTTGTTAGGACTATTTAACGAATAAAATTAAGCTGTTTACTCACAAATCATTATTTAACTATAGTTATTTTAAAATATTTATATATTTAATGTAAACGGAGATGTTTGAAAACAAATGAGAAACGATAGGTACGCTTCTACTGCTTCTTTTGTTTATCACTGCAACCAGATCATACTATTTATTGCCAAAGGAACGCAATATTGTAAGGACGAGCTTTCTTTAATATGGTAATTATAACACTGATAAATATTTAGTGAAACACGACTCTGATTGGTTGTAAAACAGAAATCATTGAAACGTGATTGGTCATTGACTCCCATTTGGGGCATGAGTTAAATAGTCTTTGTAATAGTCAATTGTTGGCTCATATATGGCTTTCTTTTCAGAGTCAACTTCCTCAGGTTGGCCACTATGAGTCTCAAAACGAATTGTGGGATCTAATATCATACCAATTTTTGAAGATGGTCTAAATGCAATAATATCTATTCGTCTGTTACTCCCATTAGTGGCCACACCATGAACTTCCTCATAAACTGTGTATCCAAAATCTCGCAAGGCTTCTGTCATCATGTTTCGAATAGTGTGGTGCCGAATGTTTCTCAGTGATTCTCCCTGGATTCTCCAAACGGACAGGCCCCAAGGATGTGTGCAAGGGTTTCGTGCTCTCTGCGACAACGTCTACAGAGGGTATCGTCCCTAGACCTGCCCGGCAAAGAACGCACCGCCGATACATTGGTTTGCATTTTAACCGCTTCTCTCCATTCGGAACAAGACAATCCCTGATGGTCACGAATCCATTGATTTGCCGGTGTATATTCATTGTAGAGAACAACGCCTTTTCCTATATGAGGAAGTTGACTCCAGAGGATTGCTTCTTTGTCTCTTAGTTGTTTCCTGAGTTTCCTTGGATCTGGTAGAAGACTTCGAGTGTTAATGTTGATGTCACTAGGTTCAATGTTAAGGTCTCTCACACATTGTAAACTTTCCTCTTTTAGGTTTCGGAGAGTAGTAATGTATATAAGAGCTTAAGATCCGCATTTAATAAGTTCGATATTGAATCTATTTATTCCAGGCGATTTTTGTTTTTGTTATTATTATTATTATTATTATTATTATTATTATTATTATATTACAGAACAATAGCTGCCCTTTTTAAAGACAAAACCATAAGACTTTCTACTGAATTTTAGTATCGATAGCCCCAGCGACAAAAAAACTTAAGAATTGTATACTTATATATTTTTATCAACTCATGTTCCAAATGGGAGTTAATGACCAATCACATTTTAATGCATTTTGATTTACAACCAATCACAGTCGTTTTTCACCTCGATTTTATCACTTTAAAACCAAGCTCCTCCTTTTTAACATTCTGAATAGGTCAGACTATTATTTTGCAGTGACTGACTCTCTAAGAAATACGTTGGATATAACAATTTATATATTAAGATGTAAGAATTCTAGAATGCATGTGGCTACCAGATTGTATATATAGTACACGAATGTATTCAGATAGTGCTTGCGGGATATAATATAAAACATTTGTAGTAATTGATTATAACACAAAAAAAAGAGAGAAAAGGAACCACTGTTTGCACTTTCTTAAACCTATTATATCCCAGGTATTTACGTTCCAGAAAAATATACTTGGCATATTTACATCAGAGGACATCAAAAATTAATTAATAACAGTTTGATGTGTTTAATTTTTTCTCCACTAGGGTGCATTCTTACAATATTGCGATCCTTTTGACAACAAATAATATGATCTGGTTGTAGTGATGAACAAGTGAAACATAACAAACATTTCTCATTTGTTTTCGAACATAGCCGTTTATATTAAATATATATAAATATTTTAAAATAACTATATTTAAATAATGATTTGTGTGATTAAACAGCTTACTTATATTCGTTAAATAGTCCTAACAAATGCCACTCTTAATTTCCAAATTCTCTAGATAAATTGGAAATCACTCGTAGCATTAATTATGACAATTTCTGATAAGAGCCTAACCCGACACCAGAAGGTGAGCTTTTAATCCTTGGATAACTGTCATGAATATTTGATTATTCTTTAACGTACCATACTTCTCTTAAGACACGGGACAAACAGCCGATAAAATTTATCATGAACTGAAAATTTCCACGGATCTTGGTAAGGTTGAACTCTCCAATGTCGGGTCATAGATTAATGACAAGTGGAGTTCAACATTTTAATGTTTCAACCCAAGTAACTGAGACACGTCGACCACTCAGCCTAATTTATAAAGAAAATAGGGAATAAATAATAACTTCCTAACATAGGCAATTAAACTTATAAATAATTAAATAAGCTATTAAACAAAAGAATCATCCGACCCACAATATAATTATACTCTATAAACTCAGGAAATCGAGTACGAAACGATTACTACATTACTGGATTAAAATAATACGACCCGTAGAAGTTGATATGAGGATGGAATTAATTACCAGTTATGAGTAAACTGGAGGTACACAGGTAACTGAACCCCTTCCCATTGTAAAAAGACAGCGATGACGGCAGGACACAATGAGTTAGGAACTTAGAAAAATCTTTTATTCCAAGGATTTTGCAAGCATTCTTTTCAGAAGCAGAAACTGCACCATTCATAAGCCCAGCGCGATGATAAAATACAAAGGAAAATTTATGACCGGGGAAATCCCGTGTAGATTTGCCAGTCTCCCATCGGGCGCCTCCCCAGGTGGCGGATAGGGGAATGCTCACCAGATATGGCGGGTACTGGGGAAATAAAATACCCAGGGCGGACCTGAACTAGCACTGCTGCCTTGCAGTAAGATACTGGACTATCAAAGGCTAGAGGAAGAAAACCTTGAACAAAAATTACCTGTCCCCCAGGTTGGGGGTTGATGCATCGGGCCAGCTCCTCGTTCATCATAAAAAAATGCTAATAAACCAAACATCATGCCTCGGAAAAACGCTCTAGGACGATTAAAGCTAAGAAAAAGGACTTTGAAAATTGACACATGGAATATTCAAGGCTACAGAAATAAAATGGAGGAAGTAATTAAAGAAATAGATACAATGAAACTAGATTTGGCAATTTTAACAGAAACAAAGAAGAAAGGCACAAGAAATGAAACATTAGGCAATTATATACACCTTTACAGTGGCGTAGATGAACATAAAAGAGCAAAAAGAGGGTTTTCAATGTTGATTAATAAGAAATGGAAAGGCACTATAAGAAATTGGGAAGCCATTGATGACAGAATTTTAAAATTAGATTTGAATATATGAGGTTATAAGTTAACAGTTTTTGGAATATACGCACCGATTAACCATAATGGAATAGCAAATCTAGAAAATAATTTATTTTTTGACAAAGTTAATAAAGAAATAGGAAAAAAATAGCACTGGGAAACAATTGATGTTATTAGGAGACATGAATGGAAGAACAGGAAGTAAATTTGGAGATCCAGTAGTAGGAAAGTTTGGAGAAAACATTTTAAATAAGAATGGAGGAAGGTTAATTGAATTATGTAGACAATCATCTTTAAAAATATGGAATGGCTTTTTCAATCATAAAGATATCCAAAATACACATGGGAACATCCAACACTAAATCAAAAATCCATTATCGATTACATAATTACAAAAAAAAATTAAAAAATGAAAATACAAGATACCAGAGCTTATATAAGACCAAGTTGTGGGACAGATCATAAATTAGTAATTGGAAAATTTGTATTTCCTTACAATCTTAATAAAGAGAACAACCACACAGAAAAAGAAGAAAATGTTAGAACAGAAACAGAAAGAAAATATAATATAGAAAGCCTACAAAATGAAAGTATAAAGCATTTATATAAAAAAAGATTGAATAAAAAATTAACACAGAGTGAATTGAGAGATACAGAATAGATGTATCAGTACCTAAAAAGGTGCATTCATGAAGCCACCTATGAAGCATTGGGTGAGAAAGACGACAATAGAGGAAGGACAGCACTGTTTTGGAACAATGAAATAGAGAAAGAAAGACAGAATAAGAAACAGTTATTTTTAAAATGGTTTAGTACAAAGAACCAGAATGACAAAACACAATATCAAAAAACACAAGCAAAAGTGAGAAGAATGGTTACTAAACACAGAAACAATATTTGGGATAAGAAATCTACAGAAATACAAACATATTTAGGAAGCAAGAAGAGTTCTGAATCCTGGAAATTTATAAAAAGTATATGTTCATCGAATAGAAATAAGAATCTTCTCAACCTAATATGGACACACGAATGGGAAGAATATTAAAAAAAAAACTTTTAGTAGAAGACCAAAATGAATTTTTGGGAGAAAAAAGACGATTTATCAGAGATGGAAACAGAAAACATAATCGAAATTGATATAAATACTGTAAAAAAGGAAACTATGAGAATGAAAAATGGTAGTAATGCCAGCCCAAAGAAATGTTGCTGTAGAATTGAATAAAAGTGGCAGCCAGAAGTCATTAGAAATTATCACTGTAACCGTTTAATAAAATGATAAATGGTGAAGAAGTGCCACAAGAGTGGAAAGTCGCTATTTTATTACATCGATACATAAGAAGGGAGACAAGAGAAAGTGTGAAAATTATAGAGGCATATCAGTAACGAGTACATTAAGTAGAATATATGGACGTGTACTAAGGAAAATGGTTGATATAGAATACCAGGATAAAGAAATGGAAGAACAATCTGGTTTTAGAAGTGGTAGGTCATGTACAGATAATATATTTTGCATAACACAAATGATAGAAAAAAAAAAGAGCTACTAACAGAGATTTACATTTGCTTTTTGTCGATTTAACAAGGCATATGATAGCATTCCCCAAAAAATGTTATGGGAAACTTTAAACAATTCTAACATTACCAAAAAATTAGTTGAAGCTATAAAAGCATTATACAAAGGATCTATTTCGAGAATAAAAGTTGAAAATCATATAACAAAGGGATTTACTATTACAAAAGGTTTAAGGCAAGGTTGCAGTTTATCTCCAACTCTATTTAAAATTTATATCGAAAGAGTATTAAGAGACTGGAGGAAAAAATGTCAAAAAATGGGCATACCCATCCAAAATACACATGTATATTCACTAAATTTTGCAGATGACCAGGTATTAATAGCACAAGACCACGATGACATAGAATATATGGCTAAAAAACTAAAAGAAGAATATGAAAAATGGGGACTTTATATAAACATTGAGAAAACTAAATACCTGTGTATAGGAGAAGAAATGGAAAATATAAATTTCAACAATGGAGAAGAACTAAAACCTAGTATTGAATGCACTTATTTAGGAACAAAATTAGACCATTCAGGCGATAACACAGTGGAAATTAAAAATAGAATCGCACAGACAAATCAAGCAATAAATGCTTTAAACTCTGTTTGGTGGAGCAAAAATATTACAAAAAATAGAAAATTACAAATATATCAAACCATAATTCAGAGCATTTTAACATATGATGCAAATCTGGCAAATTCCTATCAGGGAAATGAAAAGAATTTTAAGTACAGAAATGGACGTTGTAAGAAGATCAGCTGGAAAATCTGGAATGGATAGAATATGAAATAAAGAAATAAGGGAAATTATGGGTGTACAAGAAGAGCCAGACATCATAGACATTATAGAAAAGACTACAATGGTATGGCCATGTCAAAAGAATGCCAGAACAAAGATTGCCTAAAATTGTTATGGAATGGATCCCAATGGAAAGGAGGAAGAGAGGAATACCGAAGAAAACTTGGATAGAAGGGGTACAAAGCAGCTATGAATATCAGAGGAATGGAGGAAGATCAATGGATGGACAGAGAGGAATGGCGTTTGGTTTCCGGAAGACGGCGGCAGCTGCCATGATACCGGATGATGATGATGATGGGAAATTTAAACCTAGTTACAAACACTTAATTCAACCCAGGATGTTACTACAAACCTTAAGGTCTACGCCAGGACTCCCCTACGTACAGAGGGTAGATGTTGCCAAACTCATAATAACGATATTTGTTTGTTTAGGGAGGGAAGGAGGGGAAGGTTTAGCAGTACTTTGTCCAAATCTATGTACCATACATTAAAAAAAACATAGTTTTTCTTTTACAGCACGCAAACTTGTTTTATAGTAAATATGGGAGTCGACACTTTAACACAGGATAGTACAGGTCAGCACGAGTCAGTGACAAGTGGTAACTGTTTTTTTTCTTGGACGACTACAACTTACAACTCTGTACCTGCTGTGTTGCATATTTTAGTTTTATTTAAGGATTTCTCTCAAGAAAATACTGTTAAATTTGCAACACAGTTCCCTATTCCAAACACACAGTAACTTCCTGGATTGAATCTGACTGTAGCTCGGACGAGTAGAGTCATAGGCAATAGGCCTAATTGGAACCACACCTACGCGACGGTTTATCACCGGGAAAACCGAAGGCCTAAGTGACATAACTTATGGTCACACTGTACTCGAGGCCAGTAAGGGTAGCACCCACTACTTGGTGACATCACGACCAATCATGTAATTATAAATCGCCGAGATACTCTTTCCATGTAAAAAAATACCCAATCAATATGTTTGTTATTTCAACCTAGGCGACGATTGATAGATCGCAAGACAATATGGTGGGAGACGTAGTTTACTTTATTGACGAATATACGAACCCCAGACACTTGCGTCTTTTACATCAACACTCGCGCAACGGCACCCATAAGTATTTGGGTAACTTAGTGAGATAGTAAGTTCAATCATTTATGGACTTGGTAAAATTATTGAATAGCAGATAATAACTTGGAAATCATCGTGAGTGAAAATATTAAACTTAGAATTGTTCGCGAGTGAGAAATAGTAACTTAGTAATATTTAACTAGATAGTTAACTTGTGGGAGTGTAATTATCTTCAAGCCGAATAGATTATCAGTCGCCTTCCAAGTAGACAACATAAAACATATGAGAAACTCTCCATCATCGAGTTGATTGTAGATCGATAAATCAATACCAGCTGCATCTTCAGTTATAAATTTGTAATCACCAAACGACGTTCTTGATTAAAACGACATTAACTATTTTATTCAACTATCACTATTAATTCTGCCCAACGAAAGTCCTTGTGAATCCCTGAGAAGAGAACCCCACGCCTACCGCCCAACTGACTAGACCGAGTGCCCAAATTCCTCATATCTCGAGGAATCCTGTGATAAATTCCCACGCCCACCAATTCCTTTATCACTTAGGCTATTCCCTATATTAAAATCCTTTTCCAAAACAAAGTTACTGGTAACGAAACTGCGAAAAAAATGCGTTTTATAACTTTCGAAACGAAATTAGGTATTCATTCATGGCAATGAGTTATTATTTTGATTGAGATTTCAGCACGTACATATTCAATCTGGTATCAAACTTAATTTACCAAAATAATGCTTCATAACTAGAGCGAGGAATTTTATGAAGACAATTTTACCAAAATATGAAATAATAAAAACGAAACATGAAAATTATGACACAAAATATTATGATGTTACTACTTTCTAAACTTTTTACATATGTTTATATACATAGCCCTTTATAACTTATAGGTGTACATTCCAGTACATAAATGAGACAAGTAGACCTTATTTGTGGCTCAAGAAATCCGATATGTTCACTGTTTTTTCATTTTAATTATGATCCAATAAAAAATATCGTGTTCATGATTTGAAACCATTTTTATCGCTCACGCCATAGCGCAGATGTTTGGGGAATCACGCTACAGACCGGAAAGTCGTGGGTTCAAGTCTCGATGGGGCCAGGGATTTTTAGATGGACTAGATCTTCTAGTGACATCATGGCCCTGGGATGACTCAGCTCCTAACGGTAATGAGTACCTGTTGCATGTTCTGGAAGCAAAGACGGCCGTCACACAGAGCCGACATCCCAGCGGACATCTCGTGCCGATTATCTAGAAAGATGAAAGCTTCAGCCTCCCACTATCCTAGGGGCCTCCAAAGCCTGTAGTGTGATCGCTTTATCTTACTAAATGAATGTAGGTTATATATATATATATATATATATATATATATAGTATAGACAATACAATTAATTTATTAAATTATATTTAATTACGAAATCCACACATGTACAAGAAACAAAACATGACAACCAAACAAACTGGCTTCCATGAAATATAGTACTAACGAAATTTAGAACAGGTACAATTTTGATGATTGCTATTTAAATTGCGTAAAGATACTGAATTCCAGTAGATGCAAATTTAACAATAAAATTAAATTGTATGGTTTACAGCACAAGTAGACTAGGTCCAGAATGTCATATTTGGAGAAATAACACCTTAAAAGTTATTCATCCACAATTATTTCTAGGGATTGTTTAAGAACTCTCTTTGCAATTACATTTAGATTTAATCTTAAACTATGAACATGGTGAAATGTAGTTAGAATTATTTTAATGTTAGTTTTTTCACAAAATGGGCCTAGCATAGTGTCTAGTCTTGGTATACATGTGCTTTGAACAATCCAATTATCAATTCTGTTCTTAATACACATGAGTAGCTCTTCCTATATTTTTTGATAGTAGACTGTATTGCCTCTTTCTCAAAATAGTTTTGTTTGATGAAATAGTATGTTCCACATCACACGATCTTATGGGAGCAAACTTGTATCACGCTATATTTAATAGTCTGATGTAAGTGAGAATAATATTGACCGTACCTACTAAAACATTATTCTAATTTCACAAAGCACTGTTTCAAGTTTAGAAGCAGGAATCTTTCCTACAATTAAATGCTGTAATCCACTCATAAGGAAAGGATTACCCTTAGCAAGAAGGAACTGGTGGTTAATATTCAAACATTGTTGTTCTACTTATTCGATTACGTTCATGTCTTTGTTCTGGAAATCGAGATTTGGAAAAAAATCTCCATCTAACTTGGTTATTCCGTGTTTCTTCATCCAATTACTGTTATCAAATACAGTATAATCTTGTTCAGAATGGAATACGGAAGTATTTTCACTTACCTACATTATTACATAGTCAAAAATTTTCATAATTACAGTCACTTCAAAATATTAATGAATTCCTAGAACTTTTTTGAAGAAAATAAAAATGAAAGTTGTAAGATATGAAATTTTCAATGAAATATGAGAATTTTGTCAAAATATTATGAAATATGAAACTTTTTTTGTCTTATTTCATTATACACATCATAAAATATACAGATACTTTGTCTCAATGCTTTCTGACTAATAGTTTAAACATGAAATTTCATAAAATTCCTCGCTCTATTCATAACAATGTGGAGTGATTTAATTTCGTTGAATAAATTACACAACTTATATAAAAAGAATAATTATTAGAAAAAATAAAATGCATACCCAATCTCCTAAAAACAAATTGTTTGGCAGATCTTGAACACTAAGTCCCTTCTTACGTAGTGCATTTCGTAGTAGCGACATATTCCCGTCCATTCTGTTAAAAATCCTTCCAAATTTGAATAAATCATTCAACCAAGTAGGCGGATGTTTTTCTAAACGAGAAAGTAACTGCGGAAATATATATAGCATATCTGTATCCTTTTCCGGTAGATAAAATTCTGTGCCAACGTATTGGTATTTAGCTAAAATTTATAACACCTGAAATAAACATATTTCCTGACCTTTATGCAGTGGAACGGTGTTTGGTTCCCAGAGATAAGGACATTAACACATTTGATATTAAATAATCAAAAGAAAAACAAAAGTATATAACTTTTGATTTTCAAATTTTAAATGAGGATCAGACTAGGTCTATTTTGTTAATACGCGTGTACAGTTGAAAATTTGTTTTTCAAATCCTGACTCAGGACCATATACAGTAAATGCAAATAAGGGCGCTCGGCCAACCTATGGGTATCTCGATACTTGTTGCACACGAATTTCTACATTCGATTGCGAATAATATGAATGTGTGGCCTACACATGGTCCAAATACCGCACATCCTATTATAATAGCATTTATTTATGTTTAAAATAAAGTTTTTGAAAAAATCCATAAACTAATAGAAAGAGATAATAAGAACTAGTGGGGGTGTTTAACAATTTCGTAAGAATATGTAAAAAGTTTATTTCAACAGATGGATAACATTTTTAATAACGGATGTGAATTTAGAGATACGAATTCTAAAAAGTTTACTGCAAGGATTGTACCAAAGTAGGAAAGCGCACTGCAGTAACTAATAGGATGGCGAGGACCGGTTACCAGTATAAATGAATTTACGAGCATTCTTTTAGCTGTATATCTTTAGAGTTAACATATTTATTACAACTCACAGATAATATTTCTGAATATAATTTGTCAAACAGCAGTCTTTTGCATTTGTATATATCACAGTAGGGTAACATTTGGAAAATTATATGGTACCGGCAGTGTTTGACTTTTTTTTCTAAATAAATAAATAAATAAAGGATACATAGTTTCAGTTTTTGTGCATATGTAAAAAAGTCAATTCTTCTAACAGAACAGGCTAAATAAATTACAATGACGACATTATCAACTTTTAATTTTATTAAAGGATATATCACGAAATAACCACTCTCACAAAGCTACGTATTTATCTTCACCTAATCCTAATATAATTCTTTATCGCTGCGATTTACATTGAAAATCATGTCATTATTGACTCTTTTACGGAATTCCTATAGAACATTGCACATTTATTTTCAATTAGACATATTGCTAACTCTTCTAATATTTTTCTAGAAGACAACTAAGATACTATCTACGTATATTTAACACACTTGATATAATATTCTTTCAAATGCGATGTTATCAGATTCCATATATATATATATATATATACTAGCTAATACCCGGCGTGCGCTTCTACACCTAAATCAATGAAAATTAATGGGTTTTACGTTTAGTTAAATAAGTTTAAGGAAAAATTATATCGTAATTATTTTTAGATACCCCGTGCTGATTACCCAGTGTTGCCCGGGAATCTACTTATCTCGATCTTCTTGGCATAAATGAGCTAAAAGACAAAATTCGTTATTGAGAGTTATCCGTAAAAGAATACCCGCCATGTGCTTGCTATGCTTGCACAGGAATCTACGTACTTGTCTCGATCTTCTTGGCATCAATGAAAGACAAAAATTGTTATTGTGAGTTAAACATATGCTATCGCGGACTTTTTTGTACAGCTTTTTAAGATATTATATTCTGTGTACATTAATTTTATGTATTTGTTATGGTTTAGGCAGCGTAAGCAATTTAAGCGTTCAAAGAGCTTTCCACTACAAAGGGCGATTTTTAAGGGTGTAGGAGTTGAGTATCACAACTCTCTTATAGCCTATGTTCATCCCGGGAATCTCCTGAACATTTTGCAAAAAACCCCATCACAATCGGATCAACGGTATGGCCGCGCATAAAGTACGTACGTACAAACAAACAAACAAACAAACAAACATTCATCTTATATATTAGATATTGTTACGTGTCGCGCATAGCTGCGTTTGAAACTGAATTGGCGAGTAATCAATCGCGAATCAAGCGATCCACCGAATTTTCTCGGCTAATAAACCGGAGAGTTCTACGGACATATATTCCCCATTCAAGAAACATCGGAAGACGAAAGGGTTCCATGTCGAAACATCTCGTTTATGGACCTGGAAATTTCCGTCTAGTCGCCTATAAAAATGTGGTGGGGACGGAGAGCACTGGAGAGCGAGAGGTTAAATTGTAAGTGAAACTGCGAGGAAGTACTGTGTCTGTAATTGTGTGATAAGTGATTATCTGATAAACTTTAAAAGAAGAATAGTTGTAAGATAAAATTGTGATTGAAGATTTAGTGATAATTATGAGAAGAAAATAAAGTGAAAAGAAAAAATTACATAGCAACTGTGTACTTATTTAAATCCAAATAAGTTAAAGGAAAACCCTGTGATATCGGTAACATCTGATGAGAGAAGTTGGGATTACGTTCACGCCGGTAACGTCGTATAAGTCGATAAAGCAGAGTGCTGATCAACTAAAGGAATTGCCATCTATAATTGAGAAGAAGAAATACTACCAGTAAGTATACATAAAACAATAATAAAGTAAGTAAAATGGCGGAGATGGTAGAAGACCGCATGGAAGACGCGCTTAAAAGCATACAAAATATCGTGGAAAGTGGAGGTTACATCAAGAAAGAAATGAAGGAGAGGATTCTGAAAGCGGTAAGTGAGATCAGAACCTGGTTTTCAGACATTAAAACGGCAAAACACGCCATAAACGAAGTGATAAGTGAACCACAAAGTGAGGTTGAAACGGTCATATCGAAAAATATGAGAGAGAACACCGAGGAAGAAGACAGCCAAACGACAAGAAAACTAGCGACATCTGTTGACGCAGAACAAGAAACACCGAGCAACAGCGACAGTAGCCAGCAGGCGGAGACATCTACCGATGAGAAGCGGAACCCGGACGGCGTACGGCAGAAAGAAGGGAGCGACTCCAACACACCAGTACTAGTATATGACACAATACGCACACCACCCGGCGAAACAGAAGATAATGAAGGAGACGATCGCAAAAATCAACCAAATCGTCAAATACAAAACAGCTCCCCGCTGTCAAATGACATTGAGGAGAAAATTATAAAGAAGGTAAACGAACAGATACAGGACATGCTACAGGACATAAAATGGATGATAAAAGACAATCTAGAAACAAAGGCAACCAAAAGAGACACACAGAGACAAAGAGAATGGAGGCAGAGATGAAGAA